>JAMWYP010000522.1:0-157178 GCA_025563575.1 Acacia pycnantha
ATCTTGACCATTCACATTCCTCTGCATGAAAACCACTGATCCTGATCCAAGCCTTTATCATCACCCGGTCAAAGGTGACTGTTGACTAGGTCAAAGACCAGCGACTCATCATGTAGGAATCCATGATGATCTCAGGTCAAAGGGCGTTGTAACGCGGTTATAATACATGAGAAAAGCTTATGACTTATTCTATGCAGCTTTCTCATAGTGGGTCGGTCCAGCACCTTGTACTCTTACAAGTGCCTATGACTTTGACTCGTATCTCCATACTCATCAAAGTCATGTTAGTCTTATTTCATCTTCGCTCCCACGGAGATGACCGACGAGGACATTTAGGATAATCTATAAGATATATCCAATGATCGATTATCACTATAAACATGCAAATGTAATGATAACTAAAGGAGAATACTTTAAATAACATTAACGTTTACAGTACAATGACTTGCCCCTATGGCATAATTTCCAACACTCTGGACATACTAGTCCAAATTCACAATGCTTGTGAGCATTCCACATAGTGCTAAACACACAAGTCTTATGGTCTAGGAACAGCGTACCATGCAAACTTGCACACCGGGTCTTACTATCTCGAGTCTCTACTCGTTTATCTCGTCTGAGCTTCTTTAATTTTGGTCCTCAAACTACTTATTCTTACTTAGCACCATAGTTGACATGCACTATCTGACCTATTTCGTTCAGATTTCTAGACCATTCTATCAGTTTTTGTTCCGGTATCCTTATCACCAATTGCACCGCCTTTCATTTCAACTATACTGTCTCATTTTTCAAAATTTTACCCATTGAACATTTTTGTGGTCACAATACATTTCACAAATCGCACCATACCAAAAGTAATAGTACTATCATATTTTCAAACTAAATCGCTGCCAACAAAAATTTGTGAAAAACATTCACCGCCATAGTGGTTTCAAAAACAATTACTACTTGGCACACATTTTTAGTAGGATAATTTATTTCACGACATTTAACAATTGAGACCACATGCCACCATTTCAACCACTTGGTACAACGACTTATCCCAATCCCTACATTCGGCCACTGCATCCCTCTGAACTCAAACGGTCACCAGGAATCAACAGGGTCTTTAGCAAATGTGGGAGAGTTTCTGTCCCCCCCATAAGAGACCCAGTGTCCAAACTGGCACATACAATAATGGGCCACCCACCAGAATCCCATACCATGACAAAGGACCATCGTCCACGAAGCCACCGCTCCAAACGCCCGCACAGGTGCCGACGCCTCTTTATGTAATGGCCCACCACCGTGAAGGACCGAGTCCACGACCGCCATCCCCAGGGCCTAACCCCCTGCACGCATGGTGTTCGACCAGACAAGGAAAAATGTTTTGGATTGGGTGCATTCACTGCTGGTGCGTTTTTCAGCTTTTCAAAACATATCCCCTCCATTTTCAAATGTCTTGTTCAAAAAAATTTTATCAATGGCACGCGACTCAAAAATATTTTTAACACATCTGACAAGAACCTGCAAACTGAGTACGTCTACAACAGTTTGTAGCCTCTTCCAGTTCTGTAATTATTCCAAAACATCTAGTAAAAACCAGCAAACTATGTACGTCTACAACAGTCTCTGACCTCTTCCAGTTCTATAAATATTCCAAAAATATCTGGTAGAAACCAGCAAACTGAGTACGTCTACAACAGTTTCCGGCCTCTTCCAGTTCCATACTGCCTTTACCACAACATAGTTGAAAACTCAGTTTTAGACTCTGGGTTCTAACAAACCCCGTTTATAAGACAACATCATTTCAAAAAGTGACCCTCACTGTGGTCTCGAATTCCGTTGAAAACATTTGATTCGAAAACTCAATTCCAAAAATTCCTAAGTTTGAAAAATCAATTCTGAAAATTTCAAATACAGCAGGTGCATTGGCAAGTTTTAAAATTTAATTTCAAACAAATCCAGGAACCAGACAACTAATCTTAGATGGTCATCAATGACTAAGGCATTCTATCTCGACTTTTCAGTCATTTCCAAAACATTATTTGTATCTTTCGGGCTTTACGACCTCTTCGGCCATTCTCTAGGAACACCCAGTGTAATTATATCCTAGCCTCCCAACCGTTTCAGGACATTGCCCGTAATGGGCTTCTGCCAGTCTATGAACATATCAGTCTCACAGGACTTAGGGCTTCCTAATGAATGCATGTCAAGTTTGGCGACTTAAGGACATACCAATCCAATAAGTCCCACTACCCACCATAAAACTCATGACATGAACATTCTTAAAAGTTGAGAGGTACACGCCATCACTTTGTCCTTACCTGAATAATCCCCAATCGCTTTCTGCTTCAAAACTCCGGATCCAACTGATCCACGACCATCACATCTCTCTGACCTCACGCACTTTCCAGTCTACTAGACTGGAGCTGAGTCACCAGTCATTAGTGGCGTCAACCACCATCGTGGGCCATACACCCTCCCAAGGTAGCAATAATCTTAATTCCTGGATTGAGGTATTTATTTCGGGTGCGCGCTTTCGCCTCTCAAAAACTTATTCATTTGGAGCCATCTAATACGGTGCCTTTGATATTGGTTTGGTACCAGACATCAATCCAATAGTGAATTCAACTTCCCTTACTGGAGGTAATCCGCTGAGATCTTCTAGAAACACCTCAGGGACTTTATTCTCAACTAGAATGTCTTCTAGTGAGGGTCTAGTTCTTGCTTGGATACCATAACACAATACATGTCATACAGCACTGGAGCACCCCCTACTGATATACGAGATCACGTAAACCTTTTCTCTAGGGAACCCATTAGATATGAGATTCACTACAATGTACTTACCTGAGAGCTGATACACTGGTAGTTCTACTCTATGGTTCATTGTCACAGCGGCTTCATTCTACGGTTCGTCGTCACGGTGGCTCTGCTCTACGTCACTTCACTCAGTGCTTCACTCAGTCTTTTCTGACTGGTCAGCCATTCCGGTCAGCATCCTATATAGGTAAACCTTCTCGATCAGAACTCCCCGTAGGTAGCCCTCTCCGATCAAAATTTCCCATAAGTAGCTTCAGTTAATCGTCTCTGAATCATTATAATGAGAACTCATATCTTTATTAGGTTCGTACCCTTTAGTGGTTCCGTAATCCGCTGTCTTTTAAACTACCATCTCATCTGGGTCATTTTATATACGGACTATCAGTCTAACTCCAAGCATAATCCTTATCTCAATTTCTCCCTATCGGGTAATCACCCACTAACATCACTATGGTTATCTGTCCGAATCATAAGACCATAACCTATGGCTACTACGGTTCTAACTATCGTATAGTTCTATTGAGGAACTAATTCCTGTGTATTGGAACTTAGGTAATGCTTAATCAAGCCTTAATCTAAACAAAATCTCTGCTTAGATCAGATTCAAACCTATCATTACTATATCTATCCGCCTGGTATCCCAAAGGATCACCATGTTTCGTACTGCAAGATATTCAGGCTTTAGCTCAAAGGATCTCAAATCTCTATGCTACTTCCCAGGGGTTAAAAATCCTGAGATTTCTCTCGCCTAAGCACGCCTAACTTTGAAGCGTCTGTCAGATTTGGGGTACTAATACCGGTACCCCTACCTCTAGGTACCGACTACCTATCTATGTACCAATCCAAGTACAACATATATGGCTTCCCTAGAAATGCTAAGTATTGTCCCTTTGATATCCACTCACACCTTTTTTATGTCATGACCACCACCGTCAAGGACTCAGTCAAAGACCCCCGTCCCCGAAGCTATGCCCCGTTGCACGCGTGGTGTCCGACCCCTACTGGGAAGGAATTGTCTCCTCAGGGAAACTCAGTCAATAAGTTACTGTTCCTACAGGGAATTTAAAAAAAGATGGACTTCTCTGTACTACTTCCCTTTTTAAATTGTGTTGCAGGAATTTAATTTAGACCCTAACTTCTATATCAGGAGTCCTAGGGTTAGCAACAGAACTCATATTCTGTGCTACCTCTTCTGTCTTTTTTGTATCACATAACCAAGGTTAAATCAGTACTCTTTCCAAAAACTTGTCCAAACGTCGCTCTGATACCACATCTGTAACGCCCCTAATTCCTATGTCCATTATGATATCCATTTATGTCTTAAATTCCTTATTAGACTAATTAGAGTGAAGGCTTGACAAATCAGAGTGAGTCACAACATAAAGCTTGCATAATGTTTGACAAATGAGTGACTGATAACATATGCCCAGACATATGCTGGTTAATTTAAATTCCCGAAGGAATATAAGCGTGATACAACTTAAAATTATTTGCGGTGTATCCGGTCGGCACGTTAGTAGTACAATTATCTGACTATTCAAAAATTATACATAATACTATCCCAAAATAAAACTCTGGCTGAGTCCTTAGCGTGCTGCTTACCCTTTTCTTCGGCTCCCGATCCCCCAATTCCTGAAGCTAGGGTAAATTCTGAGATTCAATACCCATTGAATCTCAGGTAATAGTTAACCTCATGCTTAAGTATAAACAATATATATGACAAATATTCATTACATTTCAGCATCAACCATACATAGCACACAACAGATGTAAGGTTCACAACACAACAATACATAGCACACAACAATGTAATTTCATTCTTCTTTCCTTTCTAGGGAACTAAAACATTTTTTCACCTCAGAGCAAGGTATTAATTTTCTTATGGTTGGAATAATCCCAACAATTTTCTCCCATAAATATATTTTATAATAATCAATAAAACTTTTGATTGTCTCACTGTTCTATTTTTTCACTCTCAGGATTAGATTTTTCTTTTCTTTTTTTCGGGGGAGATGTTTTTCTACTTCAAAAAAATTAAGAAAAGTTTAATTCTAATTCCAAATGTCTTTTCTTTGCCTATCATCAATGTTTACTCTTGTCATATTTGCTTTCCAAAAAATTGGCCCCATTGGGAAGACAAGTCATCGTCAAATTTTAGGGCCAGCTGGCTAATTAATGCAAAGAACCTTCTGCGAAATTTTCCAGGACTCTCAATTTTCTTGCATTCACACTTGGATGGGAGCCAGCTAAGTCTTCGTCAATGCAGATGATCCAATAGTGATTGACTTGGGTCGAGTCAATCATAATTAAAATAATATAATATAATTAAAATATATAATAATATTTATATATGGCCTTCTAAAGAGTTATATATAAATAAAATAGATGTTAATGCAATAAATAAATAAATAAAGGCTAAATTATAAAATCTTGCACTTGAATTATAAAATGCAACTATAACCATCTCTTCACGGTGAGAATAAAAGCATTTCATATTTTTAACTTGTATAACAGCATACAAAAACCTAACAAGGTTATGCACTCTAGCTAACTCTTTGTGTGTGTGTGTATATATATTGTAATATCCGGATATTTATCTGGAATATTATAAATAAAAGTTGGATATTTCTGATAAGTGAAATTTCAATCTCCGATCTTGTATAATTACAGTCTATTTTCTAAGTAGAATTTCTGCAAGAAATTAGGGAGTTTAAGGGCCAAAGTGCCAAATGACTAAAATACCCCGTAAAGGGTAATCAACTTAGGAAATTATGGAAAAAATACCAAAAGGCAGTAAAATGACCAAGTGAATTAGGAGAGTATATTATCCCTAATTATGATAATTTTATAAATTTTGAACTTGGAGAAAATAAGCAAGAATACTCAAAAAGTAATAAAAAGACCAAAATACCCTTGTAATTTCTAAAAATGCAAGAGGCATGAGAATACTAATGTTAATACCAAAGTATGAAGGTAATAAGGCATGGTAATTAAGAAAATTATCAAGAAGTGATAATGAAGTAATTAAGTAATATTGGGCTAATTACTTAAGCATAAGCAAAGGAAATTCAGTAATAATTATGTGAAGCTCAAAAATTAGTGGAAATTAGTGGAAAATTAGTAAAAATGTATTTACTAATTAATTGGAAATTTTTATGAAAAATAGTTGAGTTTAGGTATTTTTAGGCCTAAATACAAGAATGGACCAATTAGGTAATTTTGTGGAATTTTTGGGAAAAAGTAAATAAATAAATCATTAAATAATTAAATAAATAATAAATAAATATTTATTAAATAAATTAAGGGGCCAGCCGACATTTTGGACTCAAGGAGAAAAAAAATGAATGAAAAATAAGAACAAAAATAATATGTGCAACTTGACATTATTTAATTAATATAATTAATTAAAGTAAAATATGTGAATAGTAATATTTAAATTAGGAAACGGACCCTATCTAGAGATCTAGGAATAGGAATTTCAAAGTCAAGAGAGATTAATGATCAGTGGAATTTTGTCTTCCGTTAAACTCTTACTAAGTTAATTCTCAAGTCATTTGTGCATTTCCTAATAAAACAAAATAGGGAAAAATGCATATAGGCATATTTTTGGAAAAGAGGAAAATAAATTCTAACTCAACATTTAGGAATGGGTTTGAATTTATTTTGACATATTTGGAATCAGTGAATTATTTCGAAGAGATTGATATCTCCGAAAACGAATTCGACACGGACGCGTTCGGACACGTTTTCGAGGAAACTTCAACCGGAATGTTGGAGGCCTATATGGAATCAAAATTTAGGTTAACTTGGACATTTCTACTAAGTGAGAACATGTCTTCGAGTTGTAAATCCAGAATTTTGTGAATTCTCCGAAATCACGCGAATCGGGTACCGATCGGGAAAACGGTTGACTAGGGCATAAAGTGAGCTAAGTCACCTTTTGGCCAACCAAGGGCTGACACATCAGCCCTTGTATGTCGACCAAGGGCTGCTGAAAAAAAAAAAAAGGGCCAAAAATACAAAAGGGAGAATTACACTTTAGGCAACAAAAGTACAAGTTTTGAAAATTGAAAATTACCCAAAGTGGCACAACTTTTCTATAAAAGGCATGACCTCTCTTCATTTTTCTCATCCCATTTTCCCTTGTTTGGCTGAGCCTAGAGGGAGAAAGAAGAGAGAAGCTGGGGAAGTTCTGCAGAAATCTTCAACGGGTAAGTCTTTCGGGCTTTAGTTTTTAGTCTTTAGTTTTTAGTTTAGTAGTTAGTAGAATTGTTAGTTAGATTTAGGAAGTAGGTGACAAGATTCCTACAAATGTTTTAGAGCCTTGTTTGCGTTGAAAAAATATGCAGAGGTGTAAACATAGTAGGGATCGAGTCGCCGAAAAGTTGAAGCTTTGTAGCTTCTTTTAAAAGTAAGGGTAGAATTTGTTAGAATAGCCTTTAAATTTCAAGTATGATTGGGTATCATATGGGAGGGCTATTTTAGTCATTATTTTCGAAAATCATAGTTGCGTCGAAGTTCGGCAAAATTTCGGGAAGAAAATTTGTCGAGTAACGAAGCTTTGGCGAAATTCCGCCAATTAGGGGTAGAAGGGCAAAATGGTAATTTTTACCTAAAATGCCATTATAGTGCCAAATCACTAATGAAAGTGATATTACTCTTATAGGACGTCGAAATCCTAATTTGTTGCCGTTACGCCGTCCAACGTGCATTTGTCGGACAAACCATTGTTTCCGTCGAGAAGTACGCTTCGCCGTAAACAACTACGTACATCAACGAAGGTACGGACGCGTCTTGTAACACTAATCCTATAGCTCTCATATACATATATGTCATAGATACGTTCATATACCGGGCTCGCTTAGGGTCGTCGTTATACATACAGCCTTGTACGGGTTATAAGACATGATAATACCGCTTTGAGTTTTCCTAGCGCTGAGGACACGTGTTCGTGGCACAGAGTAATGTGCAGGCTATATATGTGTAGGACTTTACATACCGCTTTATGCTTATGTCCCGTCTGTGTCACAATGTTGTTGTGTAGGACCTTACATATTGCTTCATGCTTATGTTCTCGTACGTGTCACACTTCCGATGAGATGTTCTTGTTATGTCATGAATATCTATTGTCTATATACTGTTTTATTTGAGCATAAGGTTAACTGTTACCTGAGATTCAATGCGGTGAATTGAATCTCGTTTGTAGCTCGAGGTCCGGAGGACCGCGAACTGATGTCCAGGGAAAGCGGCAGAGGTGACTTGCGGAAGAAGTCATCTTTATCTTATCGCTTTCTTTTCCTTCTGTCGATTACTTTCCGAACCTTAGGATTACCGTAATCAATACTTTATTACACTATGGTTCATGTTATATTATGATCGTTACTCTTACGCTCCATTGCTCATCTCTGATTGATTGCAAAAAAAAAAAAAAATTCCGCTTTAGAAAATGGGATGTTACACTTTATGGTATCAGAGCAATCTTTCTGGCAAGTGTTTAACTATGTTACCACGAACGGTTTGGTGCCGAAGGCAAGGCTAGTCTACGTGGGTGTGCCAATCAACGAAACGAAAATTCGTAGATCTTCTATCCCGTAATAATAGGACGTAACACGCGTAGATCCGTAATTCCGAGAGACGGCGGGACGAAGACGAAACCCTGATATTTCTAATGACCCCAAACCGAAATATGATCCTGACTTAGGGTAGAGTCAATGGCTAGTATGCCCTTAGAACCAGAGAAACCTGTTGGCTCAGATCATTCATCTGATGACGACAACGTGGGATATACGATGTAACCACTGGTCATAAACCAGCTGGATGATGTAATATACGTTAGCATGTACATTACATCTAATATGAAAATATATATGACTTGATGCCATGTGTTGTGTTATTTTTCTGACACTTAGCCGTTATTTGATATAAAGGAAAAGTTAAAACATGGCCATCATAAGAGGTGCCGGTGCACCGAGAGGTAGGGGCCGAGCCAGAGGCCGAGGTCGAGGCAGAGGCAGGCAGCCTCAAATGGACGCAATACCCGAACCAGGGAGCCCTGCTGGGTCAACCCATTCCTCAGGTAGGAGACAACTTCGACTACCCCGAAATCCAAGATATTGATAATGAGATAGCCGGTCCTGATGACTATCACTATGTCCTGAATGATAATAGGGCACTGACACAGTTGTTAGAGTCCTATTACATGCAAGCCGAGGACTACACCGGAATCATGTTGAGGAAAAGTACCTAATGTTCTTAAGCCTAGTTAAAAATTTCCAAGCCGTTTATGGCTTAGTTATATAGCCGAGGATTGGATCAGATCCATCTCGTACTATTTTCCCCAAACCCGTTTTCGGGCAAGATTAATAAATGAGAAATTTGTTAGATGAAGGACCCATCCGGGGTGTCCGTATCTATCTTCGTTATCACGAAAGTGTATGGTTCGCCAACACATGTAGTTTGGGATCTGCAGTGTTGAAGAGAGTCTGTGGAAGGACTAGTAGAAGCTAGTATAGTATAGGGTGTATCTAGAAACCCGAGGGGTTGTAAAGTACGTTGGAATAAAACATTGTAACATATTTTGGCTTGTACTAGGATATGACCGACTCAAGTTAGGTCAATACGTTTGTACAAATATCATAATAAGAATATATATATTTTAACTTGGTACCAATCCTGTATGCAAATAGTTTAGGATTGCATGCCTATAGATTACGCTTTGACCTTGTAGTATCTACACCATTGGGTGTAAAATCTTTAGCTTCGACGCGTGTATGAATTGTACTGCTAACGTGGATGGACGAGTTTCTAAAGTGGACCTTATCCGTCTACCTCTTCATGGCATCGACGTCATACTCGGTCTAAATTGGCTGACGGCCAACGGTGCGATGATCGACTGTGGCAAAAAGGAGATATCATTTACCGGAGACAAGGTTGAAGTGAGCCTGAACTTTCTCTCCGCTACAGAAGCTGATCGATGTGTGAAGCAGGGATGCCATGCCTACATGGTATTCTTTTCAGTCAAAGCAGAAGCTGATCTTTCACTCCAGGATATCCCTGTGGTGAATGAATTTTCTGATGTATTTCCGGAGGATCTCACCGAGTTACCTCCTATCCGAGAAGTGGAGTTCAATATTGATTTGATGCCCAGCACAGGTCAATATCAAAGGCGCCGTATCGTATGGCTCCTAACGAGATGCGGGAGTTGAAGAAGCAGCTGGAAGAGCTTTTGAAGAAAGGGTTCATTCGACCACTGTATCACCGTGGGGAGCCAGTGTTGTTTGTAAAGAAGAAAGATGGAAGCTTCCGACTGCATTGACTACCGTGAATTGAACAAAGTAACGGTCAAAAACAAGTACCCACTTCCCCGGATTGATGATCTTTTGGATCAGTTATCTGGTTCCACTGTCTTCTCCAAAATTGATCTGCGTTCGGGATATCATCAGTTGCGAGTTAAAGATGGTGATATTTCCAAGACAACTTTCAGACTGTACGGGCATTATGAATTTCTTGTGATGCCCTTCGGATTAACAAATGCACCTGCGGTATTCATGGATTACATGAACCGTATCTTCCGACAACACCTAGACCAGTTTGTGGTGGTGTTTATTGATGACATTCTCATCTATTCCAAGAGCAAAGAAGAGCACGAAGAACATCTGCGAAAGGTGTTGAGCATACTCATGGAGAAGCAACTCTATGCTAAACCGAGCAAATGCGAATTTTGGCTACGAAGTGAAATTTACGGGCCATGTTATATCTAGCGACGGAGTTGCGGTTGATCCAAGCAAGGTAGATGCAGTTTGGACTCGGAAACGGCCAGAGACTCGTGACGGAGATCCGTAGTTTTCTTGGTCCGCGGGATACTACCGCAGATTCATACGGGATTTCTCGCGTCTAGCCCTTCCATTGACAAAGCTTACGAGGAAGAATCAACCCTTTGTATGGGAGATGACTGTGAGGAGAGCTTTAAACCGAGAGAGAGATTGACTACAAGACCAGTGTTAATCATCCCGAGATCCGAGATGAAAAGTATGTTGTTTACAGTGATGCCGGTGGGCAAGGGTTGGGATGTGTCCCGATGCAACAGGGGCGAGTGGTGGCTTATGCCTCTCGTCACCGAAGCCTCACGAGTTAAACTATCCTACACACGATCTAGAGCCGGCGGCTATCGTGTTCGCTTTGAAGATATGGAGGCATTACTTGTACGGTGCAATTAGTAGAAGTGTATTGTGATCACAAAAGTTTGAAATACTTGTTCGATCAACGAGAACTCAACATGAGACAACGTCGTTGGATGGAGCTGATTAAAGACTACACCTGGAGATCAAGTATCATCCGGGTAAAGCAAACGTCGTTGCAGATGCTCTTAGCCAGAAGACGGTGCAGGTGGCATACATGATGATACAAGAACAGAAATTGTTGGAAGATTTCGAGATCCGAATCTATCCAATCAAGTCCGCATGGGTCTTCATGCACCGGTGATGCCTATCTTGCAACTCTTCTTGTTAGTCAAGGGAGTATGATCCGAGAGATGAAGTTGAGAAAGCTCAAGCAGCAAGATGATTGGGCAAAAGAGATACGTGAGAAAATCTCTCGAGGTGAGACCCAAGACCATGACCTATCACTTAGTGGTTTGGTCAGGTACAAGAAGCGAATCTATGTACCGCCGGTTGATGAATTAAGGCGGAAGATAATGGATGAGGCTCACAAGAGTAAATATACTCTACATCCGTGCATGGTCAAGATGTACTAAGAGTATGAAATCCGAACTTTGGTGGCCCGGAATGAAGAAAGACGTTACGAGTACGTGGCCAAGTGCTTGACCTCGTCGGAAGGTGAAGATTGAACACCGTCGACCCCCGGTCTTTTGCAAGGACTAGTTCGCCGGAATGGAAATGGGAGAACATAACCATGGATTTTGTGGTAGGTCTGCCCAAAATCGGGAATCATGATACGATTTGGGTAGTTGTTGATGGATTAACCAAGTCGGCACACTTCATTCCCATCGTATCCACTATTCTCAGGAACGATTGGCGGGGATTTATATCAAAGAGATAGTGAGATTGCATCAGAAGAGCTATGCGGACAAAAGGAGGAGACCTCTGACGTTTTATGTCGGCGACCATGTATTTCTAAAGTTATCTCCGTAACTGGTGTCGGTAGAACGCTTAAGAGGAAGAAACTGAGTCCACGGTATGTGGGACCATTTGAGATTTTGGCTAAGCGAGGAGAAGTAGCTTATCGATAGCTTTACCCCGAACCCGAGTAATCTCCACGACGTTTTCCACGTGTCACAACCGAAGAAATACCAGCCAGGCCGAGATCATGTCATTGAGTACGAAGACGTTGAAGTACGGCATGATAATACCTTCATAGTTGAGCCAGAACAGATCATTGATCATAAAGAGAAACGGCTCAGAAATAAGACTATTCTGATAGTGAAGGTGGTCTGGAAGGGTTTAACACCCGAAGAGGCAACTTGGGAAACCGAGAGTGACATGAAGGAAAAGTACCCGAGTTCATGGCCCGAAGTTTAGTTAGTATAGATTAAATTTCGAGGGCGAAATTTTGTGTAAGGGGAGAAATGTAATACTAGGATATTTATACGGAATATTATAAATAAAAGTTGGATATTTCGATAAGTGAAATTTCAATCTCCGATCTTGTATAATTATAGTCTATTTTCTAAGTAGAATTTGCAAGAAATTAGGGAATTTAAGGGTCAAAGAGCCAAAATGACCAAAATGCCCCTGAAAAGGGTAATCAACTTAGGAAATTATGGAAAAAAAATACCAAAAGTTAGAAAAGTGACCAAGTAAATTAGGAGAGTATATTATCTCTAATTATGATAATTTTATAAATTTTGAACTTGGAGAAAATAAGCAAGAATACTCAAAAAGTAATAAAAAGACCAAAATACCCTTGTAATTTCTAAAAATGCAAGAGGCATGAGAATACTAATGTTAATACCAAAGTATGAAGGTAATAAGGCATGGTAATTAAGAAAATTATCAACAAGTGATAATGAAGTAATTAAGTAATATTGGGCTAATTACTTAAGCATAAGCAAAGGAAATTCAAGAATAATTATGTGAAGCTCAAAAATTAGTGGAAAATTAGTAAAAATGTATTTACTAATTAATTGGAAATTTTATGAAAAATAGTTGAGTTTAGGTATTTTTAAGCCTAAATACAAGAATGGACCAATTAGGTAATTTTGTGGAATTTTTGGAAAAAGTAAATAAATAAATCATTAAATAATTAATTAAATAATAAATAAATATTTATTAAATAAATTAAGGGGCCAGCCGACATTTTGACTCAAGGAGAAAAAAAAAATGAATGAAAAATAAGAACAAAAATAATATGTGCAACTTGACATTATTTAATTAATATAATTAATTAAAGTAAAATATATGAATAGTAAAATTAAAATTAGGAAACGGATCCTATCTAGAGATCTAGGAATAGGAATTCCAAGGTCAAGAGAGATTAATGATCGGTGGAATTTTGTCTTCCGTTAAACTCTTACGGAAGTTAATTTCAAGTCATTTGTGCATTTCCTAATAAAACAAAATAGGGAAAAATGCATATAGGCATATTTTGGAAAAGAGGAAAATAAATTCTAACTCAACATTTAGGAATGGGTTTGAATTTATTTTGACATATTTGGAATCAGTGAATTATTTCGAAGAGATTGATATCTCCGAAAACGAATTCCGACACCGGACGCGTTCGGACACGTTTTTCGAGGAAACTTCAACTGGAATACTGGAGGCCTATATGGAATCAAAATTTAGGTTAACTTGGAAATTTCTACTAAGTGAGAACATGTCTTCAGAGTTGTAAATCCAGAATTTTGTGAATTCTCCGAAATCACGCGAATCGGGTACCGATCGGGGAAAACGGTTGGACTAGGGCATAAAGTGAGCTAAGTCACCTTTTCCTGGCCAACCAAGGGCTGACACATCAGCCCTTGTATGTCGACCAAGGGCTGCTGAAAAAAAAAAAAAAAGGGGCCAAAAATACAAAAGGGAGAATTACACTTTAGGCAACAAAAGTACAAGTTTTGAAAATGTGAAAATTACCCAAAGTGGCACAACTTTTGCCTATAAAAAGGCATGACCTCTCTTCATTTTTCTCATCCCATTTTCCCTTGTTTGGCTGAGCCTAGAGGGAGAAAGAAGAGAGAGAAGCTCTGGGGAAGTTCTGCAGAAATCTTCAACGGGTAAGTCTTTCGGGCTTTAGTTTTTAGTCTTTAGTTTTTAGTTTAGTAGTTAGTAGAATTGTTAGTTAGATTTAGGAAGTAGGTGACAAGATTCCTACAAATGTTTTAGAGCCTTGTTTGCGTTGAAAAAATATGCAGAGTGTAAACATAGTAGGGATCGAGTCGCTGAAAAGTTGAAGCTTTTCGCAGTTCTTTTAGAAGTAAGGGTAGAATTTGTTAGAATAGCCTTTAAATTTCAAGTATGATTGGGTATCATATGGGAGGGCTATTTTAGTCATTATTTTCGAAAATCATAGTTGCGTCGAAGTTCTGGCAAAATTTTGGGAAGAAAATTTGTCGGAGTAACGAAGATCTTTGGCGAAATTCCGCCAGATTAGGGGTAGAAGGGCAAAATGGTAATTTTACCTAAAATGCCGCTTATAGTGCCAAATCACTAATGAAAGTGATATTACTCTTATAGGACGTCGAAATCCTAATTTGTTGCCGTTACGCTGTCCAACGTGCCATTTTCTGGACAAACCGCTTTCCCGTCGAAAGCGATTTCGCCGAAACAACTACGTATAATCAAACGAAGGTACTGACGCGTCTTCGTAACACTAATCCTATAGCTCTCATATACATATATGTCATAGATACGTTCATATACCGGGCTCGCTTAGGGTCGTCGTTATACATACTGACCTTGACGGGTTATAAGACATGATAATACCGCTTTGAGTTTTCCTAGCGCCGAGGACACGTGTTCGTGGCACGAGTAATGTGCGAGCTATATATGTGTAGGACTTTACATCTTGCTTTATGCTTATGTCCTGTCACTGTGTCACAATGTTGTTGTGGACCTTACATAATTGCTTCATGCTTATGTTACTGCTACTGTGTCACACTTCGATGAGATGTTGCTGTTATGTCATGAATATCTATTGTCTATATCTTGTTTTATTTGAGCATAAGGTTAACCGCTACTCCGAGATTCAATGCGGTAAATTGAATCTCAACCGTATCCTCTCAGGTCTGGAGGGCCGCGAATTGATGTCCGGGGAAAGCAGCAGGAGTGACTTGCGGAAGAAGTCATCTTTATCTTATCGCTTTCTTTTCCTCTCTGTCGATTAATTTCTGAACCTTAGGATTACTGTAATCAATACTTTATTACACTATGGTTTATGTTATATTATGATCAGTTACTCTTACGCTCCATTGCTCATCTCTGATTGATTGCAAAAAAAAAAAAAAATTCCGCTTTAGAAAATGGGATGTTACATATATATATGAGTTTATCGTTTGTCATGTCACTTGACATAAGATTATGTCAAGTGAGTCCAAAACTACGTCGTTTTGGAAGTTAAGGAAATTAATGAAGGGTATTTTTGTTTTAGAATTTATTATATGAGTTTTACTAAAAGATCCTTCATTAATTCTCATGACTCAAAACTACGTCGTTTTGAGAGTTCATTAATTCCTCTAATCCCAAAACGACGTAGTTTTAGAGTGACTTGGACATAACCTTTATATCAAGTGACATGACAAATGATAACCCAATATATATATATATATATATATATATATATATATATATATATATATATATATAACGGTTTCCTGTGTGTGTGTGACAACCTCATTCCTTTCTCTTTCTATACAGTAACCACTTCCTTATTTTTTTCCCCAAAAGCAACGTGTGTGTATGTGTGTGTGTGTGTGTGTGTATATATATATATATATATATATATATAAAATTTTCCCTATTATATTTCCCTGTGCAGTGGCATATATATAAATATAGATATAAAACTAACTTTGCCTTTTCTTTTCATATATATGCAGAGTACATATATCTACACACAGTCACAGCACATGCATCTTATAACTAGCTTGAGAGGGTACCTCCTACTCTTCAATCTCTCGTGCCTACTTATATGTATAGTGGTAGGACTTAAACGCAGGTAAGTTGGAAGCTAAATAAAACTTGGAAGAGAGGGAAATCAGAGTTTCTGTGAAATCTTTATGTTGATTTCTTAGCTGCTGCTTCTCGTGGTGTCTGGAAAGATTTTTGCCGTGTCTTCCAAAATAAACCAAGTTCGAAAACAATTTGCAGAATTAGGGAACCTGGGTCGTTTCCCAACGAATTTGCAGCGGGCTTGTTCAATAACAATAGTGAAACAGAATGATAAAATGGGGGTTTGGTTTAACAGAATAGAACAAAACGAAATAACATAATCAAAGTGCAATAAACGAGTCAAACAGAATCAAATAAACGAGACAGATTAAAGATGATCAACCCAACGAATTGATTCCGAAACCTCCATCATTGAACGAAAATACAACTAACCCACGTTTGGTTCGGATGAATCGAAATCTCGCATTCATCCGGAGATTCCCTCGCCTAGACGATCGCCTAGAATCTGTCCGGACAGTGGCGTCTCACTGTGCAATCGCACAAGCAACACGTAACCTAGTCCGAACTAAGTCCTTGGGATGAACCAAACCGAATATTAAATCTAATATTCGAACTATTTCCAGTAAATCGAATCCGATAAGATGAAAACGAGAATCGAGTAGTTACCGATTAGGCACGAGTTCTCTGGATGAATCATGGAATCCTCATCGTTGGGTTAATCACAAGAGTTTAGCCGATCATGGCGGGAAAATCGAAGAACGAACGAAGAACACGAAGAACGCGCGAAGAACATGAAGAGCAGAGATGAGAAAATGAAAACTTGTATTTTGATCCACTCTAATGTTAAAAACGTGAATGAATATGTTTGTGGCAGCTGCCATACTTAAAAATAACCTAAAACGAAATGGGCTCTCATAGTTTTAGCCCAAAACAGAAATAAAATATAACTGGACTTAAATTACAAAATTCGGGTCCAAAATAAATCCAGAATTGTGCATCCGACTTTGGCTCCAAAATTGACCTCCTTCTTGACCGAATTTGCTCTTGATGTCTTCATAACAATTGTAGCTCTCTGAATCATCTGAAATATGAGACAAAAATGAGGCAAATCCGATGTCTGGTTCAAGAGTTATGGTAGAAATAGTGAAGCAACACAAAACTGGAATTTTATTATTAAAAATAGCTAAAATGCAATAAAAGGCCCAAGGCCCAAATAAACATAAGAGCCATTATTTATTAGCTAAAGGGTCCTAAATTATTATTCAAGAGACAAAAATAAGTGTATAAAATATTCAATTATCAAATTCCCCACACTTATCTTTTTGCACTCTGAGCAAAATTCAAAGAGAAAGACCTAAAGGAAAACTCTTCTTTACTAATAATTGCTAACAATGCAAAAATTGAATCAAGGGACACAAAGCTTCAAAAGACCAATCATTCAAGACCAAAACCCCTTCATCTCAAATTACAATTCATGGTAGTGTCAATCAATGATGCTAATCACAAAAGATGATCTCTCAAATGATGCGCTCAATCAATCGTCTCTCAAGTGTTTAAGGTAAATAAGTGTATCGCTCAAATTCTACTCAAGAAATTTGTTCTACCATAAGCTTGCTCAACTTCTACGTCTCCACTACTCATAACACATACATGCACAAATCAAGAGAGCTTGTAATTAAAGGTTGTAACGGGGCTAGGGTGAAGGTAGGTAATAGTATGGAATAAGAGGCTAAGCACCAAAGAAATCAAAAGGAAGAGCACTTGAATAACACAATCATTCTCTATGTATGAAACTTTTATTCTACTCATATATACATTCCTTTCTATGTATTTTCTTTTCTTTTGTTTTTTTTTGTTTTTTTTTCTTCTTTTTTCTTTTACTTTTCTTTCTTTCTTTTGTGTTTTTTTTTTTCTCTTTTTTTTATTTCTTTTTTTTTATTTTACTTTTCTTTCTTTCCTTTCATTGTATACGTAATTACAATGTCAAAATCAAATATCCCCCCCACACTTAAACTGTTGCACTCCTGAGCAACCCCCACACTTAAACACAAAACAAGTTGAAACCAATGCTCAATAAATCTTCAAGGTGCGGAATAAAATGGTTTTACGCTTAGGCTTGTAATGTGGCTTAGAAAAGAATGGGTCAAAAGGCACAAAGGGGCTAGCAAAGGAATTATAATGTAAGGGAAAGCTATTTGGCCAAAGTGAGGAGAATAAAAGAAAGAAAACAAGCTTCCATCATACTTATGCACGTAAGTGAAAAATGTAGTTTCAAAAAGAAAAGGAGCAAGTTCTAGAGAACACAAATCATGAGAGATGCACACATGAAAGAAAGAATGGCAAAAGATGAATTCCATTCATGCAGGCCCAAAACCTCACAAGGTCAATACCAACTTAGGTAATCAACAACATCAAATCAACTACCAAGACTTGTAATCGAAGAGTCAAGAGTTCCGAACTAAACGAATGATCCATTAAAACCAAAATGTCCTAGTTCATAATATGTAGCAATCATTAGAAAGAAAGAATGTATTTATTTTCAAAAAGCAAAGTAGAAAAGGAAAACAAATAAAAGCTGCAGCTTCCTCTCCATCCCGGACTTAGCCAAATCCATGTTGCATTGCTTAATAGCCCAATAGGCTTGATGCTCCAACTCAACTGGAAGATGACATGCCTTACCAAAGACAATCCGATAGGGAGACATCCCAATCGGAGTCTTGTAGGCGGTGCGATATGCCCACAAAGCATCATCTAGTCGCTTACTCCAATCTTTATGGGTAGAGTTGACAGTCTTCTGAAGGATTTGCTTAATCTCCCTATTTGAGACTTCGGCTTGACCATTGGTCCGTGGATGGTATCTTTGTGGAAACCTTGTGAAGCACTCCATACTTGCGTAGCAAGGCACCCATGCTTCGATTGCAAAAATGGGAACCCCGATCACCGATAATAGCTCTAGGAATGCCAAACTGCGAGAAAATGTTAGACCTAACAAAATCCACCACCACGTAAGAATCATTTGTCCGGTGGCTTTCGCCTCAACCCATTTCGAAACATAATCAACGGCCCGGCCAAGATGTAAGTGTAACCATATGAAGCAGAAATGGACCCATGAAATCAATACCCCAAACATCAAAGATCTCACAAAACAATATAGGGTTTTGGGGCATCTCATGCCTACGGGAAATAATCCCTGCCCTCTGACAGTTAGCACATGACTTGCAAAACAAATGGGCATCATGAAACAGGGAGGCCAAAACAAACCACATTCTAACACTTTCCTAGCAGTTCTTTGGGGTCCAAAGTGACCACCACGAGCGAAGCATGAGCAAAATGCAATATAGATTGAAACTCACAATCGGGCACACATCTCCTAACTACTTGGTCACTACAAAATTTCCACGGATAAGGGTCATCCCAAACATAATATTTAGACTCACTTTTCAATTTAAGGGTTTGGGCCCTAGTGGATTCTACGGGAAAAACACTAGCTACCAAGTAGTTAACTAAATCGGCATACCATGGGGTCTTAACTTGCAGTTGTAGAAGGCGCTCATCGTGAAATCATCCCGAATAGAAGAGGGGTGAGAGGGAGAATGAGTGATACGACTCAAGTGGTCGGCTACCCGCTTTGTGCTCCACTTCTATCTCGAATCTCCACATCAAACTCTTGGAGCAACAACATCCACCGGATGAGTCGTGGCTTAGCATCTGCCTTTTCAAAAGAAACTTTAAAGCTGCATGGTCAGAGAAAACAATGACTCTACTAGCTAGCAGATATGACCTAAACTTATCGAAGGCAAATACAATGGCCAACAACTCCTTTTCAGTGGTGGTGTAATTAGATTGAGCAGAATCCAAAGTCTTTGAAGCATATGCAATGACATGGGAGGCTCTATCAACCCGCTGTGCTAAGATAGCACCAACCGCATAGTTGGAAGCATCGCACATCAACTCAAAGGGAAGGTGCCAATCAGGGGGCTGGATCACTGGGTTGTAGTAAGGAAACGCTTCAAGTGATCGAAGGCCGCCTTGCACGCATCATCAAAGACAAAGTCAGTGTCCTTATGCAGAAGGTTGGACAAGGGTTGAGCAGTCTTGCTGAAATCTCGAATGAAACGTCGATAGAAACCTGCATGACCAAGAAAAGAGCGAACCTCCCGCACAGAAGCGGGGTAAGGCAAAGCAATAATAACATCAATCTTAGCAGGTCGACCTCAATCCCTTTCCTAGACACTATGTGTCCCAAGACTATGCCCGACTCAACCATAAAGTGACACTTCTCATAATTCAAAGCACAAGATTAGATTCAATACACCTATGCAAGACTCTAGACAAATTAGCTAAGCATGCATCAAAATCGAGACCCATATACGGTGAAATCATCCATGAAAACCTCCATGCGGTCCTCTAGGAACTCGGAGAAAATACTCACCATGCAACGCCGAAAGGTGCCAGTGCATTGCGAGAGGCCAAAAGGCATCCTCGGTAAGCATATGTTCCAAAGGGGCATGTGAAGGTCGTCTTCTCCCGATCCTCGGGAGCAATATGAATCTGGAAGTATCCAGAGTAGCCATCCAAGAAGCAAGAATGAGACTTACCACCAATCGCTCTAACACCTGATCAATGAAAGGTAGAGGGTAATGATCCTTGCGAGTGGCTTGGTTGAGTCTCCTATAGTCAATGCAAACTCTCCAACTATTACGAACTCGAGTAGGAATGAGCTCATTCTTTTGATTGGCTACTACGGTGACTCGGATTTCTTAGGAACCACCTGGACCGGGCTAACCCACCGGCTATCGAAATAGGATAGATGATGCCGGCTTGCGAAGCTTAGTGACCTCCTTCTTCACCACATCAAGGATAAGAGGATTAAGGCGTCTTCGGGGTTGCCTCACCGGCTTAGAGTCCTCTTCCAACGTAATCCGGTGCATGCACATAGAAGGGCTAATGCCAACTATGTCGCCCAATGTCCACCCAATAGCTTTCTTGTTCGCCCTCAATAAGCTTAGCGGCTTCTCTTCTTGATCGGCATAAGATTATTTGCCACAATGACTGCAAGCCGCTCATTCACCTCCGTAAATGCATACTTCGATGGTCCGGAAGGGATTTCAACTCTAGTTTGGGCGGTTGCTCGGTGGAGGGAGAAGCTTGGGTGGTTGTTGCAACAACTCGATGTCATCACTTTGGGAATACGAAACCATATTCAAAGAAGCACAAGCAGAAGGATTTGTGTCTATACAAACTCAAGGTTAACATCGAATTCGGTTCATCAAAATCGGAATGAAGCTCATCAAAATCGAATCGGGATGCACGTTAGGATCGGGATGAAGCTCAAACTCGAATCAATATCGAGTCTACAAGTAATGTAGAATCATCAAGCAAATCGAGAATCACCAAACAATGCGGTCTTAACCAAATTAGTGCAAACAGAGCACCATTCATTATCATCGCATGCACAAATGGGGTATCACTCTCGGATGAAAAATAAGGATAATCGGGACACCAACCATTAAGAACATCATCCACGGCATCATCAATCACATCAATACGTAAAATGTAATGCTCTTCCCTAGGATATTTCATGGCATCAAAGATATTGAAATTCACGATATATCACCAAACTCCATGGAAAGAGTACCGTGAATGCACATCTATCTTAGTCCTAGCTGTTTTCATGAAAGGTCTCCCTGCTGTGACAAATTGCTTCATCATTTCTTCAAGTGAGGAACCACCACTACTACTAGCCTGCTGTTGTGCCGCCTGTGGAGGTGGACATATGGCTGGTCGAGGAGGTGGTGCTTGCAAGGGTAAAGGGGGTGCAGACTGTTGTTGGAAAGTCTGTGGTCTGTACGGCCTCTGCTGGTAGTTCCCGCAGTCACGATCACCGGTTACTCGATTTTGGTATTGGTTGCTCGGTTCTCGATTTTGGTTCAAATAAAGTTGGGGTGATTTCTCCAACCGGGATTATAAGTGTTGGAGAAGGCATTATTCTCGTTGGTATTGTGGCCTTCTGGAAAACACCCACTGCAGCTTACCGACTGATCTTGGTAAGTAGGATCATGCAAGGTAGGGCAAGAGTCGGTAGAATGATAAGGGTCGAACAAAACCCACAAGAGTACCCATGCCGAGGAGGAGAAGACTGTATTGTGCTCGTGTCACCTTTAGTTGCCTCACAAGGGAGGTCGGATCATCAAGTCTAGTCTCTAATCTCGAGAATCATCTTGGGTGGGAGCTTGAATATGGTAAAAGAGGAGTACTATTGGCCCCGGTGCCAAACCGCGAGAGTTATCTCGCCATAATGGATATCAAGTCTCGGGCTTCTTCAGGTGTCTTGTTACTCATAGCTCCACTGCTAGAAGCATCCATCAACCCTTTGTCTCTAGGTGATAGACCATCATAGAAAGAGTTGATCAAGTCTTTTCAGATATCGATGGTGTGGACAGCTTGCACATAACCTTTTGAACCTCTCCCAATACTCATGCATAGTCTCCCAAATGATTGTTTAATGTTGCCAATTTCCTTCTTGATTGCGGTTGCTCTTGAGGAAGGAAATATTTCTCTAGGAATAACCTCGAATATCAGTCCAGCTCCCAATAGATGAGGGTGAAGGTACAACAACCAATCCTTGGCTCCACCATCCAATGAGAAAGGAAAAGCTCTCAACTTGATATGATTTTCATCAATGGCATGTGGTTTCATTGTCTTTGCATACTACATGGAATTCCTTCAAATGCTTAATGGGGCACTCACCGCAAGACCATGAAACTTAGGCAACAAGTGTATTAGACCAGATTTCACTCAAAGTTAGCAAAGAAGGTTAGGATATTGGATGCACAAGGGTTGATAATTAACATCGAGGTGCACCCAATTCCTTCAAAGTATGATGATTTTCCCGCTCTCACCGCCATAATGTCCGAGCGAGCAAAGTTGCTACTAGAATCAGTGAACACAACAAGACTATCGAAATACTATCGAAGCACAATCGAAAGATCAACGTAATGGACACAATCGAATGGCGAGAATCGACTCTAATTGAGTATCCGGTTTGGTATTAATCTTATGACTTAGCCTAACAACTCTTCTAGCGTAAGAATTGTTCTTTCTATTTCAGATCAAATGGCAACAAATCTTACGGATTAGTAGTATTCCCGGTACTCATGCAACATGTACACAAAGCGTAATTGGCAAATACTCGTAATGACAAAGATGCCACCGAGTAAAATCAGAATTACGAAAATGCCACTAGAGGTGGTGAAAAGTAGAAAAACACTAAGAGACGAAGACAAAACACACAAAAGCAAAAACCTATGCTAGAAATTGACCAAAACAAGTCCAGTAACGAGTATCAAATGATTTTTAAAATTTTTGGGACTTGGACAGGGCAACTCCTAGACTATTGGGGGACTCAAAAATGGAATAAAAACTTCAAAAATTGAAAATGTGGCCTAAACGATGGAATTTGGCGAAACGGAGGATACCACATGGAAAATGGAACATTTTCGATGTGGGTCTAACGATTCACCATTTTCTATCCTCGTACCAAATTTCAACTCAATCGAGATACTCAAAAAAATGGTCCTGTTGGAAATCAAAAAGCGTAACCTAAAACAGTGAAAAAGTGGTCTAAACGTTGGAATTTGGGGAAAATGAGTGAGACCTCACTTCCTCCTAGGAAGTGACTTTTGCTTAAAACACCCAATTCCTTGTGAATAAGACCTGGTTTGAGTGATCGGAGTCAGAAAAATTTCTGTCCGGCCACCCGAACTACCTAAACTAAGCTATTTACAATACTGTTACTAATCAAACCGATGCAAATTCCCCGGCAACGGCGCCATTTTTGGAAAGATTTTTGCCGTGTCTTCCAAAATAAACCAAGTTCGAAAACAATTTGCGGAATTAGGGAACACGGGTCGTTTCCCAACGAATTTGCGGCGGGCTTGTTCAATAACAATAGTGAAACAGAATGATAAAATGGGGGTTTGGTTTAACGAGAATAGAACAAAACGAAATAACATAATCAAAGTGCAATAAACAGAGTCAAACGTAATCAAATAAACAGAGAGCAGATTAAAGATGATCAACCCAACGAATTGATTCCGAAACCTCCATCATTGAACGAAAATACAACTAACCCACGTTTGGTTCGGATGAATCGAAATCTCTGCATTCATCCGGAGATTCCCTCGCCTAGACGATCGCTAGAATCTGTCCGGACAGTGGCGTCTCTTTGTGCAATCGCACGGCAACACTCGTAACCTAGTCCGAACTAAGTCCTTGGGATGAACCAAACCGAATATTAAATCTAATATTCGAACTATTTATTCGAGTAGTTACCGATTAGGCACGAGTTCTCTGGATGAATCATGGAATCCTCATCGTTGGGTTAATCACAAGAGTTTAGCCGATCATGGCTGGGAAAATCGAAGAACGAACGAAGAACACGAAGAACGCGAAGAACATGAAGAAATGATGAGAGAAAATGAAAACTTGTATTTTGATCCACTCTAATGTTAAAAACGTGAATGAATATGTTTGTGGCAGCTGCCATACTTAAAAATAACCTAAAACGAAATGGGCTCTCATAGTTTTAGCCCAAAACAGAAATAAAATATAACTTGGACTTAAATTACAAAATTCGGGTCCAAAATAAATCCAGAATTGTGCATCCGACTTTGGCTCCAAAATTGACCTCCTTCTTGACCGAATTTGCTCTTGATGTCTTCATAACAATTGTAGCTCTCTGAATCATCTGAAATATGAGACAAAAATGAGGCAAATCCGATGTCTGGTTCAAGAGTTATGGTAGAAATAGTGAAGCAACACAAAACTGGAATTTTATTATTAAAAATAGCTAAAATGCAATAAAAGGCCCAAGGCCCAAATAAACATAAGAGCCATTATTTATTAGCTAAAGGGTCCTAAATTATTATTCAAGAGACAAAAATAAGTGTATAAAATATTCAATTATCAGTGTCCATAGACTGTGAATCCACGAATTTATACACTAAATTGACACTACTGTGCGGACTTCATTCTAACTTGAATCCGCGGGCTTAAGCATTACAAATCCATAAAGCAAAAGGTTCACGAATCTTTAATAAATATGAAAAGACATTGCTCTAGCATGCAGGCTGGCATCCACTTATAAAAGTAAAGGAATCTACTTTATAAAAGCAAATCATTATTGAACTGTGGCAGACGTCTTTTGTCACATCAAGCTTTAATCTGTGTCGGCCGTGTATTCATCATCAAACATCCCATCATCACCATAATTTTCTGGATTAGGATCTATTACTCCTGCTTGAATTAAACTGAGACGCTCGCAGTCCTTGGGGATCCATACCTGGAAACAATATTTTTTAACAACTGTGTCTAAGGATAACGAACTGTAATCCTCTGCATACTTGTTACCAAGTGACTCATATAGACGAGCATCTTGTAAGAATTTATCACACTGTGGCTCGTTAAACTTTCTTCAGTTTGTTCAATGAGTGGTGTAACCAGAAAATGATGGAAATTTTGGCGATATTTTCCTTTTCTGTAATAAGGAATTTGGAACTGCACTTTGACAAAAATTGTGCCAATTTTTTTGCGGTTTCCTTATTTCGTCATTTAGAGCCTCTCCGAATGGTAACTCTATGAAATCTTCTGATATTGAAAAAGCTGCTACCATTCCATAAGAAAGAAACTCCAAATAATCAATCGGACATTCCTCCCCATTAAGGACTTGGATAGGCCTGTCGAGATTAATTACTAATTTAAGTAAACCATTATATATGTATTCTCCATCTGTATTGAACCAGCTGGTAACGTCCTGGTCAATCCTGTATCTTCCATCTGAAGGTGTTCTGTGATGGAGATCCAATAGCTGCAACTGAAGGTTGATCAGTTTTTGGAGATGTCTACTTTGTTGAATCTCAAAGAAAGGGACAAGGTTGGATAAGTGTTCCTGTACAACTCTTCGCTTATTGGAATTTAGGTAGTATACCAGTAACCTATTATAATATTGTGTTCCAAAAAGAAGATTATGCAGATGACTGTTCTGTATCTGAAGATCCTGACTTTTGAGATTAAGTCTTCGGAAATGTTCTCTCATGCTCTAGTTCTCTTTTCGTTCATTATTCAGCTCCTGTTGTAAATTCAAGTTACACCTTTGGCGAGAGACATTAGTGAATTCATACTGTTTTAACCTGTTTTCCAAGAGGAAATCTGTACCTATTTGTGGGGGTAGTTCTGCTATGGATTTTCCTTCCACGAAAATAAGTGGTGGTAGAGATGTTGTGGCTTGATTCCAGGCTTCTTGGAAACTATAGTATCCCTGCCAGAAAGGTCTGGGACTGTTTCTAATTGCTTTGACCAACTCAGGATAATTAATGTAAATGCCTGGTCTGTCTCCTCTAAACAAGACATAGAACGAGAAGTTCTTGCTCAGAGGTTTTTCTAAAATCTTTGAAAAGTAATATTTAAGCGCGCTTAAAGCTGTGTGTTTCTGCCTAGCTGTAGAAGCATTCCACAAAGCATCTAGTAAGCATTGTTGTGATTCATCAGGGGTAGGCAAGTGAGGCAAAGGTTTAAAAGCTTTGATGTGCCCTGGTGGAAGTTTAACCAGAACTGTGCTTCCGAATGTCATTATTTCCTTAGTGGGTTCTGATGAATCTCCTTGTTCAGCCTTAACTGGCGTCTTCCCTTTGTTCATCTCGAATCTCTGCAAAATTAAAGGAAGCGCTATTAGATATAATCCTAGATAATTTATCTACTCCTGTGTTATCTTTACCTTTGATATGCTCCATATTAATTGTCACACCTGTACAAGTAAGATAATCACAAAATTTTACCTATCTATCTCTACTGAGCTTGTGAGTTGTGGCAAGTTTGTTGTAAAAATTAATTATAGCTTCACAATCTGTTCTAAGAGTAAATTCTTTTTTATCAAGAATGAAAATTTTAAATTTCTCTAAACTGTAGATGCAAGCCATGATTTCTGCATCTATAGAGGAAATCTTTGTTTTGTTCTTTCCTGAAGCATACCTAGCAACCTTTTTTGTGGATGCTAAGTCTCCTTTGTGGGGTTTCCATTTAAGTACTCCTCCCCATCCACTAAGGGATCCATCACATTCTACAATAATATAACTATCTTCTGGGGGAAGTTCTAAGTCAGGGAGATTCCTGATTATATTTTTTAACTCTGCGATCTTCTTAAGATCTTGTTTGTTGAACTTCCTTTCACCTCGGGGTGTTAACTTAGAGTACAAAGGTCATGTGTACTTTGTTAGGTTAGGAACATAATTCCTGGCATAGTTAAGTATTCCTAAGAATTTCTGCAATCCTTTTAGATCTGTTAAGGATTCTTCTGGGAATTCTACTATGCTTTTGACTATGTGAGGCTGAAGTCTGACCTTTCCTTCTCCTATTTTTAGTCCTAAGAATTCTACTTTGGTTACTCCTAGTTTATACTTTGTTTTTGACAAAACAAGTCCATGAGTAACACATTCATCAAAAAATATTTTAAGGTCTTTTTGCACATGCTGTGATATATCATCTGAATATACCAAAATATCATCAATGTAGCAAACAATAAAACTGTATTTCTTAAAAATATTGTCCATTTTCCGTTGAAAGACGGCTGGTGCATTTTTCAAACCAAAAGGCATAACAAGCCATTCGAAAAGTCCTTGAAGGACACAAAAAGTCAGTCCAAGTAATCGATTAAGGTGCATTGCTACTTGGTGAAATCCGCATTTTAAATCAAACTTGCTGTAAATCCTTTTGGATTTAATTTTTTGGAGTAAAGAATCAATTCCTGGCAAACTGTATTGATCCTTGTATGTATTGTCATTTAGTCTCTTATAATTGAAGACTAGCCTACTCTTTCCTTTAACTGTGGAACCATCGGGGTTGACGGTTGTTCCAGAATAAACAATAAAAGCCGATGTTCTATGCCTACTTTGGCCGGCCTAATTACTCCTATTTGCATTAAAGAATCTATGTGTTTCTGATATGCTTCATGTTCGCAAAGGGATGGAATAATAGGTTTATCCTGTATGGTTAGATCTGGGTTCATAATTTCCAATTTACAAGTGATCCTATTCTTTTCCCATAGAGCTGTGGGATTATCTCCTATTACCTGAAGCTTTTGGAGTCTATTCAAAAGTGGGGTCATTTGATTTTCAAAGTCTGTTAGTTTTCCTAAGTTAAAACATAACCAATCCTGGACACACTCACTATCTTCTAGTATATCTTTTTCTTCTTCTAAAACCTGAAAATCTACATTTTTACTGATAGGGGAAGTGATGATTCTATCAACGTGTTTCAAGATTATAAACTCATTTCCTAAACACAAATATCCACCTCTTGCACTGTCTAGGAAATTCTTTCCTAGGATTAGTTGAGTTCTGTCTTCTAAAGCAAGGGGTAGATGATACCTCTCCTTGTTGAATTTGATATGTGTCCCACCTTTCAACTTGTGTTTTAAAAAATGTCCTGTTTTGAGAGTGGTCACATGTACCTGTCCATACATTTCCTCATAGAAATGTTTGGGGATTGCATTGGGAGTAATGCAACTTCTACTGGCTCCTAAATCTATAATGCAACTAGCAGCAACAGATTCATTATCTACGTAGATTGTAGCAAAACAATTTAATAAATTATTTTTTACTGTACCCTTCTCAGAAGATGCTTTCTGATAATGAAGAATGGGTTCACATTCTTCACAATCTTCAACTATTGGTTCAGAGATGCAGGGTATACTTTCTCTTATTACCAAATTCCTTTGTCTAAAGACTTCTTCAATCCCTTGGTTTTTTGTGGGACTCTTTTCTTTGTTCTTACCTTTAAGCTGTTGTAGCTGTTTCTGAAGCTGCTCTACTTGATCCTCCAAATCCCTGTTTCTTTTGATAAGTTCTCTTACCAAAGTGGGATAATCTGTGGTGGATCTGACTGGTTCGGGAAGTGCTGGGAAAGTGAAACCTATTTTACTTTCGACACATGAATAGCAAAGGATTAAATTACAATATTTACACGTTGTCCTTATCCTTTGATTCAGGGCGAATGATAGAGGGCAAACCTTTCTGTATTACCTCTCTTATTTCTGCATTCCCTGGTGAAATGTCCTTCTTCACCACAAACGTAGCATCTACATTTTTTGGTAGGGGGTTTGTGTCTTTTGAATTTCCTGATGTGATTCTTCCTAGGTATTCCATTCCTATAATTAGTAGCTCTCCTCATTGTTTTCTTATCCTTGGGAAAGTATCCTGGTATATATACCTGTTTACAGAAATTGTAATCATTTACCTGTTTGGCTACTTCATTTTCTACACATTTCTTCTTGAGGTATTCTTTTGTAAAGACTATCCTAGGGGCTATTCCTTGCGTTACTGTCGGATAGGCCTTATACCAGTCATCCTTAATGATGCTGTTAAAGGGTGGTGGAAGCTTGCTAAAATATTTATCACTCATGTTCTGGGTAAAAGCCTGTCCAGATTTTGATGCTAAATTTAGGAAGGCATCATAATAGTTATCTATATCTCTCATGTTTTCAATGATAAGCCTCTTGTTTCACCCAAAAGATTTTCAATGTAATGAACTTTCTCTTGATTGTTGGCGAATGAGATATTTGAACAATGAAGAATGGTCGATGATTCCCATCTCCCTATTACTTCTTCCCATAACTGTGGAGGGGTACCTGAAAGTACTAACATGGAACCATCATTAACATTAGCACGAGGAAGATTATTAACATACTCATAAGGGAAGTTCCTGCCACGCTGTCTCCCTTGTTGTTGTCCTGCTGTTGGAATCTGAGTGTGCTGTGATCCTCCAAAATTTGGTCTTGGTGTATTTGACACATGATGTTCGGGAATTCTATGGAAGTTTGAGATACTTGATGATCTTGTGTCCTCATTCATGAGTATAGGAATTTCGTCATCCCATTTAGGAGGAGGGAGCTGTGAATATTGCTGTGGGTATGGTAGGTCATACTCATCT
Organism: Acacia pycnantha; assembly: GCA_025563575.1. NCBI lineage: Eukaryota > Viridiplantae > Streptophyta > Magnoliopsida > Fabales > Fabaceae > Acacia > Acacia pycnantha. The sequence goes on from JAMWYP010000522.1 coordinate 29,910, forward strand.
TCTTCCATCAGGGTATGTGTACTAAACATTGCAAAAGTAGAAGGGGAAGAATTTATACCTGTATTACTACCCACCACGCTTTGCTAACACTTTGATGCCAAAGGGTTAGTAAAGACTTTGGGGTATTCCCACGTATTTCATACTAATAAGTAAATGACAATCATCAGGGTGTGGAATGTCGGTAAAATCTTGTGACCAATCATAGTCAGGGTAATAAGTAAATAATAGCTGTAAGGGGTCAGGATTCCCTTTCATGATTACCAACATAGGGTTACTATGTTCATCATCAGATTCAGGTTTCGTTATCCCTTCTGTTTTGTAGTCAGAGAATCGAATACCTACAGACTTGTTGCTATTTTCCCAAAAACTTGTTCGTGAAGGTACTAATGGCTGTGTGGTTGGTAATGTAATATTCCATTCTTTGCCAGCTAGATCTTTTGTTGTGAAGGCTTTTCCTTCTATGGCTTTGATTCCTTGACTTCCTAGATACTGCATAACCCTGTCAATTTTTAATCTAAAATTATTGTTAGTATTGTTACTAAGCCTACCTGTGAGGATTTTTGTGATGGCAAGGTTCTGTCCTTCTGTGAAGTCCTCATACCCTCGGGTTTTAATAATGAGCTGGAAATGCTTAGCAAAATCTGTAACTGTCATCTGCATTTTTGGTGCCATGTAGATTAGTCCGCTGTTCCGCGCAATATCTACTTCCATTGTACCAATAATGGCTCTTTGTATGTCATTACTGTATATTGTGTCAGCAAGATTTAGTATAACCTGTCCACCAACTTGAGATCTGGTTAGTCCTGTTATCTTGATTAAAATAAGTCCAATATGTATGATTAAAAGATCTTGGTCAAGCAATTTTTGTTTACTATCCCTATTGATGAAAGGGATTATTACCTGATCATTAACTGTGCAACGTACTGTTTCTTCACTGAAATGTTCATATACCTTATGTTTGGTTTCCCAAAAACCATGTGTGTACAGTACTTCAGCTGGGGCAAGATCTGTTCCTTTATGGTGTAAAACATCTAACTGTTTGTCAGGGTCGACAAGTCTATCAAATTCCATAAGTTTATGACCGTTCCATTTATTTACAAGTGTAGAAAGGGTGTTAAACTTCTTAATTTTATCTGTGGTCACTATGGCCTTCGATCCTGAGGTTTCTTCCATACTAAATGAGGTCCATCGTAAACTGTTGTTAACGGCTTATTTTCTTTTCCTAGGGAAAGATTGCTTATCTTAGTGGTTAAATCAGTTATCTAACTGGGAGTGGCTTGCTGGCTCGAAGATTGTGCTACCACAACACTTAACAATTGCCTAATGTCAATTAGTTGTTCAATGATAACATTGTTCTGTCGGATAATAATTTTGTTATCTGATTGAGCAACCTCACCAATTTCTGTACTATCTCCTGTTAGACCTATACTAGGGCGGGCAAACTTAGATCCTACTCTTTCAACTATTTTCTTATAGTTGAGGTCATGATCAAACATTTAAATAGTTTGTAAATAAGCGGAAAATAAATAGACTAACTGTGTGAAGACAAGATGTCTTTCCTCGTTTCTGTACTCTGGAGGGGTGCTTTCGTACAATATGTCTTCTTCCCTGAAAATTTCTAAAATCTGTTGTGTTAAGATATCCCTGAATTCTGGTGCTTCTAACTCCTGATTTGCTAACCAATTTAGGAACTGAACAATCATGTGAATTCCTGTTCCAATACCTGGATAAAGATAGTTAATAAACAAAGAAGGTATCTATAAGATAAAGGATCTCTCCTTTCTACTGGAGTGGTTAGATAATTAGTCTGTACGTGCCTTAGGTAGATACGAATAATTTCTGCTAACTCAAGGCGGGTTTCAGCTAGATTTTCCTGTTCTAGCCTTCGTAAAAAGGTTACTATAGGTAGCATTAACCTAACAAACGATCAAGCTTCTTTTCTATACGATCTAAAATTCGTTCTTCTAAATGAAGTACTAGTTGTGAAAGATCTGTAACCTGTCATTCTACTTCAACCAACTTTTGCTGTAATAACCAAATATTCTATTGGTTATCTTTTTCGATCTGTGTTGGTTCATGACTTAATTTCTGTATTAACAACTGTAGTTCCCTTTTAGTTGGGAGTTTTCGTAAATAAGACAAATCCTGTTGTGACTTAATATATTCTAAATTTGCAGAAAAAGTTCCTAGAGATGAAGATTGTGCAGACAAAAGTTCATGGTATGGCATGCGGTTGTATGGTAGAGGATTATGAGAAGGCTCATAATATGGGTTGTATGGTGGTGGAGAAGGCTCATGGTATGATCTATAGGGTAGGTGTGGTGAGTGATTTGGCTGAAATGGAGGTTGGTGGTAAGGTTCATGATATGGGTGGTGGAATGGACCATGACATTCTTGACCAATTGGACTCTTATCTTGAATTCCCAATTTAGCTTGAAGAGCCCGTATTGTTTGTTGAATGGAATCGATCTTTGAGAGATAGACTCTTCCCTTCCGGTTGAATCTCCTACAAAAGAGTGGGATTGAAAGAGTGAATCTTGATCACCATTAAACCAATCCATGAGAATTCGACACAATAAATTCCCAATGAATGACAAGATCACTATCTAACTATAAACTATAAAAAGTAAGAAAAATAATCTAATAAAATACAAATGCAAATGCAAAAGAAAAAAAGAAAGAAAGAAAAAATCAAAATGACAAAAGATGCAAGTATCTATGAATTAACTTGGAGACATGGTGAATTCAAATAATTAAGCTCAACATCATATCAAGTTTGATACAAACACATCACACAGAAGCTACCAAGTCAAAACAATGCAATAATGCAATGAATGCTATGCAAGCTATCTAAATGCAAAATTCCTAAACTATATGCAATGAAAAAAAAAATGCAAAAACTAAATAGCTTCACATGAGAAACCCCTTGTCTAAAGTGAATTTGACAATTAGATTACCTAGGGAGCCAATTACTTAGCTCCCCGGCAACGACGCCATTGATGAGGGCCTTTTTGTCTTTAGCTTTGCACGGGTGGAAAAAAGGCATTTAAGACCGGACAAAAGAGGCATTGTAAGACCGGACCCGCGTCAGGCCTTGTTCCAGGCGGTATTAAAAGTCTCACTTTTAAAACCGGACTCGAATCGGTCTTAAAGAAATTCTTTTAGACCGGACATTTTAAACATCCGGTCTTAAAAGTGTTTCAAAATAAAAAAAGAAAAAGAAAAAACTCAAATGAAACAACCGGTCCCAAATCACCAGATCTGACAACATTTTGAATGTCCCTCCGTCATCAACGACGGAGAACCAAGAGAAGATTGGAAGCAACAACAACAAGAAAAAAAAATCCAGATCTACAAAAATCACAAGCTTAAAGCAACCAAATCGAGCAGATCCTCTTGTCGGTGCTAGCAAAGCTTCAAGCAACCAAAATCGAAGTCCGGATCGAGAGGGGAGCGGTCAAGGTAGGAAATAAACAGACTTAAGCAAGAAGAGATCTGGGTTTGATTTCAAACCGGATCTATGCGAAGGCGGCGTGGAAGGACCCATAGATCGAAGAGGAAGGAGCCGTCGTCGTCCGTAATCCTCAAAGTAGTACGCTTTGTTGCTGAGGATTGGAGTCGACGCCATCGCAAAATCCTCGAAGCATCTCACCGCCAACGTTGCTAAGGATTTGAATGTGTGGCTCTTGGGATGACTTACAACGATTGCGAGTAGGTTAGAGGAAAAGGATGACATTCTTGCTGAGGATTTGACCCGTGAGGCTCTTGGGACACTCATTGAATCTATAACTAAGCAAATGTTATATCACTAAGAAGACAAAGCAGACTTACGGACTTAACAGGTTTAGCGAATTTAGTTTTTTTTTTCACTTTTAAGACCGGTTTTTTGAAACAACCGGCCTTAAAAAGACCGGTTGTTTTAAACAACCAGTCTTAAAAGTGTAAAATAAAAAATAAAAAATTGACCGGTGGCAATTTCGTAAATATATAGAACACTTTTAAGACCGGTTGTTTCAAAAAGCAAGTCTTAAAAGTGTTCTATATATTTACGAAATTGTCACCTGTCAATTTTTTTTTTTACACTTTTAAGACCGGTTGTTTCAAACAACCGGTCTCAAAATTGTTCTATTTATTTACGAAATTGCCACCGGTCATACTTTTAAGACCGGATCTTTTATAATCCGGTCTTAAAAGTCTTCTATATATTTATGAAATTGCCACCAGTCATACTTTTAAGACCGAATCTTTTATAATCTGGTCTTAAAAGTGTTTTATATATTTGTTGGAAGTTAAGATTTAATTAGTTAGCGTATACGATTATATTGTGCAATTATCTTAAGTAAGTTATTAGAGTGATTTTAGGAATTAAGTTAGTAGATCATGGTTTTTTCAATTTCATAATTAAATTCTTGATTGTAATCATCTTAATTAAGATGTTAGAGATATTTTAGGAATTAAGTTAGCAGATCATGGTTTTATGAATTTCGTAATTATATTCTTGATTGTAATAATCTTAATTAAGTTCTTAGAGAGATTTTAGGAATTAATTTAGCAGATCATGGTTTTTGAATTTCGTAATTATATTCCCGATTGTAATCCCTAGATTATAGGAACTCGCCAGGTCGAAGATTATTTACTTATTAGCATTTGTATATAATTTCAATTAAGCGAAGGAATAAATCATCGCATTCTCGGACTCATCTCTGATCAGCGTCTTCTCACAATATGTACGAAATTGCCACCGGTCATACTTTTAAGACCGGATATTTTATAGCCCGGTCTTAAAAGTATTCTATATATTTACGAAATTGCCACCGGTCATACTTTTAAGATTGGATCTTTTATAGTCCGGTCTTAAAAGTGTTCTATATATTTACGAAACTGCCACCGGTCATATTTTTAAGACCAGATCTTTTATAGTCCGGTCTTAAAAGTGTTATATATATTTACGAAAGTGCCACCGGTCATATTTTTAAGACCGGATCCTTTATAATCCGGTCCAAAAAGTTCTTTATATTTAAGAAACTGCCATCGGTCATACTTTTAAGACCTGATTCTTTATAATCCGGTCTAAATGAGGCGGTCTTAAAGCTCTTTTTTGCACTAGTGTTGGGGTCCACAATCAAAAATAAACCAAGGATTGCGTATAGGCAAACCGAGGATCGTTCTCTCTTTTCGAGGAGCCTTTTATTGATTCCTAGATAATCTAAATGTCATGCAAATGCAATAAAACAAGGGGAAATGATTTTTGTATTTTCAAACTAATAAACTAAAGAATAATGTAATTTAATTAAATGCTAAACTATTATTTTTGGTATTTTCTTTATAAAATGGTGAATGAGTGAATGGAATGGATGAAGTGAAAATATGAATGATGAACGTTCTTGGTAATGAAGAAATGACTATCCTTGCTCATAAAAGATTATGAGAGTTAAAATTCATCAAGTCTTAAGGAAAACCTCAAGATAACACTTGAGTCCAATATTCTCAATTAATATTAGCTCCTACAAACATAGCTAACTACTACCTCTTGAAAAATTGTTAAAAACCACTTGATGTGCAATTAAAATTGGAATAATGCAACATGAGTCTTCTTGAAATTGAGTACATAACAGTCCCTCAAAGGGCACAAATCAGCCATATTAACTAGACAATAACACGCTAATTAATATAATCTCATTGCATCCACAAGTAATTAAAAAAATATGATCTTCACACTAAAAACTCTAATCTGAATCACAAATATCAAACCAACAGGGACAATAAACATTAATCTCAGTTCCATATTTATACACAATAATTCCTAAAACTAGGCAACCTAAATATATAAATCTAGAGTAGTAGAATGATAGAATAACTCCCCTATGAAGTCCATTTAGCTCAAACATTAATCCTCATCTCCAAGAACCAAAAGAAATCTCACCACACATTATTCGAACCCACTTGAACGAACTGCACAAACCAAGTCAGAACCAAGTCTTCTCGGGTTTGACGGATAAAGGGTAGTGGTTGGCGTTGTGGAGTCGCCAGCGACGATGGAGGCGATGGTGGAGGTCGCTGGCGACGGAGAAGAAATGGTGAAGGAAGGTGAATCGTGGGTCGAAGGTGTGAATCTAGATGGAAGGGAAGGAAGGAAGATGATCGATCCCTCTTCTGTCTCGCGGCACTAGATATATATCCCAATCGCCAAAAATGATTCATTTAATCAAAACGTTGTAGTTTCCGCGTTGGGCCTTCTCTGATATACTTTCAATTTTAGGTCTTTCTCTGACGGTAATTTAGGTCCTTCTCTGATATGATTTTGATTTTGGGTCCTTCTCTGACAGTAATTCTGGTCCTTCTTTGACATTAATTCTGGTTCTTAAAAATCTCAAATTTCCTTTAAACACTTGCAATGCAAGATTAAACACAATGTAGCATCAAAAGTTCAAGAAATCACTTGCATGAATAATTAATAAATTATGAACATTTTGCTCCTAATTTCACTTAATTCAATACAAATGTCCCTAACTCAAATTAGTGCTTAATCATACAATAATGTTCCAGAAAATGCATTAAGAGTCCCAATTTTACTATGAAAGATAATATAAAAATATGGTACGATCAAGTATATGCCAAACGGAAGTTTAGATTCCCATCTCTTCAAGGATGAAACATTTCTGACATGGCCAATCAGATTCAAAATAGCTCGTGGCTTGGCCTCAGCATTATTGTATCTCCATGAAGAATGGCAACTATTTGTGGTTCATAGAGACATAAAATCAAGCAATATCATGCTAGACTCTAACTTCAATGCAAAACTTGGAGATTTTGGATTAGCACGGCTTGTAGACCACGCAAAAGGATCACAAACAACAGCTTTAGCAGGAACTATGGGTTATATGGCTCCTGAATGCCTCATTACTGGAAGGACTAGTAAAGAATCTGATGTATACAGTTTTGGAGTTGTGGCTCTGGAGATAGCTTGTGGAAGAAAACCCATCAACCCTGAGGCTTTAGAGGAAAAAATAAACTTAGTAAAATGGGTATGGGATCTCTATGGAAGTGGGAGAGTTCTCAAAGCAATTGATTCAAGACTAGAAGGAGATTTCGACCATGATCAAATCAAATGTCTGATGATTGTCGGGCTGTGGTGTGCTCATCCTGATCAAAATCATAGGCCTTCAATAAGGCAAGCAATTCATGTGCTTAACTTTGAAGCTCCATTTCCTAGTCTTCCTTCAAATTATCCCATACTAACGTACAGTGCATATCCAACATCATTTTCAATTCTATCTAGCACCAATGCTTCAGAGGTAAGTCAAAACAAGAATATAAGCTTTAGTTCCAACACGAACTCTTCTGGTTTCACTACAACTTCTGATGAAAATACTTCATCAAGTGTATCACTTTTGTACTCACACAAAAATTAGTTATGGTTATTGTATGTTTTTGGGTACTGCACAATTCTTCATCAATGTAAGATAATTTCTGTACTCTAAAAATAAATAAAACATATGTGTAGAGAACTTATATGATATATTGATGTATTTTTACCTTGAGATTCTACTGTTTATTTTTGGATAATGATGTTGCATTGTCCCATTTCGTAAGAAACCGAAATTATGTTCATTTGTACTCATTCCACTTGGAAGCTGCTTAAGTAGTAAAGTCGTTGCAAATCAGATATGATGTCATTTTTTAATGAAGAAAAAATAATAATAAGGCATTAACTAACAAATATTATTGATTCTTTTTATATAAGGCACATGTTCCAATGAGTATTAAATATCTTTTTTTAATGAATGCTCATAGACTCATAGTCATACTTCCTCCGGTCTTTTTTATAAAATACATTATCTCTTATATGGGTTATTATATTCTTAATATAAAAAACAAATCCCTTTTTTCTGAAAATATTAAACTTGTCTTTCTATTTTTGCCACATTAAATAGAAGCCACTTATTATCACTCTTCAATAAATTCACCCTTTTATCTCGTATATACCTTCTTTTATAAATAAGGATATAATTGAAAAGAGAAATACATATTTTATATATTTATTATTTTAACCTAATATTTTGAACAACGTGATTTGATAGTTGTTCCTTATAAAAGGGATCAAAGAGAGTATTTAATAATGTTAGTGAGGGAGGGTAGTAATTTATATATAATACTTCGTCTGATACTATTTATGAAGCTCAATAACCGAATTACGCGGTTTAAGAAACAAGTTAAAGTTAGTTAAAAATAATAAGCATGTTAAAAAGAAACTTTGTTTTTCAAGTATCCCTTATTTATGAGGGGCAAGTGAGTGAGAGAGAAATAAAGTTAAATATGAGTATCACCAATCTTTTATTTAATGCAATATATATAATTAATGAGAGATAAAAATGAAAACAAAACTTATTGAATATTCGACAATTCTTGTGGGACTCTTATAAAAAAAGAATCAAAGCAAATCAAATTTTAGACTCTCATAAAAAGTATCACACAGGGAGTACTATTAAAATTTAGTGTAGTTGATAAAATAATATTGAAAATTAAATTTTCAGATAAATGTAATGCTTTTAATTATTTTTATTTGTACTGATAATTTATAATAAAAACAGTTGTGCAATTAATATGAAAGCCTTTCATCTCGCACGTCATTTTCATAGAAGACTTGGGTACCCAATAAACAATTGTACAAGGCTTGATCCCTATTGGTAGAATTGGGGCTTAATACATTGCATGCTCAGTAAATCCATGAGTTTAGAAGTTCATCTCCGTTCCGGATGAATTGAGCATGTAATGTGGAGATGGAAGTGAACAATAAAAAACTCAGTTATGTCAATCAAGAAAAGTCAATTTAACTTATTCTTAATTACGAAATTTAAATGATTATTTTCAAGTCACATCGTGGAATGACCACAAGGAGGAGCCTCAATCACATCAAAAAATTTTGGGCAAAAAAAAAATCACATCAAGAATTTGTGGTTTTTGTTAGTTTTTCGCCAATAAATTCTAAACTTAAGGACAAAATACAAGATGACAAAATAATCCTTGGAGAAATTCCTTTGGGAATAATATTTTTTTTTTTTTCATGTGATGACTTGGTCTCTTCTTTTCTTAATGGGTGTCAATAAACTATTAGCTCAGGAGCGTCCAACACAATTAACTATTAAAAGGACCAAAAATACCAACAAACTTTTAAAAATGAGCGTCCAACACAACGCCGTTAGAAAAAAGTTAACGTCCGTTATCTAATGTGCAGATTGGCCAACGAACTTTTACTCCAAGAGCACCCAGCACAAAATTCTAAATTTTACTAAATTAAATAATTTTTTTTCTCAATTGTCATTATTCAAAACTACTTGTATAGATATCTATGGACAAAAATTATTCATTCTTCAATCATGTCAAAATTATAATTTGCTCAAATAAACAAAAGTTTTAACTAAAAATATAATTATATGATTTAAATAAAATTTAAGGTGTTTTATAGTTTATTATATATGTTAAACAAAACAAAATTATATGATTTATTTTTATTTTAGAAGAAATTTATGTGAGTTAAAAAATTCATTTAATATTAATAAAATTTAAAAAATCTATTATATCCTGAAAGAAATGAAATAAGTTTAATTTTTATTTTTATAAAAAGAATTTAATGGACATCAATGTTGATACTTAATAATATAAATCCGACCTACGAAAGTCACATATCCATATAAGCAATAGATCATTGAATTAACAAATATATCATCAAGTTGCCGGATCTATATTATTAAGTATCAACGTTGATGTCCATTATTGATCAAAAACGTTGATATCCATTAAGCTTTTTTTATAAAAATAAAATTAAACTCATTTCATTTCTTTCAGGATATAATAGATTTTTTAAATTTTATTAACATTAAATGAATTTTTTAACTCACATAAACTTCTTCGAAAATAAAATAAATCATATAATTTGTTTTAACATATATAAAAAACTATAAAACACATTGAGTTTTATTTAAATCATATTATTATATTTTTAATTAAAAATTTTGTTTATTTTAGCAAATTATAATTTTGAAAAAATTAAAAAATGAGTATTTTTTGTCCATAGATATCTATACAAGTAGTTTTAAATAATGAAAATTGAGAAAAAAATTATTTAATTTAATAAAATTTAGAATTTTGTCTGGGCACTCTGAGTAAAACTTTTTTTGTCTTTGGCGCTCCCAAGTAAAAGTTCGTTGGCTAATCTGCACCTTAGATAGCTGGGCGCTCTTTTTTAAAAGTTTGTTGGTATTTTTAGTCCACTTAATAGTTAATTGTGTTGGACGCTCTTGAGCCAATAGTTTATTGGTCAAATCACACATTAACCCTTTCTTAATTAAACATTCTTTTCTTTATATTATTTTAAATATTTTAAACATTTATTTATATTACTTTAAATTATAAAAAAAACGTGGAGAATTTAGTCATGGCCTTTTGATTATTATATTTTATATATTTATACATTTTGACTTAAATGATAACACATAACTGAAATAATTTTATTAAATTTTGAATTAAAATTATTTAATTGATTATTTAATACATTTAGATTAATATTTACTACATTAATATAATATCATAATCCCTGAATTCTTAACAAATTTGATATTATCGTAAGATATCTCCGAAAATTATTAACTTAAAGAAATAACTTCCAATCTATGGGTAACAACTAACAACCCCACTACTCCCACTAACGGGTTTTATATTTTATATATTTTGACTTAAATGACAACATCGTAACTAAGGGTGGAGGCATACTAGTGCCTATGTGGGCAAGTGAACCCATAAAACATTTAAAATATATATATTTTGTGAAGGAATCTTATTACAATAGATATGGTTGGATTAATTGATTAAAGCTTTTGCCATCTGTGTAAAGGTTCCTGGTTCGAACGCCTTGATTATCCCTTTTTTTTTTTTGTCAATTTCATTTTATCAACCCTCAACTCTCACGCAGTCACACTCCGCCCTCAAATCGATCCGCCATTCCGCCAATTTCATTTTCTCAACTCTCAACTCTCACGCTCCGCCCCCAAATCGATCCGTCATTCCGCCCCCAAATCGTTCAATTTCATTGTCTCAACTCTCACTCTCCGTCCATCCAAATTGATCCGCCCTCAAATCGTTCAGCCAAATCGATCCGCCCCCAAATTATTCAGCCACGTCGCCGCTCCTCCGTCGTTGCATCGTGAATTTCGATCCACCCCCATTTCTGGGCATTTATAGTCAAATCGATCCTTCGGAGTTTGATGAACTTGCAGATATTCATTTTCTGTCTTCAAGTCTCGATAATTTTATTGTTGATGTCAGGGCTGATTCTGGTTTTGTTAATTTGCAAACAATTTATGACCTTGCTTTGAAGATGGTTGAGAAGAGAAAGGATATTGTTTATCCACTAGTATATTTGTTGATAAAGTTGGCACTCGTTCTACCGCTAGCAACTGCTAGTGTTGAGCGGGTTTTTTCTGCAATGACTTTTGTTAAGAATAAGTTGCGCAATCGGATAAGTGATGATTGGTTTAACTCATGCATGTTAACTTTTGTTGAACGTGATATATTTGATACGATTGATGATGAGGATATAATGCAATATTTTCAAGGAATGAAGAATCGAAGAATGATTTTGTAATCCTTCTGATGTAAAGGTTAGTTGACTCTTGTTTATTATTTTTCTATGTTAATGAATTTGTGTTCTCATTGTTTTCCTTCCTCCTTTAGTAAGTGTTTGGTGTTGAACCTATTGAAAGTGTCGTTCTCTCTAGTGGATAGCCTTTTTGAGGCATGCCGAACTTGGAGTGCCGGTTTGTAACTATCATTCTCTTATTCCTTTGCTCTATGGTGAAAGCATGATAATAAGTCTTATTTGTATATATTTTCTGTTTCTCTTTCCTTTTTGTTCATCGGAGTTCATTTTCTCTATAAAGGCACACTTAGGGTGCTCTTAGTGCTACTTCATGACTTCCCGAGTTCTTGTGTGCTTATCATTTTACCTTCGTGATGTTATTCCCGTAGCCGCATACAAATGCGAAATATTATTTTAAGTGCATTTCCTCGTAGTATGAGGCTACCAGATCCATCCACGCCTAATCTAAAGGTCTTTTAAAACTCATCTTGTCTACTTTCTTGGTCACAGTATTGAATATTGACATGACACAGCTTCCTTTTCTGCTTTCTTTTGCAGATTGATTTGCTTCAAGAAAACTTTATCCCCTCGAATCTTTTTGGAGGTTGATGCAACAGTCAAGGCTAAGCGAGATGAAGGTGGTGTAAATGAATATTTGAAGGTAATACCCCACCTTGTGATTTTCGTTTATGATGAATTGAAGATGAAGCCGCATTTTGGTTTGCTTGCCTACCTTCTAGTTATTATAATTCTTCATTCTTTGATTTCTTATAGGTTGCAACATGTTCTTTAATCTTGTCAAACTTTTTTCCTTCCAGAAAATGTCAATGATACAATCTTTAAAGCATTTAAAACTTTCCTTTAAAAAAATTTCAGGGCAACACTAATTGTGTACCCATAAACTCTAAATCCCGATTTCGCCACTCGATCATAACTAAAATATATTTTTATAGTATGTAGTGGAATTGAGTCCGATTTAAGAGGGAATATGTAATTTCATTCTTCTTTCCTTTCTAGGAACTAAAACATTTTTTTACCTCAGAGCAAGGTATTAATTTTCTTATGGTTGGAATAATCCCAACAATTTTCTCCCATAAATATATTTTATAATAATCAATAAAACTTTTGATTGTCTCACTCTTCTATTTTTTCATTCTCAGGATTAGATTTTTCTTTTCTTTTTTTCCGGGGGAGATGTTTTTCTACTTCAAAAAAATTAAGAAAAGTCTAATTCTAATTCCAAATATCTTTTCTTTGCCTATCATCAATGTTTACTACTTGTCATATTTGCTTTCCAAAAAATTGGCCCCATTGGGAAGACAAGTCATCGTCAAATTTTAGGGCCAGCTGGCTAATTAATGCAAAGAATTTTCCAGGACTCTCAATTTTCTTGCATTCACACTTGGATGGGAGCCAGCTAAGTCTTCGTCAATGCAGATGATCCAATAGTGATTGATTTGGGTCGAGTCAATCATAATTAAAATAATATAATATAATTAAAATATATAATAATATTTATATATGGCCTTCAAAGAGTTATATATAAATAAAATAGATGTTAATGCAATAAATAAATAAATAAAGGCTAAATTATAAAATCTTGCACTTGAATTATAAAATGCAACTATAACCATCTCTTCACGGTGAGAATAAAAGCATTTCATATTTTTAACTTGTATAGCAGCATACAAAAACCTAACAAGGTTATGCACTCTAGCTAACTCAGTCTATATATATATATATATATATATATATGTGTGTGTGTATGGGTTTATCGTTTGTTATGTTACTTGATATAAGATTATGTCAAGTGAGCCCAAAACTACATCGTTTTGGGAGTTAAAGAAATTAATAAAGGGTGTTTTAGTATTTTTGTTTTAGTATTTATTATATGAATTTTACTAGAAGATCCTTCATCAATTCCCCTGACCCAAAACTACGTCATTTTGAGAGTTCATTAATTCCTCTAACCCCAAAACGACGTAGTTTTGGAGTGACTGACATAACCTTATGTCAAGTGACATGACAAACGATAACCTCATATAGGGTTTATCGTTTGTCATGTCACTTGACATAAGATTATGTGAAGTCCAAAACTACGTCGTTTTGGGAGTTAAGGAAATTAATGAAGGGTATTTTTGTATTTTTGTTTTAGAATTTATTATATGAGTTTTACAAAAAGATCCTTCATTAATTCCCCTGACTCAAAATTACGTCGTTTTGGTACGTCGTTTTAAGAGTTCATTAATTCCTCTAATCCCAAAACGACGTAGTTTTGGAGTGACTTGACATAACTTTATGTCAAGTGACATGACAAACGATAACCTCTATATGGGTTTATCGTTTGTCATGTCACTTGATATAAGATTATGTCAAGTGAGCCCAAAACTACGTCGTTTTAGGAGTTAAGGAAATTAATGAAGGGTATTTTTGTTTTTTTGTTTTAGTATTTATTATATGAATTTTTATCAAAAGATCCTTCATTAATTCCCCTAACTCAAAACTACGTTGTTTTGAGAGTTCATTAATTCTTCTAACCCCAAAACGACGTAGTTTTGGGCTCACTTGACATAATCTTATGTCAAGTGACATGACAAACGATAACTCCATATATGTATTCTAGTTTCAATATAGTACATTGAGTCTCACATAAGGAGTAGTTTTTATTAGAGGAGTGAGATTTATAATTTATAAATTCAAGAAATTCTCTCTTTTAATAGATTAACTTTTTTAGGATCAGCTCTCTTTTTAAATTTTAGACTTGTACTCATAATATTAATACTTTTCAAGCCCTATCTCACGGAGAGGACTACACGGAGGTTGTCACTGGCATGAGGCTGAATACAAAAAATACAAAAGATATATATATGGTTTTTACAAGTAGATGATAGTAGGGACAAAACTTAATGCAAGGAGATCGGTCACTTGATTTTCTTACAAGTAGGCCATGGGGGACTAACTGACTTCACTATACAAAATTATGGTCTCTACTTTCTGGAATGAGTTTCCGGTAGCGCTTTGGGGATGAGATTTTTTTCTTTCTTTTTATTTTAATAAAAAAAATTTAGTACTAATCATTATCCTAAAGTATCTTTTTAGTACCAATCAGTATCCTGAAATATTTTTAATTTTTTCTCAAGATTATGAAGTATTTTTTATTATTAATCAATACCCTGAAATATTTTTTTAGTACCAGTCAGTATACTGAAATATTTTTTTAAGATCTTGAATTTTTTTTGGGTACTGACTAAGATTAAAAAGATACTCCAATGTACTAAATGGTCAATACTTTATGATTTTTAAAAAATATTTTAGAATTTTAAAAAATTATTTCAAAATACTGAATGATACTAAAAAAATAGTTCAGGATATTGGTATTGAAAACAATTTTATTAAGAAAAAAAAAGATAAGATCTGGACGGCCAGATCTGTTCCAAAAGGACGAGTGCTTGGACTCGTTCCCTACTTTCTAGTCTTCTACAGTGAACCACACGGATAAAATGAAAATAATTGCAGAGTAGCAGAGAGAGGCAGAAATATTGAACCATTGTGGGGAAGAAAAAACACTCGCGAGTTTCATGATTTCTTCGCCTCCATAAACATTTCACTCTGAAAAGATTGAGAGGGTTAACATGTTGCTAGTATCATTTTTCTTCCTCTTTCTTCCTCATGTGTTCTCCTTAGAATTTAACATCACCAAGTTCTGGCTGGGCGATGACAGAATATCATTAGACAAATCAGCTCAAATCTTAGGAACTTCCATCGACTTGGTAACTCCATACAATGATGGTATCGGTCGAGCCACATATCAAAAGCCGATGCACTTGTGGGACAAAGCCACCAGGAAACTCACAGATTTCACCACCAACTTTACCTTTGTCATTGATTCAAAAGGCAAGAAGAGCTTTGCCGATGGGATGGCCTTCTTCTTAGCCCCTACGGTTTCAAAGCTTCCCAATAATCCAACAGTAAGAGGAGGTGGTATGGGTCTAATTATTGGAGGTGAAAAAACGATTCTTAATTCAACAGATCATCCATTTGTTGCTGTTGAGTTTGATATCTATCCCAATGTCGAATATTATGATGGCTGGGATCCTCCGTATATACATGTGGGTGTCGATATCAATTCTATGAAATCTAATACTACTGCGCCATGGAATGCTAATATCACAGGAGGCAGAATAAATAAGGCTATCATCAGCTACAATGCAAGTACACTTAATTTAAGCATCTCTTTCTCTGATGGTTTTGACCCTTCTAACAACAGTACTGTGTGGCAACATCTTCATCAAATAGTTGACCTATCAAAGCACCTGCCTGAATGGGTTACTTTTGGTTTTGCTGCTGCCACAGGATATTTATTCGCCACGCACAGGGTCAATGAATGGAGTTTCTACTCAGAGGAGTTCCCATATGTTTCTCCCAGTCCAAGTCCAAGCCCAAGCCTGTACTCGCACCCAAGGTTAAGCATAAGTCAAGCACAGAGAAATTCCACAGCACTTGCAATAGGATTAGGGGTTGGAGGGTTTGTTTTATTAGTTTGTGGGGTGGTTTGGTTTGTCTTGTGGAAGAACAAAAAGAAAATGGAAGATACTGAGTCTGATGAGAACATGAGTGATGATTTTGAAAGAGGAACAGGTCCAAAAAAGTACTCATATGCTGAACTAGCAAGTGCTACAAATCATTTCAAAGATGGGCAGAAGCTTGGACAAGGAGGATTTGGGGGTGTCTATAGAGGTTTTCTCAAAGATTTAAACTCAAACGTTGCCATCAAGAGAATATCAGAGGGTTCTAAACAAGGGAAGAAGGAGTTTGCTTCAGAAGTAAGAATTATCAGTCAACTAAGGCATCGGAACTTGGTGCAACTGATGGGTTGGTGTCATGAAAGGAAAGAACTATTGTTAGTGTATGAGTATATGCCAAACGGAAGTTTAGATTCCCATCTCTTCAAGGATGAAACATTTCTGACATGGCCAATCAGGTTCAAAATAGCTCGTGGCTTGGCCTCTGCATTATTGTACCTCCATGAAGAATGGGAACTATGTGTGGTTCATAGAGACATAAAATCAAGCAATATCATGCTAGACTCTAACTTCAATGCAAAACTTGGAGATTTTGGATTAGCACGGCTTGTAGACCACGCAAAAGGATCACAAACAACAGCTTTAGCAGGAACGATGGGTTATATGGCTCCTGAATGCCTCATTACTGGAAGGGCAAGTAAAGAATCTGATGTATACAGTTTTGGTGTTGTGGCTCTGGAGATAGCTTGTGGAAGAAAACCCATCAACCCCGATGCTTTAGAGGAACAAATAAACTTAGTAAAATGGGTATGGGATCTCTATGGAAGTGGGAGAGTTCTCGAAGCAATTGATTCAAGACTAGAAGGAGATTTCGACCATGATCAAATCAAATGTCTGATGATTGTCGGGCTGTGGTGTGCTCATCCTGATCAAAATCATAGGCCTTCAATAAGGCAAGCAATTCACGTGCTTAACTTTGAAGGTCCATTTCCTACTCTTCCTTCAAATTATCCCATACTAACGTACAGTGCATATCCAACATCATTTTCAATTCTATCTAGCACCAATGCTTCAGAGGTAAGTCAAAACAAGAATATAAGCTTTAGTTCGAACACGAACTCTTCTGGTTTCACTACAACGATCTGATGAAAATACTTCATCAAGTGTATCACTTTTGTACTCACAAAAATTAGTTATGGTTATTGTATGTTTAATTTGGGTACTGCACAGTACTTCATCAATGTAAGATAATTTCTGTAATCTAAAAATAAATAAAAATATTTGTAGAGAACTTACATGATATATTGATGTATTTTTACCTTGAGATTCTACTAATTCTTTTTGGGTAATGATGTTCGGGAAAAGAATCAAAGTAGCAACTTTTAACAAAAATTATACCTAATCGGAGCAATTTCATAAAATTTCCCCAAAATAATGCAGTCAAAGACGGCGTCAGAAAACTGACGCCTCTGACTGACGCCACCTCAGCAACTGACGCCTCTACCCCCCACCCCCCCCTCCCCCCCACACACACGTCCCCCCTGTGGCCCCCACCCCCACCCCCTCCCCCTCCCCCTCCCCCTCCCCCCACATACCCAACAGAACACATACACACGTCCCCCCACCCGCCAAACAATAATTTAATAATTATATTTAAATTTATGAATAATATTTAAAATTATAAATAATAATTCTAATTAATTATAAATTATAAAAAGGGTAAATAATAATTTTAATTAATAATTAGTGAATTAATAAAAATATTTTGTGAAATATGTTGTATATTATTATTTAAAGTAAATACCCTTTATGGTCCCTGATAAAAAACACGAACTCCATTTTAGTCCCTAACAAACAAAGCGATCCTTATTCGTCCTTTTTATGGGACTAAAAATGACATTTTGGAAATTTGTGAGAGATCAAAATGTCCACAAATCGACCCTTATTCGTCTTTTTTATGGATTAAAAAAGACCTCTTTTTTTGTCAGGGACAAAAATGGGGTCCGTGTTTTTTATCAGGAACCAGAAAGGGTATTTACTCTTAAGTTTATCTTATCTATCTTATGGTACTCTATAAATAATAGAGTAAATACCCTTTCTATTCCCTAACAAAAAACACGGACCCCATTTTGGTCCCTGACAAAGAAAAAGTCATTTTTAATCCATAAAAAGGACGAATAAGGGTCGATTGGTGGACATTTTGATTCCTCACAAATTTTCAAAAGGTTCTTTAATTTTAGTCCCATAAAAAAGGACGAATAAGGATCGATTTTTTTGTTAGGGACTAAAATGGGGTCCGTGTTTTTTATCAGGGACCAAAAAGGGTATTTACTCTAAATAATAATATACAAAATATTTCACAAAATATTTTTATTAATTGACTAATTATTAATTAAAATTATTATTTACTCTTTTTATAATTTATAATTAATTAATATTATTATTTATAATTTTAAATATTATTTATAAATTTAAATATAATTATTAAATGATTGTTGTGTGTGTGTGTGTGTGTGTGTGTGATGGACACAGAGGGGGGCTAGGGGTGGCCCCCGCCCCCCCCTAATTTTTTTTTTTAAAAAAATAAACAAAAGTGATTTGCTTGCAATATACATATTTGTCTGTTCGTTTGCTTTCTCATACATATTAACTGAGACACTGAGTATCCATTAGTCTGTTCATTTGCTTTCTTATACATATAAAAAAACATTAAAGAGGTGGAGCCCATACCTTGAATATATCATACTTGTTTTGCACTTTTCAGAAATTACCTTCGTCTCTTCTTCCTCTACATTTTTTTCAACAGCTTATATCAAATTTTGAGAATCAATAAGGTACTTAAAATCACTTCTTTTCATTAAATTTCCTTCATAAAATTTTATTATACATACTTTTATCTTTCTAATAATACTACTTTTATACTGATTAGAAAATATTGTAGGGTTAGTATTTTGGACAAGTTTTTAGTTTTGTTAAAAGATGGCTATAAGAATATAGATGAGACTAATAGTTAATTTTAATCGGTTTATTTTTGTTATTAAAAATATTTTTTAAATCATATCGGTCATGAAATTTCCCTTGTTTGGCCGAATCCTAGAGGGAGAAAGAAGAGAGAGAAGCTCGGAGAAATTCGAGAAGTCTTCAACGGGTAAGTCCTACGGTCTTTAGCTTTTTAGTTCGGTAGTTAGTAGAATTGTTAGATAGATTTAGTAAGTAGGGAGTGAGATTCCTACTATTGTTTTAGGCATCATTGCATTGAAAAATGCCTGACGAGGCAAAAACTTGGTAGGAATTGAGTTCCTGAAAAGTTGGAGATTTAAGTAGCGAAGTGCTGGCGAAATTTCCGCCAAATAGGGGTAGAAGGGAAAAATGGTAATTTTTACCTAAAATGCCAGATATAGTATCAAATCACTAATAAAAGTGATATTACTCTTATAGGACGTCAGAAATCCTGATTTGCTTCATACTCGCCCAACGTGCCGCTGTTGGACGTTTCGTTGTTTTTCATAAAACGTGCTAGAATAACATCAACGAAGGTACGTTCGCGTACTGTAACACTAACTCTGATGATTATCGTATGCATATGTGTATATTTTCTGTACTCCGACTGTACTATTGTCTGTCATGCCTGTACTCCGACTGTACTGTTGTTCTGTCATGCCAATTGTCTGTCATGCCTGTACTCTGATTGTACTGTTGTTCTGTCATGCCTATTGTCTGTCATGCCTGTACTTTGATTGTACTATTGTCTGTACTCTGACTGTACTATTGTCTGTACATCCGACTGTACTATTGTCTGTACATCCGACTGTACTATTGTCTATCATCCGACTGTATGATTGTCTGTACATCCGACTGTACTATTGTCTGTACATCCGACTGTACTATTGTCTGTACTCCGATTGTACTATTGTCTGTACTCTGATTGTACTATTGTTCTGTACTTTGACTGTACTATATTCTGTACATCCGACTGCATTTATTGTCTCGTACTCGACCGTATCGTTGTCTATCATCCGATCAGATGATTGTTCTGTCATCCGATCAGATTGTTATTGCCATACATATCTCGATATGTATACCCTATGTCCGACCGTAGTAAATGTTGCCAAAAGTCTAAGAATGTCTCGTTGTACATATATGATGTATGTAATCATGAGGTTAACCGTTACTCCGGGTTCGATGCATGGACTCCACTCTTAACTTAGCTTCGTGGATCGGGAGGACCGAGGTTCGAGGAGAAGGACAAGCAAGACGCCTAGGAATCACTACCAAGACTTCTTTCTGTTATACTTTTGAAACGCTCTTGTACCGCTGTTTAAACAGCAAGACATGCTACCATGGGTATTTTAATATATATATCAGTTACTCAATCGCTCCGGTGCACTACTCTGAGGTTTACAAATGATGTTTAAAGGAAAAAAAAAATTTATACTGCTTGTGAAAACGGGATGTTACAAGGTCTAAGCTTCATCTTTCAAGATATTTGGAATAACCAAATTTAGGATCCCATTAAGGGTATTTCCTAGCCTGTTTACCATTTTAGGATAAACGACGTCAGTTACGGAAATGACTTCGGCTAACGCCAACTTCGGGACAAAAATTCACTGATTTATAATATGTCCAGTTGTTTTCTACTTAATCCAAGGATTTCAAGATAGGATTTAATTTCTATCGGTTCTCATTTATCCCATTTGTTTTTTCACAAAATATCTTCTTCTTTATTACTATTTTATTTCCACTTTGATAATTACTTTACACATACACAATTTAATCATTTTCTCCCTTTTTTTCATCCAATAATTTCGGTTTCCCCTACCACCATTGTTGACTTGTCAACTCTCTTTTTAATCACCAAGTTTATGCTCTAATTAAGCAATTATCCCATTGATTAATTAGGCTTTAGGTATTAATATAATTCATATTATATTCTTTTTAATCAAACTTCATTAACTAGCAATTATTCTTTTTCTAATCTTGACCCCTTATTGGTCACTAATCTTCAATTAGGGTTTGCACATAATTAACTTCAAACATTCCCTTTATTCATGTTTAAACAATGGGGTTTAAACTTCTCATGTTGCATGAGAAGAAGAAGATTCCTACACACACATGAAATGGTGGGACCCACATATATATATAATGCTCATTATATATATATGTGGGTCCCACCATTTCATGTGTGTGTGACATGAGAATACACTTCTCCTACAACATGAGAAGTGTTTTTCCCTTAAACAATTAGCCAATAATTATTTATTTAATCACTTACTAATTGTTGATAATTTTCTTAATTAGGATTAATTGTTTTCTCACAACTATTGCACTAACATTGATATTTTATGTCCCATGCATTATATTAAAAATCATGGGGCAACTTATGTTCCCCAAAATAATATTTAATTTTGACTCATTATTTCCCAAGGAAAATAATCCAATAAATTATCTAAATTAGAGACAACATACTTTCCTATTTTTAATAAATATTTAATTGCCTCAAATGATTTATCATAATATTCTCAGGGCATTTTATGGCCCATAATTGCATTTAGGGCTTTTCAGTTCTTTATTTTCTTTAATTTTAATAGAAATGCCCTAGAAAAATAACATAATTACCACATAGGTTTTGAGACCACATATTCACATATTTCCAATAGTTATTATTTAATAATTTATTATATTTATCATAAGTCAGATTTTAGAGTATTACAGATATAACCTGCATCAAGTAAATATGAAATAATTTGTTCGTGAAAGTCTAACAAAAACCCAAAAACTTTATGTTTTTGCTACTTGTCTCTATACCTAAAAATACTAATGGCCCGTTTGAATGGTTCCAAATCAAGGGAGAGAAAAGGAAAATTGGATTATCCGTCCTGCAGCACCATTTGGTTCACTATTTTCCCAGAAAAATATTTTCCGGCGGCGGCCAATTTTCTTTCATTCATGTAAAACTTAAATATTGATTTTATATATTTTCATTTGCACCCATTGAAATTATTTTTTCTAGCATGCTGTTAGGTATGATAATTGATTTGTGTTGCTATTGAGTGTCTCCGTGAACATTCTTCGTTAGGGAAATAAGTTTTATTAAAACAATTTAAATTATACACCAATTGGTTTTTATAAGTTCCTTAATAAATGATTGTTATCTAGAGTTTAAGACAATCATTTGTTAAGAATCACTTGACTCAAACCGTGTTTGGGCCTATTAATTACACTTAGTGAATTAAGTAACTATCATATTAGTAAGATAAATAGGATAGCCATAGGTTCACTTTCAAGGAGCATTTCATCTTATCATTCTCTAAATCCAATTTAGTTTCCTCATTCATCGTCTTATCAGAGATAAAAAATAAAAAAATAGTTTACTAATCTAAATATCAAAACCTCGATTTCAATTGCGGCGATTTATCAATTTATTTTAGTTTAATAATATAATGGAAAATATATTTAAAAAGAAACTGAATTATTTAAATTCTAAATTGAGTAACAAAATTTAACATGTAATAATTTAAGTCATATAACTTAAAATATGATTTCAGAATTTAATAATTTTACCTCATTACTCCTGTTTTGGTTTTCTCTGATCACTATCTCTCCTCCCTCCCACCAATTATTTTGGCCATTGTTTCGGGAGGCTTGGGTTTCATCTGAAATTCAAAATAGAGGTGGTCTCAGACTCTCTCAGTGCCCTTGAGAAAAAAAAAAAAGAAAAAAAGAAAAAAAAAGACGCTCTCAGTGCCCACGTATCAATGCTCTTAATAACATATTTTCTCGAGAAAATAACGTGCTATTTAGGAAACTCTTGACTTGATGTGGGGAAAAATAAAAAATAGGAGTGTATAAGAAAATAGAAAATATGATAAGGGCTTTGATTTGAAATTCAAAATTTCCTGACACAAGAAAACACTTGTCGATAAAAAATATGGGGGGTTCTTCAACACATCCATTATTCCACGAACGGGAGAGTTTATTAAGTTTGTTACAATTTCAATAAAAGATTAATTCAATCGGGTTGTGGTGGGGCCCTAATTTATTCCTTGTGTTTTCTATGATTCCTTTTTTTTTTTTGTGTGTGTTACAAGTATGATTCCTTATTTAATATATGAATTGGGGTTAATATTTTCATATGGGTTCCTCTGGGAGATAGGTGCAATCCAGTCCAGCGCCGTAAAAAGAAAGAATTCGAGTAGAGAGAGAGAGAGAAAATGAAAGGGCAAAATAACTGAGAGAAAAGAGAAGAGGAGAGTAAAGTCATTTGCAACATCAATGTGATTCTTAAGGATTCTAATTCTAGTATTAAGATTGTATGCATGGTTCACAACATCAATGTGCTGCTCATAAACATTTACACAAGTCTATCTCAAACGACAAAATTTCACCGTGTAACAAATTTATTAAACAGTACAAAAGCAAAATTATTTGCGCCAAATATATATAACCACTACTACAAAAAAACGAAAAAAGATCTAAATAAAACCTAATTAACGTCTTTATTCAGAGGGACGTCTCGGGCAGAGTAGCTGTTTTTTTTTATGGTTTGTCGCCCTGAAATTAATTCAGGACGCCTCATATGAGGCGTCTTGAATTTTATATCAGGACGCCTTATTTGTTTTTTTTAAATGTCATATGAGGCGTCCTGAGTTTCTTTAAGGACTCCTTAAAGTATTTTTTGGCGTCCTGAATTTAATTTCAGGACGCCTTATTTTAGTTTTTTTTAAATGGTTACAATATATGAACATTATTCCAAAATTGCCTGCAAAACATAGGAAAACAATATTTACAAGCCAAGCCACAGTGCTCAAATAATTCCCAACAAATCAGGCTGATTAGCAACAGAGAGACATATATAAACTAACTATAGTGCACTATATAAACCAACATTTGAAATACATGAGCATCAACAACAATTATGTCAAAATGAAATACATACATGATGGAACATTGAAAATTAAAATTTAGTTGAACTAGCTAGTAGAGACTACAAACAACAACAATGTCAAATTCACATACATTTGAACTAGTGCACTACCAACAACAATGTCAAATTCACATATATACCTATATGTATTGCAGAAGATGTTTAGCCATAACGTCTCGAATCATATCGACTTCTTCATCCGAAACGAGCAACACTACTATCAAAAAACCGTAAATTGGAAAACAAGCCATAATAAGATAAACCAATGAAGTACTTCACTAATGAATGAAATAATTAAAAACTCATCAAGTGTGCAATCACATTCTAATCATAATTTGAGAATCATGGAGCGATCACGTACATTTTGAAAACTCGTAAGACGTCTGGTGGAAACGATGGCGTGCATGTGGTGGATAACGTAGTATCCGCACTCAGTGTTCCCTGGTTGTCGAGGGCACTACAAATCAAAAGCAACTTGTTAAAACGAATAAAGGCATATCGAAAGTTCTTGTGTCAATGAAAGAACTTGAATTGAAACTACTTACCTTTGGATAATACCACTGGTCCACCCCGGTCTTTTTATCCAATAAGTCTGTCTATACGTCTTCGACCCTAAATCATTAAAATGGAAATTACAAGACATGAAAACAATTCATTTAAAAGAAGAATCGATGATTTAGACAAAAATTTACTTACTCGACAAACATGGTTTTGATGTCTTCGTTTGGCTTGCCACCTAAGGAATCCAACCAATAACATGCGTTCTTGGCGGGACAGGCAACAACCAGGGTCCAATGACCACTACAAAATATACATATTAATATTAAATAAAGACAATAAAGCAATTTATTCTAAAAAATGTAATATAGACAAAAATAAAATATGTACCCTTTAATTATTGGAGCTAAGAAGCCATACAAACCGTTCGGTTCTTCGGACGCATATGTCGTGGCATACGCTATGATCAAAATAAAATGATAACTATTGTTAAATATATAAAACAAAAAAATTTACATTGCAATAATTAATAAGCGGAAAAAAACTTACAGGATTGAAACTTGAAGTAACTCTATATCCAAACACTCTAGATTCATAAACTCCCCCAAATCTTTATTGTCAAGGGCAATGAGATATGTCTTCTCTGCACCGACAATGCCCGTAGGCATCTGCAAGGATATCTGAGGGATGTCCCTGTACAGCTCTCGCAACTGTGCTAAGTACAGAAATCTGGGGGCAGCTTCTTCACCCTATGAAAACATACAAAACATATCATGTGAGTGTGTTAGAAATGAAAATGAATCGGGAATCATCACTCAGTAATGTGTGTCCTACCATTGGAGGTGTCATCACCATCTCAATAAGATGATACGGCCAAAGGATGAACGATCCTATAGCAACCTCTAAATTAGGAACCTCCTCATCATCGATCGGTATGGCTGTCCTTTCTTCCCCTTCTCGCACACTTGTCACAGTCACCCGACGTTGGTCTTGTGGAATTGGGTTGTTATGGTGGATGGTTTGCTCTAAGTAAACAAGACCATCGGAAACCATACGCCGGTGTGGGACATCCACATGTAGTGTGCAAGGACATCCTCCCTGTGGAGTGTGAGAAGGGACAGCGAGCAGACCAGGCCTGCGATATCCCTCATCCTCTCCCCGAGTTTCAGATTGATAATCCTGACATCCGCCTGCTGCACAATACTTTGGGTTTCCTGATCCAGCAGTAAATAACATGGAAAACTGGCACCAGCTTCAAAAAGATGATAATTCCCGACTCGCTCGGGAGGAGTTGGAACGTCAGAATGCCCTATGGAGACAGGAGGAGCATGAGAAGATGCGGCAAAAGATGGAGGAGCAGTACCACTCCGAAGCCAAGCAAGCCCGTAGTGAAGGACAGAGGGGTGCTGAATCAAACCGGATGGCCAACTCGGCCTCTGTACGTGGCCACCAAAAAGAACATCGGGAAAAGGAGGAGGTTGATGCTTATCAACAAAAGATCTCAAGAATTGAGGCCGAGGTCGCAGCAGCGGCGGAAGCAGAAAAACTCAGGGCTGCCGAGGCCGAGCGGGCTCGATTAAAAGGAAAGCAACCCGCTAGAGATTCAGCCACCAAGGTGGGAGCAACCACGGCCCCATCGCTCGACAAACCCCCATCCACAGGTGGGGGAGGAAGCTGGGGAGGACCGGCTTGCTGGTCAGTTCACTAACGAAGTTATAAAGGCTATATTGAAGGGTGGAATATCACCTAGAGGGGGGGTGAATAGGTGATTATAAAATTCTTTCGTTGATTGCTCAAGAACCTTTTTACTGAATGCTCAAGAACAAAGTCACCCACACAACGGATGTAAGTTAAGGCAAAGTAGAGATAGAGAGGAGAAGATTCACACAGAGATGTATACTGGTTCGGTCCAAATCTTGACCTACATCCAGTCCCTAAACACTCCGAGATTTCACTATTCACCTAGAAACTCTAGGATTTTACAACTGCCCAGAAACACTCTAGGACTTTTCACCACCTAGAAACACTCTAGGATTTTCCCGCCTAGACACACTCTAGGGCTTTTCACCGCCTAGAAACACTCTAGGATTTTCTCCGCCTAGACACATCTAGGACTTTACAAACAATTACACACTCGTACTAGAGATGATCCTTTCCTAGGACTCACTCCCCTTAAAAGTTGTAATTGGATACCATTACTTAAGGTTCCACGACCTTAAGCTTTACGTATAATCAAATGATGTTTAGACTCCTCACCGAGTAGATATATGATAAACATCGAAGCTCTAAGTATCAAAGATACCGCATGCACGTAAAACTAAAGAATAGATGAACTACCGAAGTGTATTTCGTTTCGTGTTGTCTGTATTCTGTTCTACTTTTGTAGGCTTCAAGACTTGGTGTATTTATACTGCTTGAAGCTTGAGAACGTTGGAGAAGCACTAAGGTTCGAATGTATTGGAGAATATAGCTGTTGTGAGTGCTTTTAGCTGCAGTTCATTGAATATAGCTGTTGGGGACATTTGCTGATTTGAATATTTGAAAGTTGGCTCCTCAAGAATGTCTCCAATGCTTCCTTGTTTGAAGGATAATGTTGTTCAGCTTTTTGTGAGTGGGTTCCTTGTCTTCTGCATAGAGGAATGGTTGTCTCTCTTTCCAGGCTGTCTCCATTTGCTATTGTTGTGGAAGATAATATTAAAATAATGCAAGTTGTACTTTGGACTGTTTTATATAACAATCACAAATCTTCTGCAATCTCATGAGCAAACTGGTTAAGACGGTTAGAAATATAGATATGAAACATATAAATCATGTACAACCAATTCTCATAACAAGGCTAAAGTATAAATCAATCAACAAATTAAAACCAAGAATGTTCATCTCAGACGACGTCCCAAACTCGAGTTTTCCATGTCGAGCTCGAGTTTGCAATGTCTGGTTTAGCTTCGGCGAAGAGCAAACTCGAGTTTGTTAATTTTCCAAAGGGACGAACTCGAGTTCGTGAAAGCGAGCTCGAGTTCATGGCATTATAAAGCATTTATCGCGCAAGCCATCCGAAATCACATTTTGTAAAATGGGCAAACTCGAGTCTATTAGTTAGCAGCTCGAGTTTGACACTGCTCATGTCAAAATAAATTAGTCTTTCAAAATGTGAACTGGAGCATAGATATGAACTCGGAGTTTGTAAATTTACTTTACTCATTTTCAAAGACCAGACTCGAGTTCAGAAACCTAGGCTCGAGTTTGACACTATTCATGTCAAACCAAATTAATCATTCCAGAGAGAACTGGAGGTTTAAATATGAACTCTAGAGTTTGTAAAGTAACTTTACTCATTTCAAAGGTTAGGCTCGAGTTCATAAACTTAGGCTCGAGTTTACTTTAAATAAATGAACTTTGAAAGCATTTGGTCAGAGGCAAACCTGAGGTTTAAAAGATCAGGCTCGAGTTTGTAAAGATATGAAACCTTGGAAGCTCTCTGCCAAGGGAAAACTCGAGCTTGCAAAACGCAGGCTCGAGTTTACACATTTTGTAAACTCTTTTTGTCTTTCAAACCATAGAGTAAACTCTACACAAAATCCATAGGCTCGAGTTCATTTCTTCAGGCTCGAGTTCGCAGCATTTTAAAACATTTGAAAATAAGCAAACTCTACTCAAAATATAAATTGTGGAGTTTGAAGAAATGGTTTTCAATTTGAAAACTTTCCCGCCAGAGGCAAACTCGAGCTTGCTTATGCAGGCTCGAGTTTACACATTTGTAAACTCTTTGAAATCATACTCTGGAGGTTTCAGGCTCGAGTTTAAGAACACAGGCTCGAGTTTAAAAGCTAAAATGGCCTGTATTGCTCTCTGTTAGTAGCAAACTCGAGTTCACACATCTAGGCACGAGTTTGGCGCTGACAGAATGTTTTTGAATAAAGATTAACTCATTTAACTTATCAAAAACATTTATACTTGTTTACAATTGTCAGTTATCATCAAAACACATTGAGAACTAACATATATACCCCAAAGGCTTAGATTCGAGGGAGTTGCAGAAATACGATGGGACTCAAGATCCTGTGACCCACTTGAGAAATTTCAAAATGGAGATCATGGTAAAAGGGATAGAAGGGAAAGTCGTACCCCGGCTATTCGCCGGGACTCTCAGGGGAGCCGCGCAGTTATGGTTCCACTCCTTGCCACTATTATCTATACCAAATATGAAAACACTGGAGCGAAGTTTCTTTTGAACTTTGTGACAAGTAGGCGACATCCATGACCAAGTTTCAACTCTGACTAGTTAAACAAGGAGCAGGAGAAACCCTTGCCAAGTACTTGGACCGCTTTAAAAATTTGGCTTTGCAAGTTCAAGGGTTGAAAGAAGACGTGCACCTGCATTGTTCCATAGCCAAGTTGGATGTATCATCCCTGTTAAAAAAGTCAATCATGAAGCGCCGCCCCACAACTTTGGCCGAGTTCCGAGACAGGTCCCAACAATACCTGGATTTGGAGTAGATGGAGATGGCAGCCCCGGTCACGAAGGAGTGGGCTAAGAGTGCCAAATATGATAAATACACCCCGTTGAAGGTGTCCCAGGCCAAGCTATGGAAGGAAGTATGCGCGACCGAAATGACGAAAGTGGAAAGACCTCGGCCACTTGGTAAGAGAGGCATCGTGGACAAGACTCGGTTTTGTGAATTTCACGATCAGCATGGTCACACGACCGAGCAGTGTTGGGATCTAAAGGATACGGTGGAGAAGTTTTTCTGTGAAGGGAAACTCCGGAAATACGTTATCCAAACCCAGGGAAAGCAGGGCAATAAGAGGCAGGGTGAAAACCGAAGTAAGAGCCCACCCTCAAAAAAAGAAGAAGGGACTTCAAGAAGAAAGCCGAGGACGATGAGGATGAGTTTCCCGAGGCCAAGTATGACTGTAACGTTATCAGTGGAGGTTTCGGTGGCGGAGGAGATTCAACCAGCCAACGACGGAAATACCTCGAGAGGTACTATCGATTAGGGATAGCCCAAAGTTCAAGGAAAACTCAGCAAGCCCAAAACCCCCGTGCTATGTTTTACCGACAAAGACTTAGAGGATGTCACCCCAGGACACCATCATAGGTTGGTAATTACTGGAACCCTGGAAAATTGCCGGGTTAAGAAGATCTTTGTGGATAATGGGAGCGTTGTGGATATAATACTTTGGGACGTGTTCAAGCGAATGAACTTTGACTCGGACGTTTTGAAACCATGCAAAACTACGTTGACCGGTTTTAATGGCCAGGATACTCGTCCAAAGGGTTATGTTGATCTCAAGCTAACTTTGAGAGACGAGCAGACCTTCAAGTCAGAGAGAGTCCGGTTTGTAGTGGCGGATTTCCCATCCTCATACAATATAATATTGGGCCGACCAACTATCTACAATTGGGATATGTTGGTTTCATCTAAGACTGGAAGACTTCGCCCTTGGGACGGAGCCGAGGCAGGTTACGAAAATTGGCAAGACACTCGATCCTGAGATACGAGAAGTATGCATCCATCGGAGATACCCGGAATCGATCCAAATTTTTGCTGCCATCAACTCGCAATTAAGCCGGGATCTACCTCGGTATCCCAGAAGAAAAGGAAGCTCGGTGAGGATAGGCGAAAAGCCTTGGAAGCACATGTAGCGGAACTGTTGGAGGCCGGATTCATCCGGGAAATACAATATACCACATGGCTGTCCAATGTCGTGTTGGTCAAGAAACCAAATGGAAAATGGAGGGTCTACACTGATCATAAAGACCTGAACAAGGTGTGCCCAAAGGACTCCTTCCCAATGCCCAGTATTGACCAATTGGTTGACAGTTATTCCGGTTTCCAACTACTGTCATTTATGGATGCATACTCTGGGTACAACTAGATCGCTATGCACCCTGAGGATCAAGAGAAGACCGCATTCATCACTGAAAAGGCGAACTATTGTTATAACGTGATGCCTTTCGGGTTAAAGAATGCTGGAGCCACTTATCAACGAATGATGAACCGAATATTTGAAGAACAGTTGGGGAAGAATGTGGAGGTATACATAGACGATATGATCGTCAAGTCCTTAAGTGGAGCCAGTCATGTCAAAGATCTCAGGCAAACATTTGATAAGCTGAGGGAATACAAGATTCGGCTTAACCCGGGAAAGTGTGCATTTGGGGTGCCAACTGGAATGTTCCTTGGTTTCTTGCTAATGAATGGAGGCATAGAAGTAAACCCGAACAAATGTCAGGCCGTGTTAGATATGGAGCCCCCACGGAGTAAAAAGAAGGTTCAACAGCTGACCGGGCTTTTAGCAGCATTAACTCGTTTTCTGCCCAAGCCAGCAGAAAACTATCTTCCCTTTTTCAAGTTGTTGAAGAAAGAGGCGTCTAGCGGGTGGAACGAGGAATGCGAGGCGGCTTTCGAAAAGATCAAACAGTGCTTGTCCGCGCCACCGGTGTTGACCAGAACTGAGACAGGAGAAAGTTTGATTTTATACTTATCAGTGGGAAATGAGGCGGTAAGCACCGCGTTGGTTAGAGAAACCGTGGACGGTCAGAGCTCGGTATATTTTGTGAGTAGAGCTCTGCAAGGTTCAGAGTTACGCTACCAAAGGGTGGAGAAGATGGAATTCGCTTTACTTGTAGCAGCAAGGCGGCTTCGTCCATATTTCCAAAGTCACCCTATTATTGTCCGCACGAACCAGCCAATCCGACAGATCCTCCATAAGTCGGATTAGCCGGGCGAATGGTAAGTTGGGCGATCGAGTTATCTGAGTTTGATATCAGTTATGAAGCTCGGCATGCTATTAAGTCCCAGCCATTAGCATATTTTTTCATGGAATTAACCTTGATAAGGGGAGGCGAGGCCCAGGATACTTGGAATTTGTTTGTGGATGGCTCGTCGAATGTTAAAGGAAGCGGAGCAGGAATTATTGTGGAAAGTCCCGAGGGCATTTCATTGGAGTTATCCTTGCGCTTCAACTTTTCCACTTAGAATAACCAGGCTGAGTACGAGGCTTTGATTGCTGGCTTGCTTCAAGCTAAAGAAAGCGGAGCTCGTCGAGTGCATGTTTCCACGGACTCTCAGGTGGTAGCATCCCAAATTAATGGCACTAATCAGGCTAAAGGGCCGTTAATGATTAAATACCTGGCGAAAGTTAAGGAAATCGTCATGGAATTTGACGGGGTAACCATTACGCATATTCCAAGAGGGGACAATGTAAGGGCTGACTTTTGTCAAAGTTGGCAAGCACGAAGAGCCCAGGAAACCACCGTACTATTGTCCAGCAAAGCCTTTTGGAGCCAAGTTGTGTAATGATCATTTCGGAGACCGGTGACTGGAGAAAACCCATTGCAGATTATCTGGAAAGGGGAGTCCTCCCTGATGAGCCGTTAGAAGTGAAAAAACTCATGAGAACAGCCGCTTCATATACACTTGTTAATGACCAGTTATATTGAAAAGGGCTGCATTCCCTAATGATGAAATGTCTCGCGGCAAGTGAAGCCCGATATGTCCTTGTCGAGATTCACGAATGAATCAATGGGCATCACATGGGGGCTAAAGTTTTAGCCAGAAAAGCAGTGCGGGCTGGGTATTTCTGGCCCACCATGGCTGCAGATGCTAAAGATCATGTTCAGAAATGCGGCAGCTGCCAGAAGCACGCCAACACCATCAAATCACCTCCTGCCCAGCTTCAGGTAATGTCAGCACCATGGACATTTTTTAAATGGGGAATGGACCTGCTAGGACCGTTCAAACGAGCCGCTGGACAACTGCGATGGCTCATTATGGCAGTCGATTACTTTACAAAGTAGATTGAGGTAGAACCTGTCGCAACGATCACATCAGCTAGGGTGCAGAAGTTCTTACAGAAGAACATTATATCGCGGTTTGGTATACCAGCCGAGATCGTCACTGATAACGGAACCCAGTTCATTGACAAGGGCTTTCAGAAGTTGGTATATGACTTCCATATTCAGTAGCGCTTCGCGTCTGTGGAACATTCGCAATCTAATGGGCAAGCTGAAGCTGTGAACAAAGTCATCGTGGACGGATTGAAGAAGCGGATGGAAGATGCTACGTCTAGCTGGGTAGATCAACTGCCTTACGTCTTGTGGGGATACCGGACAAGTGTCAAATCATCAATGGGAGAAACACCTTTCAGATTAACATATGGGTGTGAAGCCATGATCCCGGTTGAGATTGGAGAATCATCTTGGCGAAAGGTCACAGCCCTTCAGAATGAAGAGGAGAACAATGATGCAGTCGCGGTTGAATTAGAACTGATAGACGAGGTTCGAATTGCGGCACACTGTCGGGATTTGGCAGCAAAGCAGCTTATTTCAACCCGGTATAACAAGAAGGTGCGACCTCGGTCTTTTGACAAGGGGAGCCTCGTCCTTCGGAGGGCGGACATTGGCAACAAAAATGCCGCGGATGGAAAGCTGGCTCCCAACTGGGAAGGCCCTTACCGGGTCACGGAGAATCTCGGGAAAGGAGCCTACAAGCTGGAAACGTTGCAGAAGAAAGCTGTCAAGCGAACATGGAATGCAGACAAGTTGAAGGCCTACTATAGTTGAAGACTAGAGCTCGGTTGAGGGGAGCGTCAATAAAAAGCCATGTAATGGAATTGATCGTAGAAAGTCGACATGTTTCTTTTTCTCTTGTAACACGTTTTTTAGTTATGAGTTCATAAATGAAACTGTTGTGTGGCCCGATTTCCACAAGATAACTGCTGTCCGCCTTTTGATGATAAAACATGTAGAAGTCAGGGTAATGAAACCCGTCCTCTAAAATCATGTACAATTTAAACATGATGAATTCAGGATAATGAAATCCGTTTTCAGAAGTCATGTATAAACAAAACGTGTAGAGGTCAGGACAATGAAACCCGTTCTCCAAAATCATGTACAATTTAAACATGATGAATTCAGGATAATGAAATCCGTTTTCGGAAGTCATGTATAAACAAAACGTGTATAGGTCAGGGCAATGAAACCCGTCCTCCAAAA
The DNA here is from genome assembly GCA_025563575.1 of Acacia pycnantha. NCBI lineage: Eukaryota > Viridiplantae > Streptophyta > Magnoliopsida > Fabales > Fabaceae > Acacia > Acacia pycnantha. Next base: position 63,491 of record JAMWYP010000522.1, read on the forward strand.
TCATGTACAATTTAAACATGATGAATTCAGGATAATGAAATCCATTTTCAGAAGTCATGTATAAACAAAACGTGTAGAGGTCAGGGCAATGAAACCCGTCCTCCAAAATCATGTACAATTTAAACATGATGAATTCAAGATAATGAAATTTGTTTTCAGAAGTCATGTATAAACAAAACGTGTAGAGGTCAGGGCAATGAAACCCGCCCTCCAAAATCATTTACAATTTAAACATGATGAATTCAGGATAATGAAATCCATTTTCAGAAGTCATGTACAAACAAAACGCGTAGAGGTCAGGGTAATGAAACCCATCCTCCAAAATCGTGTACAAATTAAACATGACGAATTCAGGATAATGAAATCCGTTTTCAAAAGTCGTGTCCAGATAAAACACGTAGAGGACAGGGAAGTGAAACCCGTCCTCCAAAATCGTGATCGATGTAAATGTGAAGGAGCCCGGGTATTGAAACCCGGCTTCTGAAAGCACGTATAACTTAAACGTGATGAATAAAGGGTAATAAAACCCGGTTTCACAAATCGCGTCCCAACAAAGTCATGCAATAGATAGGCGCACATGGGTTCGGGGTTAACACATAGAACTCGTTGCCGAACTCATGATAAAATGAAAAACATGCGTGTTTTTCAATAGCTATCCATACGAAAAAGGAATTATATACAACAAGTTAAGGCCTACAGCCAGGAACATACAAAAATGGACGCATAAAAGTCCTACAAAAAGCACCAGTCAAGTATAGAGAGTTAAAGCTGGGATTGCGTCTCAGTGGCCGACGGAGAAGGTTGCTCATCTTCGCTTTCTTCACCCCCAGGAGGAATCAATTTCCCCTTCGCACTAACATAAGCCTGGAGATTCAACCCGGTGGTGTTTAGAGTGACATCAGGATTCAGGACCCGGATCTGAGCAACAACATTCTCAAAGGACAATCTGCCGATTTGGCTATATTTCGCAATCTTGGATTTGGCGTTGGCAAGCTCCACATCCTTTTCTCTGAGAATGCCGGTAAAATGGTCATTATCCGAGGTCATCTTCTGGATTAGGAGCGAGTCCTCCCGACGGAGACCTTCAAGGCGTTGCAACTCGGCTTGGGCGGCGGTCAGGTCAGTTTGAGTGACAGCCAAGTTGACCCGGGCTGCAGTCAAGTCAGTTTGTGACGCAGTCAACTTGGCTCAACTTCAGCAATTTCCTCCACCGCTGTAACAAACCTCCCATTCAGGGAAACCAGCTATCGACGCAACCTTTCTTGCTCGGCTCTAGATGCCTCTAACTCTCCCTGAGCCCGATCCCTCTCCTCCATGATTTTTGTCAGATCGGTGTTGCTCTTTAAAGCATCCAGCTCAGCTCGGAGACCGCTCTTTTCCTCTAAGTGCCGCGTAAGGCCGTATTAGGGAAGTGGCCCTATGAGTCTGCAGCTCAATATCGGCCAGCTGAAGCTTCTCTTTTTTGGATGGCACGAAGGGTGAGTAAAGTTGAGCGGGGGGACGCATAAGATCTCTAATGGCTTGGGTGATCCCATTTGACCAAAGAGCCCCTCCAGTCATAGTGTCATGAAGGAGCTGGTGACGCCGGCGTAGGGGCCAAAGTAGGTGCCTCTTCTGGCGCAAGGGTCAAAGTAGGTGCCTCTTCTGCAACCTGCTTGCCTTTGGACATCTTGGCTCTTTTCTCACCGCGTTTCGACCCATTTTTGGGTGCGGACCGTTTGTGGGGAACCTTGGTATTTCCAGCTTCCTCCGGGATGGTAGGTTGGCTACCTACGGTAGGATCATCCGTTAGAGGGAGAGTGGGAGCATCCCCAGAATTTGTTGGAACCTCGGAAAAGCAGTCAAGAAACTAAAGTTTTCCCATTTGTTTTCCTGCATGACAGAAAGAAGAATGTCGTTAGTAAAAGCAAAGGCATTCTCTATTAAGTCAGGAATGCATAAGTGTATAATGACATACTCCTTGGTGCGCGTCGTCTGACTAAAGGGGTGGGAATGTGATTGGCGGGGTCCATTAAAGACTTAAGGGTACTAGAGAGCTCCGTCAACTTCACCATGGCCGCTTCTTCTCGTGGTGAAAGGCTGGTCAGAGCAAAGTTTCCAGATTTGAACTTGTGATGGGTGTTCGTCCAGTACAAAGGAAACTTGCCTTCGAGTTCCCCAGAAGTGGCTTTTTGGAGAAACCATGGGCATTGGAAAGGATGGGCTAGAACTTTAACGAAAGCTGGTTTGAAGTTTTTCCAGGATTCACTAAAAGGACGAAAGAGCATGTGCTCGCTTCGTCCACGAAGGGATGTCCATCCAAAACACATCGTTCCAGGTGCGCGGAACCTACCTAGCTCCAAGGGGGAGTAGAAGGTCATAAACAACGGTACAGTACAACAGATGTGTAAGTCCCAGCATAGGTTCTCAAAAGCAATGGCAAAGGCCCAGCCATTGGTATGGAGTTGCGTGGGAGCTAGATGCAGGTGGTTCAGAAGGCAGATTTGAAAATCAGAAAAGGGGAACTTTACACCGAGTTGGGTAAACACATCTCGGTAAAAGAAAAAGAAATGGGGTTCGTGAGGTTCACCTTTCCGTGGTCGGACGATGGCAACAGATTCATCATCCATAGGAAGCCTTATCGAATACCCATCCCCGTTTCTCACGCCAAGCGAGGGAAATTCCTTGTCGGTCATGGTATTTTTTACCTCGGTCACTCTAATGTGAACGACCTTTTTCGGGGAGGCTGGATTCCGGAAAGAGCCGGACGAACTACACTCATCCGCCGTAGACGAAAGCTGCAACTGGGAGGAGGATGCCATCTAAACCTAAAATGTAGAGAAAGGGAAAAATTAGAAAATGATTCATATTCCTGGATTAGCATTCACTGCGGGGCAAACAACATTAAGTGCTAGCCTAAGCGCACTTCAGCTTTATGGGAACCGCATTGGTGGGGGAAGGATTATGGTGTCAACAATAGCCTAAGACCAGAAAAATTTCTGGGCAGGATATGACGCGGTCATTTCTGGGAAACCAAAATCAAAATTTGTTCTGATTTATTAAAGACAGAAGAAGATTATGAGTTTTGCGCTTAAAGAGGTGAGGTAGGGTGCGAGCCATTCGTTTAACCCAGAAAACCCAGAAACTCAATGAAGTACTCTTTAAACAACGATACAAGATCCAGAAAAATTCCTCAAATGCTAGGCACTAAAAACTCGACGAGTATGAAAACCAAAAAGGATATGGAAATAAAAAGAGCCGTTGTCATACCTGGTAAAGTAGTTCAGCGAAAATTAAGCGAGTGAAGCAGATTATCATGGAGGTTCTCGCAGGGAATGCAGGCAAAGTGTTCAGTATGTAAAAATTGTTAGTTCTCTATGTGTTTTGATGATTAATAACAATTGTAAACAAGTACGAATGCTTTTAAAATGACAAAAGAGTCAAAATCACTTTGACACCGCAAAACTTGAGCCTAACTAAGCAAACTCGAGTTTTTACGCAAACAGAGCTCATCGGGATATTTTCAGCATAACGAACTCGAGCCCGAGTAAATAGACTGAGCCTAAACCCTCATGATATAATAATAAAGAGTTTACAAACAAGTAAACTCGAGCCAGTATAGACAAGCTCGAGTTTTCCCATGGCGATTTTCTAATTAAATTGTATCTCTTTAAACTCAGAGTTTATTCTTTTTGAGTAGAGTTCACTTGTTTCTATGGCTATAATTTAATGAACACTCGAGCCCAAGTATATGGACTCAAGCCTAATGATTTTGTGTAGAGTTTACTCTATGGTTTGACAAACGAAGAAGAGTTTACAAAATAGGTAAACTCGAGCCTGTTCTCCCAAGTTTTTCCTTCTTTTCAAACTCCAGAGTTTAAGCTCAAACCTCCAGTTCACTTCAATAAGTCATGGAATAAATTAAGCTGAACTCGAGCCTAAGAATAATGAACTCGAGCCCTTCATCTGAAGAAAGAAAAGCAAGTGTACAAACTCCAGAGTTTATACTCATGCTCCAGTCCACTCTAATCGAGCAACCAAAACTCTTAGGCATGAATAGTGTTAAACTCGAGCCTAATCACTAATGGACTCGAGCCTCGCTAACTTGTGAGATATTACTCGGTGTTCATTCGACAAAAAGCTTAGAGAGTATTCGAACTCGAGCCTACCTTAGTGAACTCGAGTTCACATGGTGAAACAGAATACAAACTCGAGTTTACATCAAACTCCGCAGTTTGCTATCTCGAAGATAAACCAGATACTCTAAAGCCTTACGAACTCGAGCGACTTAGAGAACTCGAGTTTAAGACGGAAGCAAATATGATCGCACGATTTCATCCCGATTCTTTTGAACTCGCAAAACTTACCATGTTTATACGAATTGATTGCATTTATTTAGTATATTCAAACGTATTTAACTACTCTATATTGAGAATGTTTCATGTATTAAATTGGATCAAACGAGTCATTAACTAAACGCGAAGAATCAGAAGGGAGAATGATTTCACGCGTCCAGGAATTGAATCGGCTGAAGTTCAGGACCCAACGGCTATAATCCTCATCAAAATGAATTTCAAATGAAGAACATGCTAAGTTGAGAAGTAACGGTCACATAGCAACTCACCACTATATAAAGAGCTGATTACAAACTTAGAAGAATAATGAAAGATTAAGCAGAAACGAAAAGCAAGCTCAAGAATTCTTATACATTCAGTTTTTCTTTCTGTATTGTATTTTGATATACAAAGAGCCTCAGTGTTTATCATTACCTTCTCTCGTGAGAGAGATTATATTCAAATTATTCATTCATTGTAAAAGATCTCAAGTCAAGGGACTTGGAGATTGGGATTTCAGATTACAACTTGTAAGGGGAGTGTATCCTAGAGAGAGGATAATCCTTGAGTACAGTGTGTATCCGAGTTAAAGTGATAGTAGAAAAACCCAGAGTCTCGGGACTCGGACGTAGGTCAAGAATTTAGACCGAACCAGGATAAACTTTCTGTGTCAAGCTCTTCTTCCCTATCTCTTTACGTTTAGCTTCAGCTTGGGTGCAAAGTTATTATAAAAGTTTTAAAATCCCCAATTCACCCCCCTCTTGGTGATTTCCTTTCGTTTTCAAAAATGCTCAAAGAACGAAGAAAGAGGAAATATATAGGTTTTTGAATTCAAACAGTCTGAAAGGAGTTTGAATTTGAAGCGACGGGAAATTGTGTCCTTACACGCCAAAAAGTAGGTTGAAACCCTAAAAAGTACAATGATGTTTTTTCTGAGTTAACACAGGCATTAAATGCGAGCGACTTACAAGGGCCTATAGCGTGGCACCCACACCTGAGAAGACATTTATACGCTGAGACGTGTCAGTTTGGAGAAAAGGGATGTGTCTTTTCGTAGTTGGGTCAGGTACATCTTATCTGCCCGAGGATTCTTGGTGATATTTATAGCCGGGTTAGTATTAAAAGTATCAGTTCAAGAAAAGTCATTTTTGATGCCCGAGGATTATACCCGGGTTCACGATACTTTGGCAACTCGGCCATAACCAGGTTAATAGAATGCAGGAAACTCGGATTTTTGGAGAAGATAAACTTGGCGTATGCGGTTAAATACGGATTAACTGGCGAGCCCGAATTGAGCGACTGATCAACCTCGGTTATTAAAGGAAACCTCAATACTGGTATTGGCAGACATTCAATATATGAGTGAAAAACAAATGCAAGCTTTATATTGATACTTGATCAAATTACACAATATTCTTACAAGGGAGCAAACCGAAGCACCCGCTCATACAGACGATTACAAGATCAAAATACAAAAATTAGGTTACATTCGTAAATGAAATTTATGAATTCCCTAATTACAACAGGTGATGAACAGCTAGATCCCTCCTATGCCGGTTGGGATAGCTGGAGCTGGAGATTGAACAATTATCCAACAAAGATACCATACTGGTGAAGATCCTTGTTGGATATGCTGGAGACCCTAGAAAAGTTGAGAAAAGTCCAGGAAGACTGACGAACTTATCTTGGGCGGCCCATGGTGGATGAAGAAGCACAGACGTGAATTTGATTCCCATCCTAGGATCCCACACGAAGTTGAACCAGACAGGTGAAGACTGGAAAATACATCTGGGATCCCAGGCATCCACCAAGCGACATAGTTGAAGACTGGAAAATACGTCTGAAGGTAAAGCCGCAGAGCAGCAACCAATAGCGCCATTCCTTCTTCCGAAAACACACTTTTCTTCCCCACATGGCTGGAAAAATGGAAACTAAGCAGCGGATGATGACGTTTGAGACTCTCACCAGAGAACTCATCGTATCTTTCAGAGATATTTACCCAAGAAAAAATGGGAATCAGACATGTCGTGGTGAAGAAGGGGAGGCGATGGGGGAATTTATAGGCCAAGTGAACCGTAAGGGCCATGCGGCAATAAATAACACTTTAGTGGAAACGGCGATTTCTTTTCTGGGTAAAGGAGTAATGACTGTCGTTAAAAGACGTGAGTCTTAATTGTGCGCGAATACCAAAGGCGGCTAAATCTGCCCAATTAATGCGAAGATATGACCGTATCACACAAGGCAAGTAAGCTGAACGGTCGTCAAATCAGAGTATGCCAAGTGTCTCCACCTCACCAAAGATTGGGGGCAGCACGCATGCACGCATATAGAGAGTTTCGAGGCACTAAACTCGGTATAATTCAGGTGAGACAATCTCAGGTGCTGTGGAGATACAGTAACTGATATATATTTATAAAGTGCCGTAAGTCTGGCTGGATACAACAGCGGTACAGAAACCGCGTGGTTCTAAAGTATATACAAAAGAAAGGCTTCCGCTGGAAAAACAAAAAGAAAGTCCTCAGCCGGGGTCTTCTACTGGCCGCTTGCCTTTCTCCTTGGTCCTCTGGCCCTCCGAAAACCTAACGCTATGTTAAGAGCCGAGATCCAGCCAGACCGGATCTCGTAATTCTAACCTCATGTTTATGTACACGACAAAGCCGACATTAACATTACTAACAACACTCTATCACAATCAATGTATATGTATTGCTCCCAAAGATGCGTACATATTGCTCCCAAGATAAAGACATATTGCTCCCAAAGATAAAGACATATTGCTCCCAAAGATAAAGAGATATTGCTCCCAAAGATATAGACATATCTTCTAACCACTATATGCATTCAAACAAGTACAACATCTATACAACACACCTACCACATACATGCATACCATAAACATCAGAGTTAGTGTTACAGTACGCGCACGTACCTTCGTTGACGACGTTAGGTACTTCTGACTAAAAACGTACTTTTACTTGGAAAACGTGAAACAGCAGCACGTCGGACAAACAGAACGGCAGCAGATCAGAGTTTCTGATATCCTATAAGGGTAATATCACTTTCATTAGTGATTTGACATTACGACTGGCATTTTAGGTAAAAATACCATTTTGCCCCTATACCCCTAATTGGTTGAATTTCGCCAGCACTTCGTTACTCTGACTAATTTTCTTCCCAAAATTTCGCCAGAAATTCGACGCCATCTTGATTTTCGAAAATAAAGACTAAAATAGCCCTCCCATATGATACCCAATCATACTTGAAATTTAAAGGCTATTCTAGCATTACTACCCCTAATTTTGAAAGAGCTATAAAAGCTTCAACTTTTCAGGTACTCGATCCCTACCAAGTTTTTACCTCACGTGCATTTTCAATGCAATGAGGCCTAAAAACAATAGTAGGAATCTCATTCCCTACTTACTAAAACTATCTAACAATTCTACTATCTACCGAACTAAAGACTAAAGACCGAAAAACTTACCCGTTGAAGACTTCTGCAGAACTTCTCCAGAGCTTCTCTCTTCTTTCTCACTCAAGGATTTCTGCCAAGAGAGCAAGAGGAAGGTGTGAAGAATTCTCAAGGGGTATGCCTCCTATTTATAGACTTTTCAAGGGACAAGTTTGGCATTTTCCAACTTGTTTCAACCATGGAAATTCAAACTCAAAATGGTGGTTAATCCATGTCCATGGAACATTGTTGGACGAAATTGAGGTGATGTGGCAGCCCTTGGCTGGTCCAAAAATGGTGACACAAGCTCACTTTATGCCCTATTCGGCCGATTTCCCGATCGGCACTCCGATTCGCGTGATTTCTGAGAAATCTCGAACTGGACTTACAACTTTGAAACCATTTCCTCACTTATTAGAAATGTCCAAGTTAACCTAAATTTTGATCCCATATAGGGCTCCAACAGTCCAGTTGAAGTTTCCTCGAAAAACGTGTCCGATCGCGTCCGATTTCAGAACGCATTTCTGAAATTACCAACTTCTTCAGAAAAATTCACTGATTCCCAAATATGTCAAGATAAATTCAAACTCATGCCTAGATGTTGAGTTAGAATTTATTTTCTCTATATCCAGAAATATACCTATATGCATTTTCCCCTATTTTGTTTTATTAGGAAATGCACAAACGACTTCGAATTTACTTCGTAAGAGTCTAACGGAAGACAAAATTCCACTGATCATTATTTTTCCCTGACTTTGGAAATCCTATTCCTAGATTTCTAGATAGGATCCGTTTCCTAATTTTTGAATTACTATTCACATTTTTTTAACTTTAATTAATTATATTATTATAATATGTGCAACTTGCAACAATTATTTTTCATTTCCTTTTTCTTTTTTTTCTTTTTTTTTTCTGCCCATTTTTTTTTATTTCGTTTTTTTTAATTTTCATTAATTATTTAATTAATTATTTAATTAATTAAATAATTATTTTTACATAATTTTTACAAAATTTTCCTATTGGTCTATTCTTGCATTTAGGCTTAAAAATACCTAAACTCATCCATTTTTCTCAAAAATCTCCCATTAATTAGTAATTACATTCTTACTAATTTTAAACCAAAAACCACCATTTTTAGGGTTTCATATAATTATTCATGAATTTCCCTCACTTATACTTAAGTAATTAGCCCAATATTACTTAATTACTGTATTATCACAAGTTCATAATTTTCTTAATTATAAAACCTCATTACCTCATAACTTTTATACTGACACATTTGTTTCCATGTATTCTGTATTATCTTAGTATTTACGGGGGTATTACTGGCCATTTCCTTACTTTTTGAGTATTCTTCTACCATTTCTCCAAGTTTGTAACTTAATAAATTACCTAAATTAGGGACAATATCCTTCCCTATTTCAAATAGATTTTTACTTGCTTCTTTTATAGCTTTCACTGTGGTATTTATAACCCATAATGTGTTTAGGGACCTATTTGCAAATCTTCAAACGTTTTAGGACCTAATTGCAAACTATCTAATTTCAAGGGAAATTACCCTAACAACAAGGTAAACTCAATACAAGGTGTTTGAGACCTCATATTCACCTATTTTCAAGAGAAGTTACCCTAAGTCAGATTTTAGGGTATTACATTTCTCCCCCCGTTAAACAAAATTTCGTCCTCGAAATTTGCACTCTACCCACAAATCTCCGTACTATCTAAACTCCGTCCTACTCAGACTTTGGACTTTATGCGTCGGGTCTTTACTTTGTCTGCCAGCCGCTCCTCTTGGTGGTAGAGAATTCGGTTTGGTTTGACCATTATGATATTGTCATTTCGTACTTTGATATATGATGTTTTCCGCGGTTCCCACACACCGCGGTCAATACCACAAATACCAAAATGTTTCCTTGGACTACACCATGGCAACACAAGATACTTTAAATGTTTCCATGGTTTTCATATACCATGATAACACAAAATACCTCCTACTCAATGACATGATCATGGTCAAATATAACTGAGAAATATGGAAAACGTTATGGAAGTTCATGCTCAGATCTAAGGCTATCTAATAGCGACTGGTTTGTTTTCAACAAATTCCTCGAATGTTTTCACGAAATGTGAACTACTTGTTTGTCTTTGAGGTGTTCTTTTGACACCGGCATCTAGGGATGTACGATCATCTCATTCACCAAAAGATTCTCACAATCTTTTGTGACTTGTACAAAAATATTCAGAAACGTGATCAATCGATCCGGGTCCTAAGAAATTTTTGCTCCGACAATTCCGCTGAGCACTATAAGTGATTTACACTTCTGCTCGTATAAGGCGTCAATTGGTGACATCTCAATTATAAGCAAAATTGAAAGATCGGCTTTATCGGGCGTAGTAATAGTTTCATGGGAATTTTCCTTTGACAGAGTTAGCTTTTATCATTCTCTCATTGTCACCGCTTTCATTGTCACTGCTTAACATAATTGAGAATGTCGTGAATGTTGTGAAGTAGGAAGAAAATCTATATCATACTCGTAATTTGATCCTAGATACGATTTAGAAACTAAGGAGCTCACACCTAATGGTGTAGCTAGTACATATGTATGCATCCCAAAAGGATCCGAACAAGCATCAATGTACAAGATTGATTTAGCGCTCGAATCAGTTTACAACTGACATAGACTTTCACTAAGCGATAGTATCTCGACCATTCTTGAAGATTCGCCGGCCTCCGTATTGGTTAGCGCGTACATTTGGCCTGGGTTTTGTGGTCTAAATCCCGCAACTTTCTCGATGGCTTCGGGCAATGTGTCCTCGGTTTCGACATCTATAACAAACTCGCTCTCTCCACATTTTTCTCGTGACGTTTGTAATAACGTGTCCCTGCTTCCCAGATCCTAAGCAAACTTGTCTCCCAAAACAGCTTCCACCAGATGATACTTCCCGCACTTGAACAGTGGTCGGAATTCTAGATTTGTGAGTTGTTTTGCTGCCTCTTCCGAATGGCCTCTTACTCTCTCTTTGGGAGTTATCCCATGGTGCTTTCTTTCGTGAGGAGTTTTCACGGCTGCCCTCGATACGACCTCGAGTTGCCGCTTATTGGAGAATCTGGATTTTCTAATTCTTTCAAATTCCGCTCAATCAGCCCACAAGCTTCCACAAAGATGAATCACCCTAATCGTTGAGACTTAAGTTTCTCACCGATTTCGTATTTAAGCCCATGGATCAAGCATGTTCACCATACCGCTCTCATCATTATCCTTTCACAAAGCGATGAGTATCGTGGATAGGTTGGTGAATCTGCATAGTAGTCATCAAAAGATTCCTCTTGACCTTGTTTGATGTGGAGGAATTCTGTCTCCTTGGTCATCTCGTACGAGGGAGGAAAGTACTGCTCGCCGAACTTTTCAAGAAATTTCTCCGGGGGTGATTGGGATCTATCAGACCCCTCTGATTCCTCAGCATGTCCATCACCTTCGTCGTTCTCATCACTTTGCTCGTTTTCTTCTTCTTCATCTGGCTCTTCCTCATTTTGCCGTCTTTGTAGTTGTCTCGCCTTCTCGATTTTGTCTTTCGCCTCTCGCCATGAGTTCATCAATCGTGGCTCTCTGTTCTGAGAGTTCTCCTCGGCTCTTGTACTTCGCTATGTCCCGGTTGCTCTGGTATTTCGTTACCAAGTTCGAGCATTGCTCTAATTTGAGGCCGTCTACCTCCTCCTCCACCTCGACCTCGGCCTCTCGCCTCGGCCTCCGGGAGCTCCAGCCTCCCGTATATTTGCCATGTCGCGTTCTTTTCCTTTATTAAGGGAAACGTTAGATGTGGAAGACATTTCGCATAACGCAGCTTTATCACACCAGCCTCTAGACTCTATCGCGTTTAATATTTACACCGCTAACGAACAGGTACACTCGCAACATTTCCTTCGCAGATTCTCGTTGGTTTTCTATATTCGGAAATGGGTACAGAAATACGTCCCGTAAGTTCTACATGAGTCAAATACTACATGTACTAAGATAGATTCACCTCCCAGTACAAACTGGAGATTATCAGAGTTATCAGAGACAGATATCAATATAAGCACAGGTGATGATATCACCGGCTCCGGTTTGGAGTAATGTACCGACAAAGGGTAGTACACCGGTTCAGGATAGTATACCGGTTCAAACCAGTACACCGAAATGAGGTGGTACACCAACTCAGGGCTATATCAGTACTCATTTTCAAAATATGCTCCAAATTATAAGGCTTAAGAACCTAACTCCGTTATCCGACTGTAATGGCCTGTGTAAGTGTCTACCATGGGGGCCTCACCGACTTATACGGCGACTGATTGGCTTACCCACGTAGACTAGCCTTTCCTTCGGCACCAAACCGTTCGTGGTAACATAGTTAAATTCATGCCAGGACTACTGTTCTGATACCAAATGTACCAACCCGACTTTTCAAAAGCAGTAAATTTTTTTTTTTCAAACAAACATCATTTGAAAACATCAGAGTAGAGCATTTGAGCGGAAAAGTAACTGATATATATTTATAAAGTGCCGTAAGTCTGGCTGGATACAACAGCGGTACAGAAACCGCGTGGTTCTAAAGTATATACAAAAGAAAGGCTTCCGCTGGAAAAACAAAAAGAAAGTCCTCAGCCGGGGGTCTTCTACTCGGGCGCTTGCCTTCTCCTTGGTCCTCTGGCCCTCCGAAACCTAACGCTATAGCAAGAGCCGAGATCCAGCCGCACCGGATCTCAGTAACGGTTAACCTCATGTTTATGTACACATTGACAGCCGACAATAACATTACTAACAACACTCTATCACAATCAATGTATATGTATTGCTCCCAAAGATGCGTACATATTGCTCCCAAAGATAAAGCAATATTGCTCCCAAAGATAAAGACATATTGCTCCCAAAGATAAAGAGATATTGCTCCCAAAGATATAGACATATCTTCTAACCACTATATGCATTCAAACAAGACAACATCTATACAACACACCTACCACATACATGCATACCATAAACATCGAGTTAGTGTTACAAAGACGCGCACGTACCTTCGTTGACGACGTTAGGTACTTCCGATTTTAAAACGTACTTTTACGGGAAAACGTGAAACAGCGGCACGTCGGACATCGTAACGGCAGCAGATCAGAGTTTCTGATATCCTATAAGGGTAATATCACTTTCATTAGTGATTTGACATTACGACTGGCATTTTAGGTAAAAATACCATTTTGCCCCTATACCCCTAATTGGCGGAATTTCGCCAGCACTTCGTTACTCTGACTAATTTTCTTCCCAAAATTTCGCCAGAAATTCGACGCCATCTTGATTTTCGAAAATAAAGACTAAAATACTCTCTCTTCTTTCTCACTCAAGGATTTCGGCCAAGAGAGCAAGAGGAAGGTGTGAAGAATTCTCAAGGGGTATGCCTCCTATTTATAGACTTTTCAAGGGACAAGTTTGGCATTTTCCAACTTGTTTCAACCATGGAAATTCAAACTCAAAATGGTGGTTAATCCATGTCCATGGAACATTGTTGGACGAAATTGAGGTGATGTGGCAGCCCTTGGCTGGTCCAAAAATGGTGACACAAGCTCACTTTATGCCCTAGGCCAGCCGATTTCCCCGATCGGTACCCGATTCGCGTGATTTCGGAGAAATCTCGAACTTCTGGAGTTGAAGTTTCCTCGAAAAACGTGTCCGATCGCGTCCGGTTTCAGAACGCATTTCTGAAATTACCAACTTCTTCAGAAAAATTCACTGATTCCCAAATATGTCAAGATAAATTCAAACTCATGCCTAGATGTTGAGTTAGAATTTATTTTCTCTATATCCGTAAATATACCTATATGCATTTTCCCTATTTTGTTTTATTAGGAAATGCACAAACGACTTTAATTTACTTCGTAAGAGTCTAACTAAGACAAAATTCCACCGATCATTATTTTTCCTCGACTTTGGAAATCCTATTCCTAGATTTCTAGATAGGATCCGTTTCCTAATTTTTGAATTACTATTCACATTTTTTTAACTTTAATTAATTATATTATTATAATATGTGCAACTTGCAACAATTATTTTTCTTTTCCTTTTTCTTTTTTTTTCTGCCCATTTTTTTTATTTCGTTTTTTTTTTTAATTTTTCATTAATTATTTAATTAATTAAATAATTATTTTTACATAATTTTTACAAAATTTTCCTATTGGTCTATTCTTGCATTTAGGCTTAAAAATACCTAAACTCATCCATTTTTCTCAAAAATCTCCCATTAATTAGTAATTACATTCTTACTAATTTTAAACCAAAAACCACCATTTTTAGGGTTTCATATAATTATTCATGAATTTCCCTCACTTATACTTAAGTAATTAGCCCAATATTACTTAATTACTGTATTATCACAAGTTCATAATTTTCTTAATTATAACACCTCATTACCTCATAACTTTTATACCGACACATTTGTTTCCATGTATTCGTATTATCTTAGTATTTACGGGGTATTACGGTCATTTCCTTACTTTTGAGTATTCTTCTACCATTTCTCCAAGTTTGTAACTTAATAAATTACCTAAATTAGGGACAATATCCTTCCCTATTTCAAATAGATTTTTACTTGCTTCTTTTATAGCTTTCACGGGGTATTTATAACCCATAATGTGTTTAGGGACCTATTTGCAAATCTTCAAACGTTTTAGGGACCTAATTGCAAACTATCTAATTTCAAGGGAAATTACCCTAACAACAAGGTAAACTCAATACAAGGTGTTTGAGACCTCATATTCACCTATTTTCAAGAGAAGTTACCCTAAGTCAGATTTTAGGGTATTACAAAGACCAAGGTAAGAAAAGGAAGGAAGAGCTCGGGATGGTAAACAACTAATCTCAGCAGCTTAGATACCCGAGCTCCTAAGCTTGGGGCAACTGTTATGGACTCAAATAATGGGCCTGGCAGAGGCAGGGCCCAATTGGATTGCCTTAGGTGGGAGGCCATCCTGGAAACAGGTAACTTTCCAATCACCTCTTTAATGTGCAGTTAATTCAGGGATCATGCAAATACTGGAGCAGGCACCATTAAGACGTGAGATACGCACGACGATAGTGAGCATGACTGAAGGTAAGGAGAACGAAACCCTAGGTAATCTCTATAAATAGGAGGTTGCCCACCAGGTATGTTTTCCACGTTCACCATTCCATTCTTTATCATTCAGTCTCACTGTGCACACACACCACTCCCAGGCGAAAAGCCACCCCGTGTAGCACAATGATTTGCAAGCACTCTTTGATATCTCCTTCATAGATATCAGTGGGTGCCATATTCGATCCGATAACAATACATCCTAGTCCCTTGAGGCTACACATATGTGTTCTACTACAGAACAATAACTTTCAAAAGCTGTATGATCCTGCTATTATCATCATGCATATAGTTGGAAATACTTTGTTAATGTTAATGATATATCTCTAGATAGAGATTCCAGTGTGGACAGAGTTGCATCTTTTTGGCAAGTACCAACTCCTGATTGGGTAAAACTTCATGTTGACGGAGCCATATGTCATATTCTAACAAAAACTCTATAAGGTCCTATTCAAGGTTATTAAACCTGAACCGGGTACTAAACTGGTAGAGGTACTAGATTAAGGTCAGATCGGAGTCAAATTAGTGTTAACCTAGGGCTAAACCGGTGATGAAATGAATATTTCAAGATTATCAATATGAAATCTTGAAATCTTTTTTAAAAAATCAAATTAATTTTTTTAAAAAAAGTGAATTGGATTAGTGGTTCACCTGGACTAGTTAGCTAGCCGATATTCGTCGATCCAATCCAGGTTTAATAACACTAGTCGTATTAATTGAATTTTTAATAAAACAGTTAAAATTGATTAAAAGTAAAAAATATATAGGAATTATAATTGTTTTTCCACCCTTATTTATAAGTGGGTAACTGAGAGAGTGTGTATAGGGAAAATTAATTAAGAGTAACATTGGTAAAAATGTATTTAATGATTAGACAACGACCAAAAAGATCTTATAAAAGGGGATTGAACAATTAAAAAAATATGACCTTATAGGGACAGAGGGACCGACAGGGTCGCTTGGACAGTTGGACAAGCTACTTTGAATTGATGTGGACAATTCATGTACTAAGATGCAATTAGATTCACCTAAGTATTCTATATATCTGTTACAGACTTGTACAAGGCCCAATAGCAGGAAGGCCCAATAGTAGGGATAACGCAAATCAGAATCTATCTAATACAACGGAGGATTCTAACTCACTCATAATCAAGGAGTATCTTTAGATATGATATAGCAGTTAGGATGCTCGGGCCAAAGATCACGCGAGACCCAGAATATCCTACCTAAGGTACACTCTATAAATACAGTGGTCAGATCCTAAGGTACACACGTTCTAATCTCTGAACTATTTACATTCCGTCACACTGTGGACACACCCCACCCCCTTAGGCGAGAGCCTTGTTGTGTACAGTGATCATACGCTCTCCTGGGTGCTTGCCTCATAAGTATTCAGGAAGAGCCTATTGATCCAATATCAAAGCACCAGCCTATCAGACTGGACATCTGTGTTCTACACCAGAACAATATCCATGAAAAATTTAGCCCCTTTTGTGTTTAGTACTTCTCAAGTTGTCTTTATTTATATATATATATATATATATATATATATATATATAGAGAGAGAGAGAGAGAGAGAGAGAGTGTGTGTGTGTAATATATGTATATTTTAAATTGCATCGTGAGTTATATAATAAAATATATTTCAGATTAAAATGTAGTTTTTCGCGGATTATGTATATAATATCCTTGTTTTCTTATTAACAAAACAAGTATACATTACTTATCTAGCACGTTAAATCCTAGGTTTTGTTTCGCAAAGTGCCGACTTTAAATATAATTATATTAACCGTCCCAAGGTCTTAAGGCTTGGTTTGGTTTGGGGTAGGGGGGGAGGAAAAGGAGGGAAAAGAGGAGAAAAGTTATTTGTAGTGGGGCCCACAAGAGTTTTCCTCTCCTTTTAAATTTTTCCCTCCATTTTCCCTCCCTCCCCTCCCCTACCCCAAACCAAACCAAGCCTAAAGAAACGAGGGCATGAATGGTATATGCACACGAATAAAAGGCATTTCTTACTTCAGTTAATCAAGCTCATTTATTTGCACATTCTATTGCTTTCTTAATTTTGTTATTTCAAAATATAGGAAAAATTAATCTGTATGTCCTTTGGTGCTTGCAATTTTTTTATCAGGTTCTTATAGTTTCAAATGATATTTTTAATCTGACCCATATGTTTTTCCCCCTTTTTATCATGTATTTATTATTTCACTTGATTACTAATCAAGTCGCCATAGTTTGTTTTTTTTCCTTTTCTTCAGTCACTTCAAACTACATGAGCTAATTAGAAATCAAATTCAACATTAAGGATGTAATAACAAATTACAGAAACCTAGTTAAAAATATGGTAAAACTACGTGGAATTGAAAATTAATTTTCACTAAATATATATTTAAATTATCAAAATATAAACGCGGATGGTTCCAATGAGATACACACTCTACATGACAGCTAATATACATGTATCAGTAATCTAGGTAAATGATTTTCTTGGGAATCATCGAGCCTTTCATTTATAAAACCAATGGCTCTAAAAGATTTTGAATAGAAGAGGCCAAGGAAGCAGTCCTCAAAAGCATCCTTTTTAAGTATATAAACATTAACTTATACTCTTAAACGCCATATTCAAGAGCAGTATTATTTGCAGGTTTATATATTTGAGACCTAATGACTCAAGGAAAGGGAAACAACTCTTCACTGATGCCAGAAAGGAGGTAAATATGATTTATCATTTAATCCCATTTTCAATCTTCTCCTCTGTTAATGTTGTTAATGTTAAAATCTAATGCAACAAACTCAAATGATGATTGTGTAACTAAATGCTATTAATCTTAAATGTAAAATATGTGTAATTTGAAAAATATCTAAAAGTCTAATGAAGTAGTCAATATCAAAATTTCGATTATATATTTATATTGAAAATTTTTAGTTTAATAATTTAAATAGCAAAACCTTGATTTCATTTGCAACTATTTGTCAGTTTATTTTAGTTTAATATATTATTTTAAAAAATAAAACTTAAATATGCTTTGTGAGCGGCATATTCATCATTTGAGTTTCTTGCGTCAATAATTTCCTTTAATAGCATTAACGGTGTTAAAAATATAGAACCGAAAGTATATAAAGTTAAAGGATCAAAAGTATACCTCAAGTAAAATTTAAAGGACTAAAAGTATACTTTAGCCAAAATTGTATTATCTTCTTACAAAAATGTAATTAATGTCCTATATGACAACTTACAATAAAGACCATTTATGCACCTTATAATAAAAAGGTTATTAATCTATAAGTCCTCATAGTTTCAACTAATTTTTAGTCAAGTCTATATAGTTCTTTTTCACCCTTTTTTCAAGCCTTGTAGTTGTTTTTCCTATTAGGTCCTTGTAGTTATTTTTTTTTATCAGGTCTTTATAATTTTACTTGATTTTAAAACCAAGTTTATGTAGTTTCAGGTGACTGATAAAAAGGATAAAGAAAAATTACATGTATTTTATTAAAAATGGGTAAAACTAAAGGGAAACGATAAAAAGGGAAAAATACCACAATAACCTAATTTAAAATATAATCAGGTAAAACGGTTTGCAGATTAATTATCTTTTGATAAAAGGAAGTATGAGATAATTAGTACTTTTAAAAAAAGTTAAAAAAAAAAAAAAAATCATTGATTTCACTCTGGTCTTTGTTTGGGATTGTACAGGCTAGAAGGTAGAGTGGCTCTTGTAACAGGAGGAGCAAGTGGAATAGGCGAAGCAACAGTGAGACTCTTCGCTGAACATGGAGCCTTCGTTGTAGCAGCAGACATTCAAGACGAACTCGGCCATCGACTCGCCGCTTCCATACCCTCAAACTCAGTCACTTACCATCACTGTGACGTAACAGACGAATCCCAGGTTGAAGAAACAATCAACTTCACCCTCCAAAAACATAAAACCCTAGACATCCTCTTCAGTAACGCCGGAACCTTAGGCCCCTTCTCCGGTATACTCGACCTCGACCTCCACGAATTTGACACCACCATGGCCGTTAACCTCCGAGGCATGGTCGCAACCATTAAGCACGCTGCTCGTACCATGGTCGAGAACAACGTACAAGGATCAATCATATGCACTACCAGCTTGGCTGCTTCCATGGGAGGGTCTGGCCCTCATGCTTATACGATGTCGAAGCATGCTCTTCTTGGACTGGTACGATCCGTGTGCAGTGAGCTCGGCGCACATGGGATTCGAGTGAACTGTGTGTCGCCGGCCGCTGTGGCAACGCCACTCGTGTGTTCGCTTTTTAAGGTGAAGCCTCATCAAGTTGAAGATGTTGCATCTTCGAAGGCTAATCTTAAAGGGGTTGTGTTGAAGGCGAAGCATGTTGCAGAAGCAGCTTTGTTTCTTGCTTCTGATGAGTCTGTTTATATCAGTGGGCACAACTTAGTGGTTGATGGTGGCATCTCTGTGGTTAATAAAATATTTTCTAAAGAGTAATTACTAAAGCATTTTTCAACCAATGGTTCGACCAGATCAGAAGTATATTATATAGAGCCATAAGGTCATTAAATAAGAATTAAATTAAGAGCTTCTGTGCTTAATCTTTCTTCATGTTTTGTTCATCATTGTTATGATTTTTTTTTTTTTTTTCTTTTTTCTTTTTTTCCTTATGTGATATTCTAAACCTGCTTCCCTTCAATCGAAGAAAGGAAAAATCAAAGTATATATATAAATCTCTATCGGAAGAGTTACCAAATTTAATGTTCAAACAGTGATTCGAACTTGATAGCAACCAGGAAAAAACAACATATATAATACATTGCAAAAAAGGTGATAGACACAAAACTAAATATGAAAAAAATTCAATTGAACCCATTAAATTCAAGAATATTACTCCCTCTTGTCCTTATTATAAGGCACCAACTAACTTTTCTCACAAACCAATAAAAATAGTTAAAGTCAATAAAGTGATCCTAGAATCTAAATAATTTCCAATATTACCCCTACTAACTGCACTAAACTTTAATATTATATTATTTATTACTCTTACACATTACCTTTGTTAATTAGGGGCAGACATGGAAAAAAATAATCAATGCTCATTGGGAACAAGCAAGTGCCTTATAAAAAGGACCATACAAACTTGCTAGTTTGTGCCTTATAATAAGGATCAGAAGGAGTATATTCGCACGAAAAACCATAATGTACCTATCAGAATGATGTTTAATACTCGGATATCAAACGAAAATATTTATTTGTATTTTTTATTCCCTTAAAAACATATAGTGTTCATTTATTTATTGTTTTAAAAGCATCACTTCATTAAATGTAAAAAATAATAAGTAATTTTTTTATATAATATGTTAATAATTTTTTTTTGAAAATAATATATATATATATATATATATATAATCTTTTGTGATCAGCAAATTTTAGGAAGGGGTTGGGCTCACCCACAATCCAATGGCAGGGCGCTTGGAGCCCAGTCCACAGGGCATACTGGACAGAGAGTACACATGCCTCCACCTCTACCAGCGTTTCCACTGCTTCCTAGACCACTAGGATGCCTCCCCCAGCGCCTTGACCAACGCAGGGATCGAACCCCCTCCCTTGTGGTGATGAAGTCCGACCCCTTCCTAAAACACAATAATATGCACTAACCCAAGCCCACTAGCTGGCCCATCGGATATAGATACTGGATTTTGGCTTATGAGGCATGCTATCGAGTGATCAGAAATTTAGGATCCTTTCCTTTTAAATTTATAGGTTTCAATTTTTATAGAAACACATTTTTCATGTATTACATGAAATTTTAATAAATAAGTTGTTTTACTAAAGTTAATAAATAGTGTTACTTATTACAAATTCTATTATACACATCGATATAATAACATATTGATATTAATATTAAAATTATACATTTTGATTATGTTTGATATGTTGAAACTTGAAAGGGTTAAATATCATTTTTGCCACGGAAGTTTTGGCTTGGGGGCATCTAGCACCCGGAAGTTTTCTTGGTATCATTTTTGCCCCGGAAGTTTATTTTTAGGAGCAAATTTTCCCCGGAAATTTTTTTTAGGAGCAAATTTGTGTAAACTTCCAAGGCAAAAATGATACCACAAATGATCAATCCAATGGTTAAGATCAACTGATGGGCAAGATTGCTACATTTCACTACTACAAAAATGCTAAACAACGACCTAAATAAGACCCAATTAACGACCCTTTTCTGAGGGACGTCTTGGAGGGGGTAGAGGAAAATTTCCAAAATGGCGACCTGATCCTAAATAAGGTCGCCTTATTAAGCGACGATTTAAGATCAGGTCGCCTTAATAAGGCGACCTGATTTAGGATCAGGTCGCCTTATATAGGTAAATAAGGAATCAGGTCGCCCTTAAGAAGACCTGATTAATATAGAGTTCGCCTTAAAGGCGACCTTATATTCAATCAGGTCGCCTTAATGAGTTCATAAGGCAACCTGATCTTGGATTCGAATTCGCCTTATGATAACAAAGGCGACGATTTCAAAATCAGTCGCCTTTGTTGAAATTAAGGCGACGATCTTCTATTCGAGTCGCCTTATTGTAACAAAGGCGACACGATTTCAAAATCAGTCGCCTTTGTTGAATTTTTTTTTTAAAAAATAAACTACAAACTATGAGATATCTACCAAGTTTTTAATTTGCATCACCGAAACCACCAAACAACACAAGAATCACACTAACACAATACATAAACGAATATATATATAACACCAAAATTGCATATTTTGTACAGACAAAACACCAAATAGATACAAATGAACAACAGTAGCAAATTATAGAATCACTAACACAATAACATATTAATCATGCTCACTACTAACTAGGTGCTATGTGTTGAAGAAGATATCTAGATATCATGTCTCGAACCGAATCGATCTCATCCTGCGAGTACGGATCCTTAGTACCCAAAAACTGTAAATTGGGGAAACAAGGTATAAGATAAACCAATTAAGTGAAGGAAATAATTAACAACTCAAGTACAACAACAAAAATTAAATAAACTTGAGAATCACGGAGCGATTACGTACGTTTTGAAAACCTTGAGTACGTCCGCTCGTTAACGATGGATTGCATCCAACTCATAACGTAATATCCGCACTCGGTGCTCCCTGGTTGTTGATGGCACTATAAATCAAAGGCAAATTGTCAAAAACGAATAAAGGCATATCTAAAGCTACTGTGTCAATGAAATAACTTGAATTGAAACTACTCACCGTCGGTTTAAACCACTTCGGTCCACCCTGCTCTTTTGCATTGATAAGCTGTCTATACGTCTTGAGGCCACTATCATTAAAATGGAAATTAACGAGACATGTTAAACCATTCATTTAAAAGAAGAATCGATGATTCGAAAAAATTTACTTACTTGGCAAACATGTTTTTGATATCCTCGGTAGGATTGCCATTTCTTGAATCGAACCAATAACAGGAGTTCTTGCTCGGACAAACAACACACGGCGTCAATGACCACTACAACATATACGTATTAATATTAAATTAAGATAAGACCGCAATTTATTCACAAAAATCTTATAATACAAAACAAAAGTACGCACCTTTCATGTATTGGCGCTAGATAGCAAGACGACCCTTCGTCGCCCATTGTTAGACCAACATAAATTGACCTCCTGGGTAACGTACTGCGAGCCGAAGCCGTGCATCCAGGACATAAGTATCCATACGAACTCGCTCGCGGTGTCGGCGCATAATTCACGGCAGACACTATGAAATGAAATGATAAATGTTATTGAAGATCTTAAACAAAAAAGAGTACTAACATAATTAAAGGGTTAAACAAACTTACGGGATTGCAAGTTGAAGAAACTGTATATCTAAACAATCCATCGTCAAAAACTCCATCAAATCTTTCTTGTCAAATGTCATCGGATATGTCTTTTTCGCACCGACAATGCCGGAGGCATCCGCAAGCTTATGAGGCCGATGTCCTTGTACATCTCTCGCATTTGTGCTAGGTACGAAAATAAGCCCGCAGCTTGTTCATCCTATGAAAACATAAAAAAACATATTATGAGTGAATGAGCAATGAAAATCAATCGGGAAACAACTCACACTCAATCAGTAATGTATTTCCTACCATCGTAGGTGTCGTCCACATCTCAATAAGATGAGCCGGCCAAAGGATGAACCATGTGATGGCAGCGCCTAGTGTGGTAACCTCCTCATCATCAATCGGGACGGCTGTCTCTTCTTCCCCCTCTCGCACACTCGTCACAGTCACCCGACGTTGGTTTTCTGGAATTTGCTTGCCGTGGTGTTTGTATTGTTCTGGGTAAACAAGACCATCGGCAACAATCCGCCGGTGTGATTCATCCAAATATAGAG
The DNA here is from genome assembly GCA_025563575.1 of Acacia pycnantha. Classification (NCBI taxonomy): domain Eukaryota; kingdom Viridiplantae; phylum Streptophyta; class Magnoliopsida; order Fabales; family Fabaceae; genus Acacia; species Acacia pycnantha. Next base: position 86,751 of record JAMWYP010000522.1, read on the forward strand.
TGCAAGCTATACCTCCCGTGGAGTGTGAGACGGTCCGCCAATAACTACTCTCTGCGTCATACAAACGTGAACGTCGTCCGAAAAATTTTGCGACACTCACTCCCCTCGTCTCCCCTCGAACAGCATCAGGGTAATCCGGCTTCCCAATCGCCGTCGACAAAATGTCCTGCCGTGTACCCGGCGTGAATGAGCCTTGGCTACTCTGCTGCTCAAGTGAATCCAGTACCATAAGATTTTTCATAAATAATAACTAAACTCTTATATAGTATGAAACAACTGAGGCTATTTAATACTTCTAGCTTTCCATTTTTTGTGACGAGGAGGACGCTGGGGGGCCTGGATAGCAGTGGAAGGATCGGATTGGGAAGCTTCCTTCATTCGCTGCAGCTCTTCCTCCATCATCTTTCGTTCCATCTTTCTGTAGCCACCTCTAGGCAATTAGCTCACCCATGTGTGTGCTACCTCTCCCTTTTCTCACAACGGGCATATCAACCCTATCTCCCGATGACTCGTCTGAGCTAGACATATTCCTGTTCATCAAAGACCAATCATTTATGTTAGATAGGTTTTTAAATAATAAATAGATTAATAAAATGAACCAACATGTTAAACGACCACAAAAAGAACATAGTAGTTAAACACATCATTTTGTAATCAAGATCTTACTTTACATGGTGTCCCATATTCCTTCACAATGATCCTTTCTTGCAGCATATTCTTCATCATCTATCAATTCTACTTCACGTGTTGTAGGTGGATTTGTTGTGAAAGGGAGTGTATCGTCAAGATTCAAGGATTCTTCACCATACTTCTGTTTTTTACTTTGAAGTACAATGGACATTCTTTTATTTGCAGGGTCTCGTAACATAAAACACTTGTTTCGCCCGACTTGCTAAAATGAATGGCTCATCTCTATGACCAAGTCTTTGAAGATCAACCGAGACAAATCCAAATTTAGGATCTATTACAACAAAGATTATTGCTAACCCACTTACATTTCAATAAAGCAACTTTGAACTTGCTTGTAGTTGATCTCCCATATTTCTTCGATCACTCCATAATAGGCCATTGATGCTACCACCGGGTTTTTGTCTTTCGAACTCGAAAAGTGCATGGATTCAGCTTCAACCATCACCCCACTATTTTGCACATCACTTCTAAGAAGGCCCCAAGGCTAACCACTCGATTGTATCCGACACTCGGTCTCGTGCAATACCTTCTCACCGAACCACTTTATGAACGTCTTCTTTTGCTCATTCGCTATCTCGCATGTCACTCTTCCTTGGATTCATATTCTTCAAACTCTTTTCGTGTTCATCAATGTATGGTTGAACTTCTTCCGTATTATTCAAGATGTACAGGTGTGCTTGCAACACCTCTTCACGAGGCTTATTCTTCGTTTGATTCCTCGAGTTCCCTCGCTTATCTCCTCGTCATGCTGAGATTGTATCGTCGGCCCTGATAGATAATCTTTGCGAACTCCATAGCCTCTTCAACTACATATCTCTCAACTATTGAGGCTTCCGACCGATAAGGGTTTTTAGAATACCCTTTTAAGATCTTCATGTATCGCTCGAAAGGGTACATCCACCTTAGGTAAACTGGACCGCACAGTCTTACCTCCCTTACCAAGTGCACTATCAAGTGCACCATGATATCAAAAAGGCAGGAGGGAAATGCATCTCTAGTTGGGACAAAATAATATAACCCTCATTCTCCAATTCATCCAACTTTTCAATGTCAATGACTTTGTTGCATATAGCATTGAAGAAAATACTCAATCTTGTTATAGTGGATCGAACTTCATCTTTCATAATGCCTCTTATAGCTATTGGTAGTAGTTGTTGCATCAACACATGATAATCATGGGACTTCATTCCCACTAACTTCAAATCGTTCATTGAGACACACTTTCTCAAATTAGAAGAATATCCTTGTGGCACCTTAATGTCATATAGACATCCACACAAACTTTTCTTCTCCGCTTTTGATAGTGTATGAGTTGCTGGCTCCATGTATGCCCTCTTACCATCTTCCATTACTCGTGGATGTAACCTTTCTCTTATTCCCATATCAACCAGATCTAGTCTCGCACTAATTCCATCCTTAGTCTTCCCTGGTATGTGCAAAAGAGTACTGACAATGCTATCACAAACGTTTTTCTCCACATGCATCACATCAAGACTACGCCAATATGGAAGATCAAAGAAAATTGATATCTTCTTCCATATATTCTTCTCACTCGCCTTCCTTTGCTGCTTACCCAATATGACATTGATATGTTTCACCCGACTATAAACGTCCTCTCCGGTTAACGCCTTTGGAGCCGTATTCTGCTCCGGTAAGCCATTAAAACGCTTTCTTAACTTACGATATGGGTGGAACCGATGAAGAAACCTCCTGTGGCCGAGGTAGACCATTTTTTCCGTGCTTTAGTTGATGGAAGTTTGTGCCAGCTTCACATATTGGACATGCTTTATGCCCTTCACACTGTACCTCGACAAATTTCCGTATGCGGGAAAGTCGTTTATCGTGGTAAAAATCATTGCACGCAACTTGAAGTGCTCCTTCTTATATGCATCAAACACATCTACGCCTTCCTCCCACAACTTCTTCAAATCCTCAACCAAAGGCGCCAAGTACACATCGATATTGTTCCCGGGTTGTTTTGGTCCAGAAATCATCATAGAAAGCATCACATACTTGCGTTTCATACATAGCCAGGGAGGTAAGTTGTATATTACAAGGAGAATCGGCCATGCACTATGGGTGCTGCTAAGAGTTCGATATGGATTGAAGCCATCTGTACAAAGCCCCAACCGAAGGTTTCTTGGCTCACTGCCAAATTGAGGGAACATTTCGTCTATTTTCTTCCATTGCGGAGAGTCAGCCGGGTGCCGAAGATATTTTCCATCGGATATTCTCTCATCAGAATGCCATCTCAACTTCTTCGCCGTTGCTTCACTAGTAAAAAGACGCTTAAACCGTGGAATTATTGGAAGATACCACAATGCCTTCAAAGGTTGCCTTTTTGTTGTTTGCTCTCCGAAACACTAACTTTCTTCACTTTGTATCGTGAAGTTTTACACTTCGGACAATTACCGAGGCCTTCGTACTCGTTTCGTACAATATGCAGTCATTAGGCAACCGTGTATCTTTTTATACTCCATACCCATCGTAGACAAGATTTTCTTGGCCTCATACATACGATTTGGAAGTACATTATCAAGCGGCAACATATCACACAACAATTCAAGCGGCGACGTGAAAGCGCTATCGGTCCACCCACAAGTTGCATTTAAGTTGACCAAATGTAAGGTCGCAGTCAACCGTGTATACTTAGTACACCTGGGGAACAAAGGTGTCTCTGCATCACTCCGCACGCTTTCATATTCACCCGATTGTGCAAAAGATTCTGCCTCAACATCATTAATCATTTTCTCCATTCCATCATCATCATCTACCTCAACTTCATTTGCATGGGACGCACCGGTACTTACTTCCTCACCATGCCATATCCACGTTGTGTATCGAAGGTGTATTCCATCACAAAGTAGGTGGTCCCTTATATCAGCAATAACCCTTCGACTCCCATTTAAACAATTAACACATGGACAATAATACATCCCATTTTTGTGGCCACATTCCTTCTAGCAAATTCAATAAACTCTTCCACCCCATTCTCATATTCTTCACTAGTTCTCAATGCATTCATCCAACTATGACCCATTTTATTACCACCTACGACATTTCCAACAACAGTCAAGTTCATGTCAATTTCAAGAACGACATGTTTTCTTTTAAGTAAATTTCGGCAAAGATTCCCCTTAAAAGTAAGACATCCCAAAATTTCAATAACAACCAATTTCAGCTTAATTCAACAACAAAACTTACTAACTAAACCAATTTCAGCTTTCTGTTTTAAAGGACATCCCATGTTACAAGATCATCCCAGAAAACATACAAAAAACAAGCCAATAAATAGAAGTAAATATTGATATAGTTTATCTTCTTCATCATTTAACCATCTCCTATATTTGGCATGTAGAATATCGCTTAGCTTATCCATGAGAATATAAGTAAGCTAAGATCTAATCTAAACAATTTGGAGAAGAGCTTAGAATGAATATAATCTCATTCATGAAGTGGTATTGTGAGGAAAATCTAAAAGTTGAAACAAAAATAATAGCAAAGAAGTTTAGAATCCCAGTCTACACGTTGTGACGCTAATCATGTGGTTTTTTTTTGATATTAAAGGAAGGCAAAAGCCTAAATTACAACCATACCAATTACACAAAGGAGGAATTTAATCCTAGACTCTCTTGAATTACCCAAGACCTGAGATAATTCGGACAAACATCAATAATTTGTTAGAAGACAACTCTAATTGCTTTCATTTCGAGCGTGTGATTGTTTTTCCGATATGGCAATTGAATTGAAGGGAAATAATTGATTGAAAGATATGGTATACAAAGTTTAGAACTTTTTGGAGAAAAACCTGTATATAATTTGAAAGCTGTTGGTAGACTCCTCAGTTTGGATACCCACCAAGTTTCTTGTTTCTTGAGGCTATACAACCCTGGGCCTATAATCAATGACTTCCCCCACTTAATACTGAACAGACATATAACAAACTTTAGCACTTTTTGCTACAAAAATAAGGCATCAAACGAAACAGAGCTACTTAAACATGTTCTATCCTTGATCAAACACATTCCAAGCAAATCGATACGTATTTCTCACCAATACTATCCAGAGCAAAGTGACAATTACCAAATGTTATCAAATTTAATTCAAGGGTTTCTCACTAATAATAACAAGACGGAATAGTAGATTTAAGAGTAACGTACGAACAAGCTTACTTGGAGAAGAGTGAAAAGAAGGAGATGACGGCGGAGACGAAGGAGACGAAGGAGACGACGGCGGAGACGAAGGAGAACGACGGCGGAGACGTACGGCAAGGAAAGGGACGGCCTTGGAGAAGAGCGGAACGAGAGTGAGTATGAGAGGATTTCGCCGCCTCTATCAGAGTATGAGTGTGTGAGGGAAAATGAAGAGGCGCGAGTATATTAACCTAAAAAAATTGAATATAGGCGACCTAAATCATATTTCAGGACGCCTATATTCCACTTTTGGCGACCTGAATCAGAATCAGGTCGCCAATATTTTAATAATGGCGACCTGAATCAGAATCAGGTCGCCTATATTTAATAATGGCGACTGAATCGAATCAGTCGCCAATATTAAAATATTGGCGACCTGATTCGCCAATATTTAATATTGGCGACCTGATTCTGATTCAGGTCGCCATTATTAAAATATAGGCGACCTGATTCTGATTCAGGTCGCCATTATTAAAATATTGGCGACCTGATTCTGATTCAGGTCGCCAATATTATTAAATTTCCTAATTTCTATTAAAAGAAAATCCTTGGCGCCAAACAAAAAATTCAGGGCGCGAAGAAATTGACACATTAAAGACGTCCTGAAATATATGTAGGTCGCCATAAATGAATTTTATTGAAAAAATTAAATTCCATGGCGCCAAACAAATATTTCTCATATTTTTGTGGCGCGAAACAATTTTAGACGTCTGAAAAATTTAGGGACACCAAAAATCAATTTAAGGAGTCCCGATTTCTTATTTAGGACGCTGAAGGCTCAACTTCCTTAAATATAATTACAAGAATGCCACCGCCTTCACTTTGGACGTCCTATTTCTAAATAAGGACGTTTTTTAGGGTAGTAATATCCAATTTTTGTAGTAGTGTTTGTAAACTTCCAGGGCAAAAATGATACCAAAAAAACTTCCAGGTGCTGGGTGCTCCAAACCCAATACTTCCATGGTAAAATTGATCTTTATCCCAAACTTGAAATGAATATAAAGAAATTAGACTGAGAATGAAAACGGAGAAGGAAAAAGAAAATATTTCTCTAACTCATTTTATATGATGAAAAATGAAAATGAAAAGAACTGAACAGGTCACATAGAATTGGAGTGACCAAAATATCCTCACTTTTCATAGCAGAACCTTATCTCATTGAGATTGACTACAAGGATTGAACGATGTGATCACAGTATATAATTGAAAACCATATCTTTAGATATATTATTAACTGAGAGATCCTCCTCTATAACCTCCTTAAACGTGTTTCGGTTTTCCTCTGTCTCTTTTTTGGAGGACTTCATACTGCTTGATCGACCTTCTTCTCCCCTTCATTGAACGTGACTAAATCACCTCAGACTATTTTCTACGATTTTCTCCCTAACGACACTAATTTAATCAATTTAAGTACAGGCTTGTCAAAACTACATTTATTGATGCTAATATAAATTGAAAGTAACACATAAAAAATTAAATAAAAGAAGTATGATAAAATATTATTTAGTCCGCCCTAGATATAAGTTATAATTTTTTGGAATGGAGCTTGTCTTTTTTATAAGTTACACTTTGTACTTTTCTTTTTTACAAGTTACAAAAGATTTGACTTCCAACCTCTTATATCAAAAAAGACAAAACGTAACAGACTTCAGAAACAATCGCCATCTAACTCTTTCGTAACCCTTCATAACATTCGGACCTTCAATATCATAACTTATTATAACCCTTCATAATCATGTTAGACCTTCATAAATCATAAGTCATAACCTTTTCCAATCCGTTAGACCTCTATTTAAACTCAACTATTTCTTGTGATTCTTCTATTCTTTATCGGTCTCCTTTGTTAGTCGCAGTGTATCAACTAAGAGGGGGTGAATTGGGTGATTCATAAAATTTAAAACAATTTTCACGAACAATTTAATCAATAAGAAAGGGTTAGAAGAATATTATTAAAGTGTGCACAGAGATTTATACTGGTTCGACCTTAATATCTTGGCCTATGTATAGTCCTCAGAGCGTCCAACACAATACTTCCATGGTAGAATTGAGTGTCAATCAATGTTTCTATGAGTGTTAAGCCAATACTCGAGTGTTCAATGTAACACTCAAGTGTGTCTATACTAGGACACTTCCTTAATGCTTTCTGATTCAAGTTTTGGTTTCAAATAATAGTTGCATAGTCGAGTGTCTTTTAATACACGCTCGAGTGACTTGAATCATCAAGTCCTCATATCTTTTCCAAGTTTGTTATCATCAAAACTTATAAAACGAGAACTAACATTCTCCCCCTTTTTGATGATGAAAAACCTTAGCATTTTATTTGAAAGTATTTTTGAAAACTTTGAGATCACAATGGAAGAATATGAAATGCAATAAAACAAATTATAATATAATAGGCATAAATTTAGATAATTGCACTGATAATCAAAATACATAATTCAAGTTGTTAGTACAAGAAATGAAATGAAATGAAAGCATAATAGAAATGAAAACATAAAGTCATATTAATCACTTCTATAATACCCCAAAATTTATATTTTGATAATTAATACCTATTTAAAATAGGGAAACATATTGTCTCTAATTTTAGGAATTTATGTGTTTATTTTCCTTGGAATTTAAAGAGGCAAAAATCCAATTTTATTTTAGGGAACATAAGTTGCCCTATGATTATTAAATTAATGCATGGAGCATAAATGACCAAAGTAAACCCAAAAGTTGTGAGAAAATAATTAATCCAATTAAAGAAAATTGCCAATAATTAGTAGATAATTAAATCTTCATTAATGGAATTAACTCCAAGAACTTTCATAATTAATTAAATAACATGTTTTAAAGGCACAATTGGGGATGTATGACCCTAATTAAAGACCAATGGCCAATGAAGGGCCAAGATTAGCATAAAGGTAATTACTAATGATCATGATTAATATAGTAGCCAATCAAATGAATTCAATAACACCTAAAACACCATTTTAGGATTTAAATACCAAAGAGGATGTGATTAAAACACTAATGACCATGGTTAATTAAAGAACCAATCACACTTTGGCAATTATGTTAAAACTCTTGATTAGCATGATAATTAAGCTTTACTAATCACTTTGAAAAGTCAACAAAAGCAACACTTGATCCACAAGGGGCCACATCACTTGGTTTGTGAAAGTACTGGAGTGTGATGTGGCCAACAATGCAAAAAGACTTTGAGAAAATATAAGAGGAAGAGAGAAGAGAGGGGAGGACAAAATTGTGTGTGTATGTGTGTGTGTGTGTGTGTGTGAGTGTTGTGAGTGTAGTGTAGGAGAGAGAAAAGTGAGTTGTGTGGTGTGTGAGTGTTGTGTGAGTTGTGGATGAATGTAAGCCTAGTGTTTTAGAAAGAGAAAAGTGAGAGAAGATATTTTGAGAGTTTAAAAGCCATTGAGATTAATTCAAGACATAAGTAAATGAGAACCGATAGAAAATAAATTGTGTACTGAAATATGTTAATCATAGATCAAATATAAGGACTTATTATGAACAAATGTATTTTTAGCTTGAGGTGGGTTATCTCCAAAGTCATTTCCTTAACTTTTGGGATTAATCTTAAAATGATTAAAAGACTAGTAAAACTTGATTAAACTTCAAATTAAACCCTAAGAGCAGTTTTGCTTACTTGCTAACCAACTACCAAAGTTATCTAGTTACAAGCACACTTAGTGTAACTAGGAATTAGAAACACAAAGTTGGGAAATGCATGATGGTGGAGAGGCCACCAAGGCTTTTAGAGAAATGGAAGAAGATAAGAAAGAAAGAGAAGGGGACGGTTTTGGAGGAAGGAAAGAAGGGAAAAGATGTGCAAATTAAAGAGACACATAGGCTCCATTTTAAACCACAAAAATCTACTTTACAAAGAGATAAAGAAGAGGCCAACAAGGCCATATTCTTGGCCAAGCATCTTGAATGGCAAGGAAAGGAGTTGGGAAAAATTGTTATACCATTTGGGTCGTAGAACTTTTGCTATAAATAGGGGTCCCTTGCTCTTCAATTCCTCACACCAAAAGCTCAAATGAGAAATAGAAAGTAAGAGTAGAGAGAAGCTAGAGAGAAGTGAGAGGCATGGAGAAGTGGAAGGAATTTCTTCAAAAGGTAAGCAAGCTTTGAGTTTTTAGTTTTGTAATTCTTGAAGTTCTAGGTTAAGTTCATAGCTTAGATGTTGTTTTGATCTTTAATCTTCCAATATATTTTTGGTTTCATGTTTTATGGTTAAATATGGTATTTATTTCGAAATAATGGATGGAGGAAGTGTTATAGCAAAATTTTGGAAGATTAGGATCAAAGTAGCGAAGCTCTGGCGAAATTTCGTCGGTTAGTAAAGTCAGGGGTAAAATAGTCATTTGTGAATAAGATATCTGTTAGGATATTGTTTATGAGTTAATAGATACAGTATTACCCTTTAGGATATCTGGGAAGTCCGGAGTCGGGTTCAAAAGGCCAGACGTTTGGCCATTACACGGTGAAAGGTACGTACGCGTACTGTAACACTAACTCTGATGCTTATTGTATGCTTATATGTGATAGATAATTTCATAAAGACATGGATAAGACCTGGTCTTGGGTCATGCACTGTGACTAAGGTATGAGACTTAGATCACTACTTATACATTCAGTTTACACGGGTTATAGTGCAGACTAAATAACTTTACATCTGATTGTATTGTTATTGCCTTACATATCTGATTATGTATTTCCTACATCTGTTATGGGCTTTTGTAGTGATTATTACTGAAATGTCATGAATATCTGTCATACATATGTTGTTTACATAAGCATAAGGTTAACTGTTACCTGAGGTCCGATGGGCATTGGACCTCAGTCTTAACTATTAGTACAGGAAATGATCAAAGATCAGGGAGGGTACCGATAGATGGGGTGGTGAAAAGGCACCGAAGGTCAGAGCCGTGAGGAGGCATCGGTCGAGACAAGAGCCGGAAGAAGATTATCAGAGCCTATTGTCAGGCATGGATCTAATAAGGTTACCACGAACAGTTTGGTGCCGAAGGCAGGGCTAGTCTTTGTGGGTCAGCCAATAAGTCACCATGAACTCGGTGAGGCCCCCATGATAGACACCTACCTGGCTATTCTGTTTGGTCAACCGAGTTAGGTTCATTGCCCCAGGTCTAACTAAGGCTTGGTCTAGATTGTATAGTTACCATGTAAAAGTTGTAATTATACAAAGCTCTGTATATTGTATCACATGAATATTCCTTCACGATTTTCAATTTAACCAGCATACGTTTGCCATCATCATATGTCAGGGTATTTTATTTAAGTTACTCATTGTCCAATTGTTAGTGCATGCTCTCTGTTTCCGCATTACTCTGATGTAGCACCTCAAACTCTGTTGAATTTTCTAAAACCAAGTGTCAACCGACACCATTTGATGTATGGAATTTGGGGTGTTACAACTTCTCTCCCCTTCGGTCATCAGGCAAAAAGGTAGGGAAAGTGAAATATGGGGATGATGAAGATGAAAAAGGAGGAGCATAGGCCTAGAGAGGAGCAAGTGGTGGCGTATAGGCAATATAGCGGAAGAAAGGTTAGGTGGAGGAGTAGTAGTGGTAGTAGAGGATGAGGTGGAGGAGGAAGTAGGTTTGAGAGTTGGTTCTAGAGCAACAGAGGCAGAAGGGGAAGCAAGAGGAGAGGTGGAGGAGTGTGTGAAGGTGGAATATCACCTAAGGGGGGTGAATAGGTGATTATAAAAATCTTTTCGCTAAATGCTCAAGAAGACCAAAATAGAGATAGAGAGAGGAAAAGAACACAGAGAGATTATACTGGTTCGGTCTAACTTCTCGACCTACGTCCAGTCCCCAAGCACCTTGGGATTTCACTAATTCTTAAACACAGAATACAAATTACACACTCTGTAAATCAGGATGGTCTTTCACTCTAGGACTCACTCCCCCTTACAAGTTGTAATTGTACACCCTCACTTAAGGTTCCGCAAGACCACAACCTTAAGATTTAACAACTAAACAAATAATCAAATAGTGTTTAACTCCTCACTGAGTAAATAAATGATAATCACTTAAGTACACAATATATCTGAAGATATTAATGAAATAGTAGATTGTAATAAATTCAAATTGAATGCGCAGAGTTTTGGTTGTTAGCGAATTCAATGCTTCTGGTATTTATAGTTGATGGCATTTATGACCGTTGGAGAAGCTTGAGGATTATCTGTTGTGACCCCCCAAAATAGCCATTAGACTGAAGAAGCTTGATAATCACATTCATCGTTTAATGTTCCAGGTGGAATTGTACCATCACGACATTCTTTCATTCTTTTTGTTTTGCCCGTTGTAAAACAACATTTATTGTATGAATGAAATAGGAGGTATGTCTTTCGATTGCTCAGAGGTATGTTAGCTGAGATTGTGTCTGGATAAGGTAAGTGCATTTAATGCTCTCTGACATACAAAATGCTTTATGATAATTTATGTTAATCCTTGGAATAATCATATGAAACTCATTAGCAAATTGATTAAAAGCAATTAGGAATAGTAATAAGTAATGATATGAAGAAATAAAATCACAATCAATTAATTTAGATTTCCGGAGACGGTGATTTGAAAAACAGAGAAGTTTGACTCTAGTTAAAAAGATGTTCCCTTGAGGCATGATGACTCGAGGCAACTTGCTTATTAACTCGAGGCAAAAACGCGGTTGGAAAAACATATAGAATGAAGTCTTGCCTTGAGTCACAATGACTTGAGTCATGATGACTTGAGGCATGGTGACTTGAGTCAAAAAGCTTTTATCGCGTTAAAGAGTCTCTAGAAAGATTGCCTTGAGTCATCAAGACTTGAGTCATGGTGACTTGAGGCATTTAAAATGTGACTCGAGGTATACAATTACATAGAGATCAAAATCATTTGAACAAGAAAATAATTACCTCGAGGTAATTAAATAAGTGACTTCAGGTAACACTGAGCGCGAAAAAGGATTCAAAAACATTTAATCAAGTTAACTCAAGGTAAAATGGATTTAATTCGAGACAAGTCTCTTAAAACTTATTAACTTCTAGTCAAACACAATTTAACTCGAGGTAACCAAAGGGAAACATTTTTCCATTCATAAAATGAATTTTATGACTCGAGGCACTTAACTATTTAACTCGAGGAAAATTGAAACTTCAAAATTTCATTGAATATTTAAGATTAATTACATTATAATTGTTATCATCAAAACATCAAAAACATGAGAACTAACAGTGTGGAATAGGGATGGTGTGGTCAAGGATAGGCTCAGCGAGTGGAGGCTCAATGGTAATAGGCTCAGCAGGTGGCGGCTCAGTAGTAGGTGAAGACCTAGAGGGACCAACAATGAAAGGCTCAGAAAGAGAGATGCCTAAAGAATGAAAAATCTCCTCAACTTTTTGAAACTTCTTGGTATGCTTATCTTGTAAGTCAAAGGAGTTCTATGTCGTCTGCAGCACGATGAAACCTCAAGCAATTGATGAGGACCATATTAAGCTGAGAGCTTTTCCATTTTCCTAGATGGTGTGGCTAAAGATTAGCTATACTATTTGCAACCATCATCTGTTGGGAGTTGGGTTGATATGCATAAGTTATTGCTTGTGAGGTTCTTCCCTTCCTCAAGAGCCATTGCTATTCGGAAAGAGATCAGTAGCATTAAACAAATCAATGACGAGAACATGTATGAGTATTAGGAAAGGTCCAAGCGATTTTGTGTTAGCTGTCCACACCACCAGATTACTGAGCAACTATTGATTACATACTTCTATGAGGGTTTATTACCACTAGACAGAAGTTTTGTGGATGCATCAAGTGGTGGGGCCTTAGACCTCAAGACACCTGAAGATGCCCGGGAGTTGATATCCATTATGGCTTCTAATTCTCAGTAGTTTGGCACCAGGGCGAATAGTCTTGTTGTTTACTAGATTCAAACACCTCTAGTTCAGTATGATTCCTAGAGATTAGAGAATAGACTTGATGACCTGACCTCTTTGGTTAGACAGTTGGCAGTGACACAAACAATACAGTCTTCACCTCCTCAGATTGGATACTCATGTGGGTTCTGTTCTGACCCTTATCATTATACTTATTCTTGTCCTACCTTGCATGATCCTTCTTATCAAGACCAACTGGTAGTTGCAGTGGGTGCTTTTCCGGGAAAGCCACAATACCAACAGAATAGCGCATTTTGTAATACTTACAATCCGGGCTGGAGAAATCACCCCAATTTTTGTTGGAATCAGAATCAGAACCAGAGTAACCAATATCAGCAGAATTATAGGAATTACCAGTAGAGACAGTACAGACCCCAGAATTTCCAATAGCAATCTAAACCTCTTTTGCCAGCACCACCTCCTCGACCAGCCCTATGTGCACCTCCACAAGCGGCACAACAATAGGCTAGTAGTAGTGGTTCCCATTGGAGGATATGATGAAGCAATTTGTCACAAAAAATATGCAGTTCCAATAGCAAACTGACACTTCTATTCAGAGTTTGCAAACTCAGATTGGCCAATTGGCAGCATCATTGAACCAGCTTCAACCTCAGGGATCCAACACTCTTCCTTCACAAACAATTCCCAATCCCAAGGGGAATGTTAGTGCTATCTCACTAAGGTCTAGCAAGCAATTAGAGGAGCCAGAATAAGCTGCATATGTGAATGAATCCACATCAGAAAAAGAGTAAGATGTTGAGAAGATTGACTCTAAAAACAAAGAGGTAGTGAAGCAAAGTGAAGAGGAACCTAACATTCCCATTCTCATTCCTCTTCCTTTCCCTCAGAGAGCCATTCAATCCAAGAAATTGGCAGAAAAGGCACAACAGAAGAAGTCCCAAGAGAAGGACATTCTAGAGACCTTTCGGAAGTTCAAGATCAATATTCCTCTCTTAGATGCCATCAAACAAATTCCAAAATATGCCAAGTTTCTCAAGGATTTGTGTACCAGCAAGAGAGGATTGAAAGGGACTGAAAGAGTAAGCATGAACCAGAATGTATTAGCACTTCTACAACCCATACCTAAAAAATGCAAGGATCCAGGAATGTTTTCTATCCCTTGTATTATTGGTAATTATAGATTTGATGATTGCATGTTAAATCTAGGTGGTTCAATTAATGTCATGCCTGCATTTGTCTATAAATCTATTGGTCTTGGTCCCTTGCGTCCTACTGGTGTTGTTGTCCAATTAGCTAATAGGAGTAATGCTCACCCTTCTGGTTTAGTTGAAGATGTATTAGTCAATGTCAATGAATTGACATTCCCTGCTGATTTTTATGTCTTAGATATGGAGGTTGAATCTTCTAGTAGTAGGTCACCAATCATTCTAGGTAGGCCTTTCACAAAAACAGTTAAGACTAAGATAGATGTCTATTATGGTAATCTTTCCATGGAGTTTGGTGATATTTATGTGAATTTTAATATTTTTGATACCATGAAACATCCTAGGGAAGAACATTTTGTTTTCTACATTGATGTGATTGATGATGTTGTAGATGATGTTCTTGCTAATTGGTATGCTGATTATCCTGATTTTGCATCTGTGAGTGATTCCTCCATTTGTGCATGTGCTGATAATGAATGGTGCTCTGTGTGCATCGAGATTAATGATGCATTATATGGTGATTCTAAATTGCTTAATGATTCTGCATTACTTGTGGATTCTGATGTTGATTCTGATTTTGAGCTTCATCCTGATCCTGATGTGCATCCTGAATATATGATAAATTCTGAGTCTGAAGTTAATTCTGATTTTGGTGAGCTGAATTTTGATGTTAACCTTTAATTGTACAAACACAGTTCTTCTTCTGCTTCTTTGAATGTGGTTTCAGGCATTTCTAGTGTGATGGCATCAAAGTTGTTGCAACAACCACCCAAGCTTTTTCCCTCAACTGAGCAACCGCCCAAACTTGAGTTGAAATCCCTTCCAAATCACTTGAAGTATGCATTTCTCGAGGTGAATGAGCAGTTTCCAGTCATCGTGGCAAATAATCTTCTGCCTAATCAAGAAGAAAAGTTGCTAAGCTTATTGAGGGCGAACAAGAAATCCATTAGGTGGACATTAGCTGACATAGTTGGCATCAGCCCTTCTATGTATAGGCATTGGATTCTGTTGGAAGATGAGGCTAAGCTAGTGAGGCAACCCCTGAGACGCCTTAATCCCCTTATCCTTGATGTGGTGAAGAATGAGGTCACTAAGCTTCTGCAAGCTGATATCATCTATCTCATTTTCGATAGCTAATGGGTTAGCTTGGTCCAGGTGGTTACCAAGAAGTCCAGAGTCACTGTGGTGACCAATCAAAAGAATGATCTCATTCCTACTCGAGTTCAAAATAGTTGGCGAGTTTGCATCGATTATAGGAGACTCAACCAAGCCACTTGCAAGGATCATTATCCTCTACCTTTCATTGATTAGATGTTAGAGAGATTGGCTAGTAAGTCTCACTACTGCTTTCTAGATGGCTACTCTGGATATTTCAAAATCCATATTGCTTCTGCGGATCAAGAGAACACAACCTTCATATGCCCCTTTGGGACATATGCTTACCGAAGGATGCCTTTTGGCCTTTGCAATGCACCTGGCACCTTTCACCGTTGTATGGTAAGTATTTTCCATGAGTTTTTAGAGCACTACATGAAGGTTTTTATGGATAATTTCACTATATATGGGTTTGATTTTGATGCATGCTTAGCTAATTTGTCTAGAGTCTTGCATAGGTGCATTGAGTCTAATCTTGTGCTGAATTATGAAAAGTGTCACTTTATGGTTGAGTCGGGTATAGTCTTGGGACACATAGTGTCTTGGAAAGGGATTGAGGTAGACCCTGCTAAGATAGATGTAATTACTACTTTGCCTTACCCCGCATCTGTGCGGGAAGTTCGCTCTTTTCTTGGTCATGCAGGTTTCTATCGGCGTTTCATTCGGGATTTCAGCAAGACTGCTAGACCCTTGCCCAACCTTTGGCATAAGGACATTGACTTTGTATTTGATGACGAGTGTAAGACGGCCTTTGATCACTTGAAGTGTTGCCTGACTACAGCTCCAGTGATCCAACCACCTGATTGGTACTTGCCCTTCAAGTTGATGTGCGATGCTTCCAACTACATGGTTGGTGTTGTCTTAGCACAACGAGTTGATAAAGCCTCTAATGTCATTGCATATCCTCAAAGACTTTGGATCCTACCCAGTCTAATTACACCACTACTGAAAAGGAGTTGTTGGCTATTGTATTTGCTTTTGATAAGTTTAGGTCATATCTGCTAGCTAGTAGAGTAATTGTTTTCTTTGACCATGTTGCTTTAAAGTTCCTTTTGAAAAAGGAAAATGCTAAGCCATGACTCATCCGATGGACGTTATTGCTCCAAGAATTTGATGTTGAGATTCGAGACAGAAGTAGAGCACAAAACTGGTTAGCTGACCACTTGAGTCGCATCACTCATTTTCCCTCTCACCCTTCTTCGATTCGGGATGATTTCCCTGATAAGCAGCTTCTACAGCTGCAAGGTAAGATCCCATGGTATGCTGATCTGGTTAACTACTTGGTAGCTAGTGTTTTTCCTGTAGACTCCACTAGGGCCCAAACCCTAAATTTGAAAAGTGAGTCTAAATATTATGTTTGGGATGACCCTTATCTATATAAATTTTGTAGTGACCAGGTAGTTAGGAGATGTGTGCCTGATCATAAATTTAACTCCATATTGCATTTCTTTCATGCTTCTTCCTGTGGTGGTCACTTTGGACCCTAAAGAACTACTAGGAAAGTGTTAGAGTGTGGTTTATTTTGGCCTTCCATGTTTCAAGATGCCCATCTGTTTTGTAAGTCATGTGATAACTGTCAGAGGGCAGGGAAGCAGTGGCCAAAGTAGAGGAGTGAGAAGCTTTATTAACTGAAATGTTTCAAGCCCAATTGAGCAAGATGAAGGGATTAATCAAATGATGCTGCTTGTGAGCTCTTGTGTAGAGACCAATGTTCCTTTCCCACATTAACCTGCTTGTAGGTTCATGCATCATGAATTGGTAGAACAAGGCAGAAGCGATGATGTTGGATTCTTGTTCCTAGACTTTGTAAGTACACCATCCTTAAAGTAGAGACAATCATACATATCAGACAGGGTGTGTGAAAATATAAAAAAGTTGTGGTTGGCAGCATACATCAATAGGTACATATCATAATTCTTGTCTGTAATTCACTTAATTCAGCTATATATCATATAGTATTTGTCTGCTGTGAATTTTCAGCCACCATTAGTAGTTGGTCCTCACATGCATGGAGGATAATACAATGGTCTTCTTATGCTCCCTTCACAATGATCATTGAAGCAGACCATGAACTCGTAAACATGTCATTTTGATTGTCTTGTTTGAAATCTCTGTTGTGAATTTTCAGTGACCATTATTCATAAATTTATGATTTTGATGATAGGTCCATGAGGACATTCCATATCAAGGTCAAGAAAAATCATACGTTTCAGGCCAGAGAGCCTACATGGATCACACCAAAGGTTAGTACATATTTGGATACTGGCACACTACCTTGTGAACTTGGTCAGTAAGTGATAATTGAATATTCTATACACTTCTGTAGTACTCTTGATTAATAATTTAGGACTCTTTAGTTAATAAACAATGACTTTTATGCTTATTTGGGCTTTGTGCCTTTCATTAGATTTTAATCATTTTAATGATAAAATTCCAGATTTACTTTGCTTCACTATTTTTACCATAACTTTTGAACCAGGCATCGGATTTGCATCAAGGTCCAGGAAGTCAAAACTCGAGACACAGGAAGTCCAGACTCGAGCCAGGCAGTATAAGCTCGAGTTTGCCTCTAAACTCGAGCCAGTCAAGATTGACTCGAGCCAAAAGTGGTTCTTCAGCACTTCAGCAACTCTGTTTCACATTTCACTCGGGCGACGTCTGGTAATTCGATGATATCTCCCAAACCAGACATCGGATTGAAGTGAAACCAGTGGCATATGAAACTAGACTCAAAATGCGTCATATTGATATAAAATTCAAGCCAAAATAAGTTTATATGAAGGATCTACGAATTGTATAAGTTGACAGTGAAATTCACGCCACACAGAAAACCAAGCTTCATTGTTTTGAGTATATCTCACAACGTACAAGTCCGATTGAGATGAAATTGGTGGCATATGAAAGAAGACTCAAAGTCCTTTCTATCGAACATTGAACGGACAAAAAAGGAGTTCAGGCCAGAGAGATATGGCTCTCTAAAATTCATTGTTTATTCACGATGTTGCTCAGTTTGCTATCAAATGAAGCAAACTCGAGTGATAAGTTGGAACTCGAGTTTGTCGGGGACAGAGAGCAAAATCTGATTTCTGGGAAAGACTGAAAATCGAGTCATTAAGTTGGAAACTCGAGTTTCCATCACACAGAGAGCAATCAAGGGCCGAGGAACTCCAAAACTCGAGTTAGTCACTTAATGACTCGAGTTTTGCTTCAAAATTCAAATTGCTCTTCGAATCTCAATCGAGACATTTTCCTGAGAAAGACCAGAACTCGAGTTTGTGATTCAAAACTCGAGTTTGCACCTCTGCTTCAGAAAAAATCAGCGTTTCGAAAATCTCGTTTTTCATCAAGAACATCCAGATGATTACCCAAATGATATATAATACTTCTTAACATCATTTATATCATTTGTGGACATGTTTCAGACGATCAAAGGCTGTTAATCTGAAGATCAAGAGTAAAGCAAATTGTGATGTCATAGCTGGTTCAGAAAACGGAGTTCTAACGGCTAGTTTTATCTGAGTCTAACAGCTATATTTCTTTACCCAACAGTCACTAAATCTTCAAACGGTCTTATGCTGATCTCTACCTATAAAAGAAGATAGATTCAAGATAGAAAAACGCTGAGATACAAGCCTACATCTTCAACATGCTGATATGCTGATATTCTCACCATTTACTCTCTGTTTTCAATGTCTACATAGTTTATCATAGAGAGTGAAATGTTTTATATTGTTCTTCAGTGTTTATCCATTCACTTCTAAGAGAGAAGGTTTATTTGTAAACATCCTATCTTTCTATCTGAGAGTTACTCAAGATTGGGTAATCTTGAGTGGGAAACCCATTGTATTACAGCTTGTAAGGGGAGTAAGTTCTAGTGAGAGAATTACTTCGAGTACAGAGTGTGTAATCAAGTGGGTGTATTGATTACAGTTTGTAAGGGGGGTGAATCCTAGTGAGAGGATTACTTCAAGTGCAGAACGTGTAATCAAGTTGAAAGAAGATAGTGGATTGAAAATCTTAAGTGGAAGCTTGGGGACTGGACGTAGGTCAAGGATTGGGCCGAACCAGTATAAATCACAGTTTGCATATTCTCTTCCCTTATCTCTTACATTTCCAGCATATATGTTTGAATGATTGTTTATCACTTTATAAATTATTACTGTCATTCAAACTACTTTCAGTAAGTTGCAACAAGATTTTCAAAGTTCTAAGATTTTAATTAGACACCCAATTCACCCCCCTCTTGGGTGATAGCCATCTCTTTCATTTGGTATCAAAGCTAGGCTCTTGTTTAAAGGACTTAACAGTCTCAAGAGTTATCAATGGCTGATTTTGGATGTTGCTTGTTTTCAGAAGGTTTTGATTATACGATTCCACCGTTTTTCAAAGATATTGATTTTTGGTTTTGGAAAGCTAGAATGACTAGTTTTATCAAAGCAACTGATTTTGATATGTGGAATGTTTTTATAAATGTCTTTGATTTCAAACCAAGAAAGGATTGGATAGAAAAGGAAAAGAAAATGTTTTCATTGAACATTAGAGCAATGAAAATCCTTTATTGTGCTTTAACCGAAAATGATTTTCAGAAAATCAAGTTTTGCTCTAGTGCTAAAGAAATATGGGATACTCTTGATTTTTTTATATATGCTTCTAACAATTGTGTTGAAGTTGATAGTGTTGATAGTTCATCAGAAATTATAAATTGCATATCTATGACTGATGAACAACTAGAGATTGAAGAAGGAGAAATCATTGAATACTTCCATGATCCAGTCAACACAAAAGAACAAGAGGAAGAGGATTACCAGGAAGAGCTCAAGGACAATTGTGATCAATCATTATCTAGAGCTCAAGATGCACATGTGATAAACAATTCTAATTCTTCTTGTGTAGTTAAGAAAAATGATTTTGATCAATTGCATAAAATTGTTTTTCAACCAATTATTGATTCTATTTGAAAAGCAAAACTGTTTTCAAAAATGATGCTGGAAAGTTTATTGGGAAGAAATATTATTCAAATGAGATTTACTTAAATTTCCATTCTCACAACCGACACAATACTTGCATAAAAATTCATAATGCACATCATCATACTGTTTGCAATTATTGTGGTAAATCTGGACATATTTCTCACACATGCTATATTAGGATAAATTATAATATGAGAAATAAATTTGTTTGGGTTCCTAAAGGACAAGCAAGGTCCAATACTAACCGACAAGGACCCAAGTATGAGTGGGTACCAAAATGTCCATCTAGTGCTTTATGTATACAGGATGATTTGGAAATCAATGGACATCAAGGTACAAAGAAGAGGATAATCTCTCAAGTTTCAAACAGAAGACTCCGAAAGTCTATATCCTCTGAGAGAGCTTTTCATATATCCATGGAAAGACATATGAAGAACAAAAGGGTAACCAAAGCCAATCCTCCAAGTACCTAAGAGAAAGATATACAATGTAAAACCTCCTTTCCTATCATCTGAAATATTCATTGAGGTTTTATATTCTGTAACCTTAGGAATGAACATTGCAAACTATTCTGAAATTGATTTTTCTCATCCCTTAATGTAATACCCTAAAATCTGACTTAGGGTAAATATCATAAATTAGTAGATTATATTTTTTAAAGGAAAATACTATGGGAATTAAAGGGAATTAAGTGCCAAAATTACAAAAATGCCCCTGTGGGCATAAGTGACCTAGAAAATATTATGAAAAATCCTAGGAGGCAGAAAAATAATTATTAAAATTAGGAGAGTAGATTGTCTCTAATTTTAGTAATTTAATAAAATATCACCTTGGAAAAATTATAAGAAGGGAATGAAAAAGTATTATAATGACCAGATGCCCCGTAAATGTTATTAAAATGCATAGGACATAGAATTCTAATGTCAGTGCAAAAGTTATGAGGTGAGGAGTCATTATAATTGAGAAAATTATCAAAGATTAGTAAGGGATTAATTAAAGTAATTATTGGCTAATTACTTAAGCATAAACAAAGGAAAATTAGAAGATAATTATGTAAAACCCTATAATTAGGGGATAATGGCTAAAAATTAGCATAAATATATTTTCTAATTAATTGGAAAATATGAAGGAAAATTGATGAGATTAAGTAATTTTTAGCCTAAATGCAAGTATGGACCAATAGGAAATTTTGTGAAAAAGTTATGAAAAATAATTATTCAATAATTAAAAAAATATAATATTAAATAAATAATTAATAAATAAATTAAATATATATATATGTAGCAGCCGAAATTCTCAATGAAAATATGGATAAGAATTAAGCCAAAATTATCTAGATATTAACATACAACTTGTATTATTTTATTATATAATTAATTAGAGTGAATAGTAAAAAAATAAATAGGAAACGGATCCTATCTAGAGAACCAGGAATAGGATTTCCAAAGTCAAGATAAAATATTGATCAGTGGATTTTTACCTTCAGTTAGACTTTTCCGGAAGTCAATTCCGAAGCTTAGAGCATTTTCCTAATAAGACGAAATAGGGAAAATTGCAGATAGTCACATTTTAGAATTGAAGAAAATAAATCATAACTCAACATCCGGGAATGAGTTGAGAATTTCTGGACATATTTGGAATCGTGGATTTTTGTCCGAGGTTGACATTTCCTAAATTGATTCCGTAACCGGCACGTTTTTCGAGAAACTTCGGCTGAACCGTTGGAACCCTGAATGGAATCAAAAATTAAGTTAACCTAGATACTTTTGAAGAGAAAGAGAAGGTCTTCAAAGTTGTGATTCCAGATTTCTAAGATTTTACAAGATTACGCGATTCGGACACCGATCGGAGACTTTATCGGTAGAATCTTCTAGAAAGGACCACATGGCGCCTTGTGATTGGCCAAGGGATGCCACCTAAGGGGGAAGGACAGCTACCAAGTGGCATGGAGAGGATCAAGACACCTTGCAGAAGTGCGATCCAACGGTCTATATCCGGTATGAAAAAGTAGTGAATAGTGTCACAATTTTCCCTATAAATAGCCAAGGGTTCTCTTTGAATTTCTCACACCTTGAAACATTCTAAAGAGTAGAGAGAAGTTAGAGAGAGAGGCTCTCGAGAAGGAGGAGCCGGGGAAATTTTGCAGCGAAGCTCTGGGTAAGTTTTTCGGTACTTAGTCTTAAGCTTCCGTAGTTCTTTCGGTAGTTAGAGTAGAATGCTATATTAGTCTTTAATCTTCCAAGTATGATTAGATATCATATGATAGGGGTATTTTAGTCATTATTTCGAAAATCATGGTGGGGTCAAAGTTCTGGCAAAATTTTGGAAGATTAGAGTTAAAATAGCGAAGCTCTGGGGAAATTCCGCCGATTCAGGGGTAAAATAGTCATTTTGACTAAAAATATCCGTCGTAATGATAGATCCTTAACAAGTACTTGTTATATTGATAGGATATCTCTGATAAGGTTCTGACCAACTGTTGTACCGTTTTCCGTCAAAGTACCGAATTTCCGTCAACGAAGGTACGTTCGCGTACTGTAACACTAACTCTGATGTTTATGGTATGCATGTATGTGGTATGTGTGTTGTATAGATGTTGTACTATTTGAATGCATATAGTGGTTAGAGGATATGTCTGTATGCTGGGGGCAATATGTCTGTATGCTGGGGGCAATACATATGCATGGGTTGTGATAGAGTGATGGTATGTGCTGATGATGTTGTGGATGTCTGTCGTTTGTATGTGTATACATAAACATGAGGTTAACCGTTACCTGAGATCCGGTGCGCTGGATCTCAGCCCTTAACATAGCGTCAGGTTCAGGAGGACCGAGGACCGAGGAGAGAGACAAGCAGCCCGCGTAGAAGTTCCGGCTGAAGACTTCTTTTGTTGTTCCGTCTGAAGCCTTCCTTTGATGTTGTTATCTACTTTTGAACCACACGGTTTTGTACCGCTTCTGTAAATTGGCCAGACTTACGGCATTTTATATATACATATCACTTACTCAATCGCTCCGATGCTCTACTCTGATTATTTGATATGATGTTTTGATGAAAAAAAATATACTGCTTTTGAAATTGGGATGTTACATTTTGGTATCAGAGCAGTAGTCCTGGCATGAATTTAACTATGTTATTACGGACAGTTTGGTGCCGAAGGCAAGGCTAGTCTACGTGGGTGTGCCATAAGTCGCCGTATAAGTCGGTGAGGCCCCCATGGTAGACACTTACCTGGCCATTCTGTTCGATTAACGGAGTTAGGTTCTAAGCCTTTTCAAAAATTTTGGAGCATATTTTGAAAATAAGTACTGATATAGCCTAAGGTCGGTGTACAACTTTACTTCGGTATACCATTCTGAACCGGTATACCATCTTGAACCGGTGTACCACCCTCGGTCGGTGCATCTCTCTGATAACCCTGATAATCGCCAGTTTGCACTGAACGGTAATTCTATCCTAGTACATACGGTATTTGACACATGTTGAGAATTTCTATCGAAGAAATTTCTGTTACGTATTTCCATACTCTTCTGGAAACTGGATTTGATCCACTTTTCATTATTTTCTCCGTACCTGTTCTTAAGTAAAGAGAACCAACGAGAATCTGACGAAGGAAATGTTGCATGTGTCTGTTCATTTGCGGTGTGAATACTACGTACGATAGAGTTTATATGTGGTAAGTGCGATAAAGGCTGAGAGCAGTGTAAATACTAAGCGTGATAGAGTCTAGAGATTAGTGTAATAAAGTCTGCGTTATGCGAAATGTCTTCCCTATATCTAACGTTTCCCTTAATAAAGGAAAAAGAACGCGACATGGCGATTGTAAGAGGAGCTGGAGCTCCCAGAGGCCGAGGCAGGGGTTGAGGTGGAGGACGAGGTAGAGGACCCCGAGTACGACCGATACCTGAACTTGAAATACCAAATCAACCGGAACAAAATGAAATGCAAGAACTGAGGGCTCTTGTAGATGTACTACTAGAGGAAAGGCGAGAAAGGCAAGATAGAAGACAATTGCATAATCGACAAGCTGAGGAAGAACAACATTCAGAAGAAGAAGAAAACGAGCAGAGAGACGATCACGATGATGAAGCTGAGGGATCTGATAGGTCCCAGTCACCTCCACGACGAGGAAGAGATGTGCAGACTACACAAAATTGGGTCACTCAATTTTGTAAGCTCAAGCCACCTACTTTCCATGGGAAAAATGATCTGGCTGAGGATTGGTTGTTGAGTATGGAGAAAATATTTGAAGTTATGGAATGCCCGGATGATCGGAAGGCTCAACTCGCGATTTACAAGCTCGACGGTGATGCGCATAGATGGTGGAAGAGCGTCGCTACCACACTACGAACACGTTTTTGCCCTGTCACTTGGGAGAAGTTCAATGAACAATATTTTCCTCCCTCGACACAAGTGATCAAGGAGGCGGAATTTCTTAGCATCCAACAAGGTTCCGAGGAATCCTTCGACGACTACTATGCCCGGTTTACTAATCTGTCGCGATACTCGTCGTATCTGAAGAGTAATGATAACGAAACCTTGAAGGCGAATAGGTTGATTCACGGGCTAAAATATGAGATAAAGAAGAGGCTGGTATCTCAGCAGTTTCCTGAGCTAGCCCAAGCTGTAGAGTCTTGCCGGTTGATTGAACGAAATAGAAAGGAGCTGCGTAAACCCCGGCACTTAAGCACTAGCAGTGCAGATCATAGTGAGGTCAGCCGTGGGAATTCCTCGCGGAAGAGAGAGGCACCATGGAGTGACTCGCAAAGGGAAAACAAGAAACCATTCCAGTATGAGCAACTGAGCAACCCGAGAATGCCGGTAA
The DNA here is from genome assembly GCA_025563575.1 of Acacia pycnantha. Classification (NCBI taxonomy): domain Eukaryota; kingdom Viridiplantae; phylum Streptophyta; class Magnoliopsida; order Fabales; family Fabaceae; genus Acacia; species Acacia pycnantha. The sequence goes on from JAMWYP010000522.1 coordinate 111,698, forward strand.
CCCGACCGTGCCCTGACTGCGGGAAGTACCATTCTGGTAGCTGTAGTGGTAGATGGGTTTGCTATGGATGCCGAAAGACAGGACACATTATTTCAAACTGTCCCGAGAAAACTACGGAGAGACGGGTCTGCTACAGATGTGGGAAGCCTGGACACATCAGTACCAACTGTCCTGAGGTAGCTGCGAAGTTAAGGCCACAGAGCTCGGGCCGAATGTACGCAATAACCAGTGCGGGGGACAGAGAAATTCTGGAGATGGTCCAAGGTACTATCTCTCTTAAACGAAATTTTCTCTAGACAATATACGAATTAGATGTTAGACACGTGTTCCATGTTTTCTTCGTTATTACAATTCGACCGTGATCATGTCATAGAGTATGAGGTATCTTGTGTTGCCATGGTGTATGGGAGCCATGGAGACATTTTGGTATCACATTTTGGTATTTGTGGTGTTGACCGCGGTGTGTGGGAACCACGGAAAACATCATATATCAAAGTACGAAATGACAAGATCTTAATGGTCAAACCAAAGCGAATTCTTGATCATCATGAGGAGCAGCTGACGGACAAAGTGAAGATCCAACAGAACGAAGTTTAGATAGTACGGAGTTTAGATGGTAGAGTGCAAATTTCGAGGACGAAATTTTATTTAACGGGGGGAGAAATGTAATACCCTAAAATCTGACTTAGGGTAAATATCATAAATTAGTAGATTATATTTTCTAAAGGAAAATACTATGGGAACTAAAGGGAATTAAGTGCCAAAATTACAAAAATGCCCCTGTGGGCATAAGTGGCCTAGAAAATATTATGAAAAATCCTAGGAGGCAGAAAAATAATTATTAAAATTAGGAGAGTACATTGTATCTAATTTTAGTAATTTAATAAAATATCACCTTGGAAAAATTATAAGAAGGGAATGAAAAAGTATTATAATGACCAGGATGCCCCCGTAAATGTTATTAAAATGCATAGGACATAGAATTCTAATGTCAGTGCAAAAGTTATGAGGTGAGGAGTAATTATAATTGAGAAAATTATCAAAGATTAGTAAGGGATTAATTAAAGTAATTATTGGCTAATTACTTAAGCATAAACAAAGGAAAATTAGAAGATAATTATGTAAAACCCTATAATTAGGGATAATGGCTAAAAATTAGCATAAATATATTTTCTAATTAATTGGAAAATATGAAGGAAAATTGATGAGATTAAGTAATTTTTAGCCTAAATGCAAGTATGGACCAATAGGAAATTTTGTGAAAAAGTTATGAAAAATAATTATTAAATAATTAAAAAAAATATAATATTAAATAAATAATTAATTAATAAATTAAATATATATATGTAGCATCCGAAATTCTCAAGAAAATATGGATAAGAATTAAGCCAAAATTATCTAGATATTAACATACAACTTGTATTATTTTATTATATAATTAATTAGAGTGAATAGTAAAAAAATAAATAGGAAACGGATCCTATCTAGAGAACCAGGAATAGGATTTCCAAAGTCAAGGTAAAATATTGATCAGTGGATTTTTACCTTCAGTTAGACTTTTCCTAAGTTAATTCCGGTTTAGTAGAGCATTTTCCTAATAAGACGAAATAGGGAATGCAGATAGTCACATTTTAGAAGCTGAACCGTTGGAACCCTGAATGGAATCAAAAATTAAGTTAACCTAGATACTTTTGAAGAGAAAGAGAAGGTCTTCAAAGTTGTGATTCCAGATTTCTAAGATTTTACAAGATTACGCGATCCGGACACCGATCGGAGACTTTATCGGTAGAATCTTCTAGAAAGGACCACATGGCACCTTGTGATTGGCCAAGGGATGCCACCTAAGGGGGAAGGACAGCTGCTAAGTGGCATGGAGAGGATCAAGACACCTTGCAGAAGTGCGATCCAACGGTCTATATCCGGTATGAAAAAGTAGTGAATAGTGTCACAATTTTCCCTATAAATAGCCAAGGGTTCTCTTTGAATTTCTCACACCTTGAAACATTCTAAAGAGTAGAGAGAAGTTAGAGAGAGAGGCTCTGGAGAAGGAGGAGCCGGGGAAATTTTGCAGCGAAGCTCTGGGTAAGTTTTTCGGTACTTAGTCTTAAGCTTCCGTAGTTCTTTTTGTAGTTAGAGTAGAATGCTATATTAGTCTTTAATCTTCCAAGTATGATTAGATATCATATGATAGGGGTATTTTAGTCATTATTTCGAAAATCATGGTGGGGTCAAAGTTCTGGCAAAATTTTGGAAGATTAGAGTTAAAATAGCGAAGCTCTGGCGAAATTCCGCCGATTCAGGGGTAAAATAGTCATTTTGACTAAAAATATCCGTCGTAATGATAGATCCTTAACAAGTACTTGTTATATTGATAGGATATCTCTGATAAGGTTCTGACCAACTGTTGTACCGTTTTCCGTCAAAGTACCGAATTTCCGTCAACGAAGGTACGTTCGCGTACTGTAACACTAACTCTGATGTTTATGGTATGCATGTATGTGGTATGTGTGTTGTATAGATGTTGTACTGTTTGAATGCATATAGTGGTTAGAGGATATGTCTATATGCTGGGGGCAATATGTCTGTATGCTGGGGGCAATCTGTCGGTATGCTGGGGGCAATAGGTCTACATGCTGGGGGCAATACATATGCATGGGTTGTGATAGAGTGATGGTATGTGCTGATGATGTTGTGGATGTCTGTCGTTTGTATGTGTATACATAAACATGAGGTTAACCGTGAAGCCTTCCTTTGATGTTGTTATCTACTTTTGAACCACACGGTTTTGTACCGCTTCTGTAAATTGGCCAGACTTACGGCATTTTATATATACATATCAGTTACTCAATCGCTCCGATGCTCTACTCTGATTATTTGAAATGATGTTTTGATGAAAAAAAATATATACTGCTTTTGAAATTGGGATGTTACACTTAAAAAATCACTTAATAAATTTATAAAGGGATTGCAATGTTTAATAGTTTATTCTTTATGCATACATGATGATTTGAAAAGAAAATATCTCCTTTATGCATAAAGACATGTTTAGTTCATTATGCTCAATTTCCCGTTCGTAATTATATTCATAAGAGCATGTGAATTTTGGTTCCTACAAGCTAATGATGATTGGATCCAAGTAAGGTTGGATACCAAGAAAGAAAAAGATTTATACGGTTTTGTAGGATCAAAGAAAGCTTCTCAAGAATGCAATATAGAGAAATGATCAAGTCTTGAGAAAGCTAAACAAGTTATGCTTGATGTTGATGGTGAATGTTAAAAATGGAGACATCTACATCAATCCACCTTAATCAAGCAAGCTTCTATGAGGACAAGAGGAATTACGGTGATATCTAATTCTTACCTCATATTATGATTATATGAAATTCATTTTTGGTTTGTCTTTAGTTTGCCATGAGTTTTCTAAGTTTTTCAAAGTTTTTGAGAAAACTCGAGTTTTACTTTGGAAACTCGAGTTTAGGCTATGCAGAGAGTTCTCTAAGTTTCCAACGTTTTATGGAAACTCGAGTTAAGTTTGAAAACTCGAGTTTTGCATCATCAGAGAACATTGCTCGACTTTGACCTTGTGAAAACTCTATTTCTCAACTCGACAAAGTTTTCTTAAGTTTTCTCATAAAAGGAGAAAACTCGAGTTTTGTTTTGAAACTCGAGTTTCGGCCTTACAGAGAAGAATTCATCGTTTTCAAAAAAATGAGAAAACTCGAGTTAATATTTGAAAACTCGAGTTTTGGCCAGGCAGAGAGCTCTGCTGATCTTGAACATTTGAAAACTCCAGTTTTGAAAAGAAAACTCCAGTTTTGAGATTTTGGACTAAAATATGATTTTTCATTAAAAGTCCAAAACTCGAGTTAGTCACTTAACAACTCGAGTTTTGCACTGTTCACCGAGTATGTCCAAAATGCCAAATCGCGACGTTTGTCTCTGTAATGAGAAAACTCGAGTCAAGATTTTGAAACTCGAGTTTCGACCTTTTACTAAAATATGAAAACTCGAGTTTCGAAGAATTAACTCGAGTTTGCATCGCAGAATTTGAATTTCGAACTGAACGAATTTGCGAAACTTTTGTGTTTGATCCCAATACTTTATATCATCACTCATTAATATTCCTACCTATGTTTAATCAATTTGTTAGTGAGTTTTTGATGATCAAACAAGTGAAATTGTGCACAATTTTCTGAGTTTATGTTTTTGAAATGCACACGTCTAAAATTTGTTTGGATTTCAATTCACTCTGTTTTTGTGAAAATGCATACACATGTTTTGGAAAATATTCATGTTTTGATTGCATTCAAATGATGTTTCAAAATTGGAAGTTAAATCTTTGTATAGTGAATGTCAGATATGCTTCAAATCTGTCCATTAGAATTTTCTATTCACATATTGATATTTGGTATTCAATGTGTTGCTTGATCTTCTCATTCTTTATTCTCTAACTAGTTGGACCACATGTCTAACAAATTGATCATATATGAGTTTCAAGCTTATCTCCTATAACAGAATTCAATTTGTGAGTGTTATGCCTACTGCATAAATTCTTATTGGCCAAGTTATTCCAAGCATTATGAATGTTCATTAATGCATTGAATCTTAATGCATTAACCATTAGTGGAATAACTTACTAGGATAACATTTTGAAACTCTAGTCATTTGGACTAATGAGTTTGTGCTTCATCATTCATGAATCCTAGTAGTCATGTTGTTACACAAATGCATAAACTTTGTCTTCATCCATCTTTGAGTAACTACATTCAAATTCTTGCCTTAAATGTTCATATATTTCAAGACTCTATTCTAAAAGGCAAGATCATCTCTTGATCAGTAGCAAAGTCATTGTGCTCATATATTTCTGTTGTACTAAGCATGTTTTGGTAATGCTCTACCTTCATGACTTTTGCTCTTGGGAAAATTCTTCTACATGTAAACTTCAATGTTTCACATGTTCTCTTAATCTTGAAGCATTCTGATTTATTCTTTAACATGTTGACTTCCACCATGTTTAGAGTGAACATTGATTTTAATAAACATGTTTCAAAAATGAATCTTTCATAGAATTTCTTAATACTTCATCTATGTTTGAAAGAAAATTTGAAATTTGAAACTATTTGCATATTTCATTATCATTCTTGGAAAATATGATCTCATTCATAAACTATTAATTGATAAATGCTTATCCTTATGAATAAGATTTTCTATGCTCAAACTTACATGAATTTTATCAATGACATCTTTTCTGCATAAAGTATATTTCTATCTTGTCATTGGGAAATAACATTTTTTTTTTTTGGTATCATTTATTTGTTACCCTTTATGATTCATTGGCATGAACTTATTTGATTGGGTAAAATTATGAATTGATCTTTTGTTCTATAACTTGTTGTTTCCTTTCTTATATTTGCTTTTGAAACTCTACTGCAATTCTATAATATTTTGAATACTCTAAGTTAGGCAGTATGGCAGTGTGATTTATGCTTCATATCTAAGTTATGCAGTATTGCTTCATTCTATTTCTGCTGCAAACTCTGATTCAAACTCTGATTCAAATTCTGTTTCTGATTATGATTCTAACTCTAATTCTAATTCTGATGCAATCTCTGATTCTATTTATAATCTCAATTCTGATCCTGATTGCATTTCAAAGCTTAATCTTATCTATTGAATCATATGTTGAATAACTGCTTTGAGTTTCATCTGTGATAATTGTTTCAAATCTGAATTTTTCTCAAAAAGCTCAAATTCTGAACTTCTGGTTATTTTCTGATAATTGTTCATCATGACTGTATCTAGTTTCCTGTATTAAAATGATGTTATCAAGTGAACTGTCATGAAGCTTCTATTCGTCCAAATGTTCGAACGGAAATAACTCAGATGAATCAAATCCTTTCAAAAATTTCTCCAAAAGTTTTGGCCAAACAACTTTCATTGTTTTGAAATGATCAAATCTTGTTTCTGAAAGTAGTTTGCAAAGGTTTGCGAAGGTTTGTGGTCAATCTAGTTTTCATTATTTTCTAATGATCAAATTCTTTTTGAAAATGGTTAATTGTTTACAAGTGTTGTATGCTCTTTGCTCAAGTTTCATATGATTTAATTGCATAAGAGCATAAGAGTTGTTACCCTTAGTCATGCATTCATTAAGGGGGAGCTTCACATTCTCATGTGTTCTATATCTTAAAAGCCTATCTCCTTTATTTTGAAGAAAATCCTTTTAAACATTATCATCTGCATTCACTAAACTGGAGTATAGAAATCAAACCTGAGGTTTGCAAGTTCACTAAACCTGAGCATAGAAATCTTAATTTTGATTGTGTTTCAAATCTTAATTCTGATTTCAGATTCTGATGTTTTAATTCTGTTTCAAATTCTGATTCTGATTTCTACTAAATTTTGGTTTCTGATATCTAATTATCATAATTGGTTCTAAATGTTGTATTAGTTTTGATGATGAATTAATATCATGTTTTCCCTTCATTATCTTAATTTGAAAATATCATATAGAAAGGGATATTTTGATATCATGTTGCACTAACAAATCTCTTTGGCAAAGAAAGTGCTCAATCTGTAGCAAGAATTCTGTTATGTGCTAGGACATTCCTCAACATACTACAAGGAGAAACCATTACATTGAGGAAAGATATTTTGATGCTGAAACTGTGATAAGAAATAGAAGAAAACTTCTTCAAGCCAGCTGAGACATGTTCTGCAGAAGAGCTGTATGAAGGAAAAGAGAAGGATGGAAATGATCTCATACAAGAAGAAAGCAAGCATATGGACTTCATTGATCATTCATCAATTTGCAAAATCAACATGAGCATTTCTGATCTCTATCTTTTATATTCATTAGAAACTTTGCACATGTTTGGTATTTATATGCTTTAATTGTGAAAGATGTTTTGAAAACCTCTACAAATTCTCTCAAATCTGTTTTTCTAAAAACATTCCAAATTGCATTATATTTAGAATGAACGCAATTTCAAATCAGAAAGCGAAAATCAGTTTCTTTGATTCTGTCTAATTTGGTTTCATATTTGCCTCTACAAGCATATCTTCTTTACTTCAACTTTTTGCTAATGACAAATAAGGGGGAGAGAATTGCAAGAAAAATATGCTGGGCTTATTAGTTTTTCAATGGATGCTAGGCTTATTAGTTTTTCAATGGCAAGAAAAATATGCTGGGCTTATTAGTTTTTCATATTCATACATATTTTTCTCAAAGTATTTGCCATCATCAAAAAGGGGGAGAATGTTGGTTTCGATTAGTTTTGATGATGTCTTATATAGATGTCATTATTAAGAGCAAAAAGTTTGTATGATATATTTATCTCCTACATTGACTAACTACTATATTTAATGTAGATTAGTCCAAGTTGAATAATAGCTTAAGAAGGAGATAAGATATTTTAGAAAGAAGAAATTGAAGAGAATGTCAAGTTCAAGAAGAAGATGAGATATTGAAGGTAGAACTTGCAAAGAATGATGAGTTCAAGTTCAAGAAGAAGAGAAGAAATAATTGAATTGTGGAACATGATCAAGAGAAGAAGAGAAGAGAAGTAAGAAATAGTTAAATTATGAAGAATGATTAAGAGAAGAGAAGGAAGATGGAAGAACTTGCTAAATGGAATGAGAATATCTTCATCCAAGTCCCTAGATTGATGCTAGAAGCCTCCAAGATCATATGGAAGTTGGAATGGATCAATTCGGAGTTAAAACAAGCAAAATCAAGGTCCAGGAAGTCAAAACTCGAGCCACAGGAAGTCCAGACTCGAGCCAGGCAGTTTAAGCTCGAGTTTGCCTCTAAACTCGAGCCAGTCAATGTTGACTCGAGCCAAAAGTGGTTATTCAGCACTTCAGCAACTCTGTTTCACGTTTCACTCGGGCGACGTCTGGTAATTCGATGATATCTCCCAAACCAGACATCTGATTGAAGTGAAACTAGTGGCATATGAAACTAGACTCCCAATGCGTCATTTTGATATAAAATGAAAGCCAAAAGGAGTTCAGATGAAGGATCTATGAATTGTAGAAGTTGACAGTGAAATTCACGCCACACAGAAAACCAAGCTTCAATGTTTTGAGTATATCTCACAAAGTACAAGTCCGATTGAGATGAAATCGGTGGCATATGAAAGAATACTCAAAGGCCTTTCTATCAAACTTTGAACGGACCAAAAAGGAGTTCCGACCAGAGAGATATGGCCCTCTAAAGTTTATTGTTTATTCACGATGTTGCTATCAAATGAAGCAAACTCGAGTCATAAGTTGGAACTCGAGTTTGTCGGGGACAGAGAGCAAAATCTGATTTCTGGGAAAGACCAAACTCGAGTCATTAAGTGGAAACTCGAGTTTCCATCACACAGAGAGCAACCAAGGGCCGACGAACTCCAAAACTCGAGTTAGTCACTTAATGACTCGAGTTTTGCTTCAAAATTCAAAATGCTCTTCGAATCTCAATCTAGACATTTTCCTGAGAAAGACCAAAACTCGAGTTTGTGATTCAAAACTCGAGTTTTTTTCGAAAATCTCGTTTTTCATCAAGAACATCCAGATGATTACCAAATGATATATAATACTTCTTAACATCATTTATATCATTTGTGGACATGTTTCAGACGATCAAAGGCTGTTAATCTGAAGATCAAGAGTAAAGCAAATTGTGATGTCATAGCTGGTTCAGAAAACGAAACGGAGTTCTAAGGGCTAGTTTTATCTGAGTCTACAGCTATATTTCTTTACCCAACAGTCACTAAATCTTCAAACGGTCTTATGCTGATCTCTACCTATAAAAGAAGATAGATTCAAGACAGAAAAACGCTGAGATACAAGCCTACATCTTCAACATGCTGATATGCTGATATCCTCACCATTGACTCTCTGTTTTCAATGTCTACATAGTTTATCATAGAGAGTGAAATGTTTTATATTGTTCTTCAGTGTTTATCCATTCACTTCTAAAAGATAAGGTTTATTTGTAAACATCCTATCTTTCTATTTGAGAGTTACTCAAGATTGGGTAATCTTGAGTGGGAAACCCATTGTATTACAGCTTGTAAGGGGAGTAAGTTCTAGTGAGAGAATTACTTCGAGTATAGAGTGTGTAATCAAGTGGGTGTATTGATTACGTTTGTAAGGGGAGTGAATCCTGAGAGGATTACTTCAAGTGCAGAACGTGTAATCAAGTTGGAAGAAGATAGTGGATTGAAAATCTCAAGTGGAAGCTTAGGGACTGGACGTAGGTCAAGGATTGGGCCGAACCAGTATAAATCACTGTTTGCATATTCTCTTCCCTTATCTCTTACATTTCCAGCATATATGTTTGAATGATTGTTTATCACTTTATAAATTATTACTGTCATTCAAACTACTTTCAGTAAGTTGCAACAAGATTTTCAAAGTTCTAAGATTTTAATTAGACACCCAATTCACCCCCCCTCTTGGGTGATAGCCATCTCTTTCAATCATGCAAGGAAGGACTAAATTCGCTGAAACGGTAAATGTATTTGATGTTACATATGATAGTTATGGTTGAATTCAGTTTCTAGCTTAATGTTATATATGATATATGCACGCAAGTTAATTCAGTTTCTGTCTTTGATGTTACATATGTTTGCCTATGCTGACCCCTTTTTTGATGATGATATTGAGCACATACGCAAAGTGTTTTGTGAATATCTACATGTCCTCGTAAAATCAGAACAATAATGTCTTGAACTCATTTGTAAATATATGTTGTAGCAATAATCATCTTCTATAAATGAAAAATTGTATGTACAATTTATTTAATGATCAATAATAAATTTGTTTATTCATTTCCAACAAATTGATGTTTTCATTTTTGGTTGTTGTATGTATTGAATGGTGGATAAAGCTATTTATTAATGCTTAAACCTTTAGGTCATGATGTTGAAAATGACCAGACTTAAATGTATGAAGTTGTTTTTCTAGTAAAAATTAATGCTAGACTTTTAGGACCAGATATCTTTTAAAGGTCCGGTCCTAAAAGTCTTCGTTTAACTTTAAAAATTATGGGAGACTTTTAGGACCAGATTTTTTTAAAAGGTCTGGTCCTAAAAGTATTTGTTTAACTTTAAAAAAATATGGGAGACTTTTAGGACCAGATATTTTTTAAATGTCCGGTCCTAAAAGTCTTCGATTTTAAACATAAGAAATGGTGACACTTTTAGGACCGGATATTTTTAAAATAAGGTCTTAAAAGTATTATTTTGTAGGACAAGAGTTATTTGGGATATGGTCTTAAAAGGTTTCTTTTAATTTTATAATATATTGGCGATGATTTTAGAACCAGATAATTTTAAAATCTGGTCTTAAAAGTCAATATATTTAAGCTATGGCAACCCCACGTAATCGTGTCTCTTTTCAAAAATGCCTTAGGGTCCAAGACAACCGCGCGTAGGTTGGGTTTACTCTTCCAGCCGTTGCCATCGTGTGTCGTCGTTATTACCTCTCATGAGGTTGATCATTATCAGTCTCCTTTTTCTTTTTCTTTGTTCTTTTTCTAACAAATATAAAGAAAAAGGAAACTCAAAATGATCAACCTCAGGAAGGGTTCAACGTAACCGAGGTTCTTCTCAAGGTAGGACCCTCGTGTGTCATCGTTTTTACCTCTTCTGATATTGATCATTATCGGTCTCCTTTTTCTTTGTCCTTTTTCTTTTTTTTAGAAAAAAGAAGGGTTAAGGTGCATATTGGCCAACAAACTATTACCTAAGAAGCATCTTGCACAAACATTAATTGAGGGTACCTTAATTATCAATCAACAATTAAAAAGTGAAAATAAGTACCAAAGAACAATTAAAAAAAAAGAACAATCATAATTACTTAAAATATAAGGCACTGGCAGAGGATGGTTGTGGAGACGCTGGAGAAAAGAGCGGTTATTCCTTCTTGTTTGATAAGGCAAACACCAACAGAGATGGGACCCATGCGACTAGGTGTTGCGGCGGCGGCGGCTGCTGCCAGTGGCTTCGAGGGATGGAACTAAGGTGCAAGGCGCATGCCGGTCAGAAGCTATGGACTACTGGATTTGGTTTCAGTGAGTGATTCTCGCCCTGAATCTGCATATGGACCTTGATGAGTACAAGAGGGTGAGTAGAACACCCAACAACAATGGAAGCTTTGGATACGCTGACGTCGTCGACACTGTGACAGTCAATGGAAGACAAAGACACCAAGACAGTGACGGGGTAGTTTAACGACATTGTTTTTTTTCTTTACTTTTTGTGTTTTTTTTCCCACTTTTTAATTGTTGATTGATAATTAAGGTACCCTTAATTAATGTTTGTGCCAGATGCTCCTCGGGTAATAGTTCATTGGCCAATCTGCACCTTAACCCAAAGAAGAAAGACAAAGAAAAAGGACACTGAAAATGATCAAAATCAGGGCGAGGTAAAAGCGACGACACACGAGGGTCCTACCTTGAGAAGATATTTGTATGTTTGTTCAAACAATGTAAATGATGTTTTGTTTGTTATTAACGTTGTATTATGCGAATTTTCAATGTCAATGATGACACACGAGGACATTGTTTTATTTGTTCGTGACTATGTTTTCTTACTACTGTGTATGGACTACTTGAGAAATGAAGATGGAACATAATTTAAAAATATTTTTCATTATATTTTTTATGTTGCCCAATAAAGGGTAGCATCCAGTACATATAAAAAAACATTCAATCCTCCGTATCATTGCCGGAGGAGGAGGAGGAGTCACAGGAGGGAGCGTTAGAGGAGTCCTCTTGAGAAGAATGGTACTCGACGTCATTGGCGTGGAGTACCATGTTAAGCTTGCAGTTGACAATATGCATAAGCCCAACAAGTTTTCCCAAGGGTCAAGCGATATGGGTCGCCAAGTGCTCTAGCATCTGCTTCACAGACGAATTCGGTGGCAGTAGTGGAGGCCTTTAAGATTGGTAAGGAGGAGGAGGAGGAAAAAGAGGACCCGGTGACGGTGGAGCATACATTATGATGGAGGCTACTGAAAAACCTGGCTATCACCCAAGAGGGGGGTGAATTGGGTGTCTAATAAAACTTTAGGAACTTTGAAAATCTTTTCGCAATTTACTAAAAGCAGTTTGTATGATAATAATAATTTATAAAGCGATAGTTAGTCATTCAAACATATATGCTGGAAATATAAGAGTTTAGGGAAGAGAATATGCAAACTGTGATTTATACTGGTTCGGCCTAATCCTTGACCTACGTCCAGTCCCCAAGCTTCACTTGAGATTTTCAATCCACTATCTTTTTCTCAACTTGATTACACGCTTTGTACTTGAAGTAATCCTCTCACTAGGATTCACTCCCCTTACAAGTTGTAATCAATACAATGGGTTTCCCTCTCAAGATCACCCAATCTTGAGTAACTCTCAGATAGAATGTTTACAGATAAAACTTCTCTCTCAGAAGTGAATGAATAAACACTGAAGAATAATTCAAGATCATCTCACTCTCTACCGTAAACCATGTAAGCATTGAGAACAAAGAGTATGTGAATATCAAAGTATTGGCATTTTGAAGATGTAAGCTCATGTCCATCTTCTCTGTTTTGAATGTGTCTCTACTTATAGACAATTGATAATAATCCGTTGAAGCACTCGTCCGTTGTAGAAAATTATGGTTGTGAATAGTATTCGTGGAGTTTCTTCAAACTTCCGTTAGGCACAGATGATTTCCATTGTGCATATTCAATCATTGTTGCATTAAAAGCATCGCCGTTGATAGTACTTTTGCAGAGGATGACTTAGAATAATAGCTGGAATAAGAATGCCTCGAAGGAATGTCTTCGACTGCTATGCGCTTTAATTTCGTTTCCATGCTCTGTTTTTTCAGCGCAATAAATGCTTCTGACACATTTATTTGCTTTTCGGCTAATCTTAGATTGAACATGGTTAATCAATTGTAAATCACTCAAGAAGATGATTAGATATGATATAAATGAGTTTGAGTGAGATTAAGAATAAATAGAGTGTACCCCAATATAATTAAGACAGAGATTAACAAAGCGTTCTAAGAGACGAAGAACCATGCTTGGGTAGATGGACTTGGTTGCTAAGCAGACGTGAGAAAATTGCCTTTGCAGAAGTGAAATTTACTCATGCTCGAGCGATATCGAGCTACTGCTCGAGCACTCATTTGTACTTGCTAGGGCAAGTGAAGAACGAAGCTTTAAGAACATCAACCATCGTTGTTGCTCGAGCAACTAAGACTTAATGCTCGGGCATCATTGAGACCGAGAGCAACTAATAGCTTAGGAGCATGCTTGGGCATGATAACTTCTTGCTTGGGTAGAAGGCATACAGAGGCGATGACTAAGAGACTTAGCGATTCTGCTCAAGCATCGCTTTTCCTTTGCTCGAGAATATTGCTCAGGCATGTCATAATCATGCTCGGGCACAAGTCATTCAGAGACAAAGAGTGAAGAATATGTTGATACTGCTTGAGCACTATTTACCTCTGCTCGAGCATTACTTACCTGCTACTTGGGCAGGAGCTTGACTAAGTATTCTTCATTACTAGCTCGATGATGCTTGGGCACAAAGTATGCCTTGCTCGAGTATACTTCTCTCTTTGAGGCTTCTGATCATGTGTGAATAAGCATAATACTCTCCATTACAAAGCTCAACTTCCAGAATGTAGAGACTTTCAGGAAACAAGAATATTGACAGCACAATAGTCAATTTATAGTGAGCGTAACATCTTCAATATATCTCCAAATTTGGCAAACTACCCATGCTCAAAAATCTCTTTAAGTCTTCTTTCCAGTGCAAGAAGAATCAGCTCCAAACTTATTTTATTTCGTCTGTTATCATCAGATGAATGGAGGTTGTTCTTGATCAATGTTTTTTGCAACATCTTGAACTGACTGTCAACTTCAAAATATCATATCTCCTTAAATTGATCTTTTTTTTGTCATCTTGATGTTTTTAGAAAAGTATTTGAGTATAGTTTCCAATGGCACCAGTTTCAGCTCATTTGAATTTTTCGTTTGAGAGATACACTCAAAATAGCGAAGCTTGGTCTGCTGTGTGACATTGATTTCTCTGTCATCTTCCAAAATTCATAGCTCTCTCATATGAACTCCTTTGGGATTGAATTTTATATCCACATGACTCATTCGGAGTCTAGTTTCATACAAAATTGGTTTCACTTCAATCTGATCTCTGGTTTAGGATATATCATCGAATTACTAGATGTCGCTCGGGTGAAACGTGAAACAGAGTGGAACAAAGTGCTGAAAACGATGTTGCTCGAGCACCAGATTTTCTATGCTCGAGCATGGTGCTCAAGTATGGCATTTTGTGCTCGAGAAAGACCCTGTTTATGCGAGAAAAGGAGCTGGAACTGTAGCAATGCACTGTAGCAAACTGTTATTTATCGGGAAGCTTGAACTTGCTTATTTTACCTCCAAATTGAGCCGTTCCAACTTCTGTTTGATCACAGAGACTTGAATATTGATATTCTCATAATATTTAACAAGTTCTTCTTTCTCCAATCTCCATTCTTGATCATTCTTCATTATTTAAACTTGGACTAATCTACATCAAACAAAGTAGTTAGTCAATGTATATGATAGATACAAACTTTCTACTCTGAATAATGGCATCTATCTAAGACATCATCAAAACTAAACATATCCAATAGCTACGAGATGGAGGTTGTAGAGGAAAATAAGGAAGTGGAGAAGAAAGTTAAGAAGGTAAAGTAACAACAGACTTAGTTAGAGCACAAAGTATAGTTGGAGTGGCCTCAAAATACAAGGAGATGCATAGGAAGTTTTCTTGGAAGCTGAAGAGACCCTGAAGCATTCATCGAATACAGAGTGTAAGGATAAGACTCTATCTAAAGAATTTTTACTTGTAGGACTGGATATGTTAAAATGCCGGTCTTAAAAGTATTTTTAGGACCAGACATTTGTGAAATCCAGTCTTATAAGAGTATAAAGTGCTGGACCGACCCACTATGAGAAAGCTGCATGGATTAAGTTATAAGCTTTTCTCATGTATAACCACATCACAATGCCTTTTGACCTGAGATCATCACGGATTCCTACATGATGAGTCGCTGATCTTTGACCTAGCCAAAAGTCACCTTTGACCGGGTGATGATAAAGGCTTGGATCGGGATCAATGGTTTTCATGCAGAGGAATGTGAATGTGTCAAGATGAAATTTGTCCCTCACATTTGTAGAGAGATAATACTCGGCCCCTCGATGAGTGATTTTAAGAAATGTATGGCCATAAAACGATGGAAAGGAGTTTCCATTTCAATTGTTAGACTACTCAAGAATCAAGAAAGTAATGGTCAAGAACAGGAAGTTGACATTAACCATGCCTCATCCTTGACCAAGTTATCGCGTGACAAAAGGGACGTTACATGGTTGTATGATAGGTTGTGTCGCATCATCGATCCCCATATGAATTAGGTAGTCACAATGTCTTGCTAGAGGCCGCTTGCGACTTGTGGGCTGATACAATATTGGTCCGCTGCCAATCTCATGTGAGCCTGCAGGGTCGCACACAAGAATAGCCCAACACGAGTAAAAGTGTCCAGATTCATTGAATCTTATATATGTCTAAGATTTAATGAATACTCTATTTAATCTAGGATGGATATATAGACATATATATTATTAAAATTCAAAAATAATAATGATATTATTTATAGATAATAATATTATTATATAGTATTTAATTTATTTGATAAATTAAATAACTATAATAAATTGAGATATTGTATCTCAGATTTAATTTTCGAATAAAGATATAGTATCTTAGATTTAATTAAATTGAGATATAGTATCTCAGATTTAATTAAATAGAAAGATATCATATCTCAGATTTAACTTATAGAAGTAAATTAAATCAGCGGGCTTTTAATTCGGATTAAATAAATAGATTAGATTAGATCTATTGGACAGATTTAATTAATGCTATTTATATCAAAAATTCAAATTCAAGATTAATTGGGATTCAATTAATCTTGAATATTTTGATACGGCCCGATTAGGGTTTTATAAACTCTATAAAAGATAATGATCTAGTCGTATAAAAATAAGGAACTGCCGCAAAAAAATCTAGAGAGAAAAGAGGTGAGACGCAGAGTAAGAAGGCGCTAGCACGCTGCCTACGTGTTGGAGAGCTGTTCGGTGTGGATACCGGTAGAGGGAGTGGATTCGTAGAGTCGGCTCCTAGAGAAAGGATGTTAGCCCACATGTTCGAGAAAGGATGCATACAAGCTCGTATAGGTACGTTTTCTCTAACGAACCTTGATTTAAACGCCGTTGATAGATCCTCTCTTTGGGATTCGTAAAATTTTAAATGGATGAGATTCCTTCCGCTGTGTGTACGGATCCTAACAGTTGTATTAGATCCAGGTCAATCGTGTGTTTAAATTGTTAGTTTTGATTAGTTTTGATGATGTCTTATATAGATGTCATTCTTAATAGCAAAAAGGTTGCATACTACATTTATCTTTTATTTTGACTAATTATTATATTTAATGTAGATGCAAAGTTTTATGATCGAGAATGTTGATTGAAGAAAAAAGTTCTTGCTCAATATAATGAGAATATTATAATATCAAGGAAGCAAGAAGTTATCAAATGATTTTGGGGGATAATCTAGAAGAAGAGAAGAAATTGAAGAAGGAAGAACTTGCAATGCAGTGGAATATCTTTACTCAAGTTCTTATATTGATGGACAAGTCAAACTCGAGCTTAGAACTCAAACCTCAGGTTTGGAACTCCAAACTCGAGCCCATCATTAGCAAACTCAAGCCTGTAGTGTCTTCAGCATTTCTGGTATCTCTGGACAAGGCAAACTCGAGCCTATTAGTTGACAAACTCGAGCCTGTAGCGGTCTTCAGCATTTCAGCTACTCTGTTCAGCATTTCACTTGGGCGACATCTGGTAATTCGATGATATATCCTAAAAAAAATATCGGATTGAGGTGACACTAGTGGCATATGAAACTAGACTCCCAAGGCGTCATTTTGATATATAATTCATGCCAAAAGGAGTTAAAATGAAGGAGCTATGAATTTATGAAGTTGACAGTGAAATCCACATCACACAAATGACCAACCTTCAATGTTTTGAGTGTATCTCACAAACGAAGAATCTAATTGAGCTGAAATTGGTGGCATTGGAAAGTAGACACAAAGGGCTTTCAAAAAGATAGTTGAACCAACCAAAACGGAGTTCAGAACAGGGAGATATGGCCCTCGAAAGTAGACTGTATTTTCAGGATGTTGGAAGTTTGCTATCAAGTGAAGCAAACTCGAGCCTATTAGTTGGCAGACTCGAGTTCGCGGGTTACAGAGAGCTACCAGGTTCATGTCTCGATGCAGAAAATCAGCAGTTCGAAAGTCTCGTTTCTCATCAAAGAACATCCACATGATTACCCAAATGACTTATACTTATTCTTAACATTATTTATATCATTTGTGTACATGTTTCGATTATTAAAGCTTGAGAGAACATCAATCTTGACAGAAATCAAGATCTAGAAGATGAACTTTGCTGCACATTTTCAGAAATGGGAAAGATGACAGATTTCAACGAGGAACTTGGACAAATGCTCAATTATATTATTTTAAAGTTATCCTCTGGACAGAAGCAAGTAGATGACAACCTAGAAAGATACTCAACCATTCTTCAAGGCAGACAACAATGCTCCTGCCAAATAAAGCACCTGAATATCTGGGAGACATTAATTCTCGAATAAACATCATTTAATTCAGAATTATTCCCAACAGCTATATCCATCATAAATGCTCCCAACAGCTAGAATTTCGAATGGATTCAAATCAGAATGGATATGCAACGATTCATCGTTCACAACGGTAATCAATCCTTGATTGACGAGAAGATAAAAACAGAGCATTGATTTCACGCGTCAATGATCAAAGCAAAAGTCAAGAAGATGAAGTCCTTCGTTTTGGAAACAATTGCTACAACCATTACTCGAATGATTCCCCGAACAAATAGAGGAAAGTCATTAAATGACGTAACGGTCATAATCTTCAATGCGAGCAAAAGTTGGAAATCGAAAAAGCCCCAAAATGCAATAG
Source organism: Acacia pycnantha (assembly GCA_025563575.1). Classification (NCBI taxonomy): domain Eukaryota; kingdom Viridiplantae; phylum Streptophyta; class Magnoliopsida; order Fabales; family Fabaceae; genus Acacia; species Acacia pycnantha. Next base: position 129,796 of record JAMWYP010000522.1, read on the forward strand.
ACGAATGCCTCCCACAATATCAATACAAAGTATCTATAAATAGAGAAAGAGCAATGTAAGAAAAACACAACACAGGCGGAGAAACAAGCCTACATCTTCAACATGCTATTACTCGATCTTTATATCATTTACTCTGATTTTCAATGTCTATAAATCATAGAGAGTGAAATGTTTTGTATTGTACTTCAGTGTTTATCCATACACTTCTGAGAGAGAAGAATCATTGTAAACATCCTATCATCCTACCTTAGAGTTACTCAAGATTGGGTGATCTTGAGTGGGAAATACATTGTGTTGATTACAGCTTGTAAGGGGAGTGAATCCTAGTGAGAGGATTACTTCGAGTGCGAGTGTGTAATCAAACGGGTGTATTGATTATAGTTTGTAAGGGGGAGTAAGTCCTAGTGAGAGGATTACTTCAAGTGCAGAACGTGTAATCAAGTTGGAAGAAGATAGTGGATTGAAAATCTCAAGTGAAGCTTGAGGACTGGACGTAGGTCAAGGATTGGGCCGAACCAGTATAAATCATAGATTGCATATTCTCTTCCCTTATCTCTTACATTCCAGCATATATGTTTGAATGATTGTTTATCACTTTATAAATTATTACTATCATTCAAACTACTTTCAATAAGTTACAGAAAGTTTCTTAAAGTTCTAAGTTTTTAGTCAAACACCCAATTCACCCCCCCTCTTGGGTGATAGCCAAGTCTTTCATAAATTGGGTTTTCTACATGCGATTATATGAGATATATGTATGTTTTAAAACCCAATCTTATATGCTTTAAAATCGATATATGATAAACCGATTTTGATGCGTTCAAATTGAAAGTTCGCGTTAGGGTTTCTACGGATCGCTACTCGGGTGACGATCACGTTTTGAAAGGTTTAGAACGTCGTGAATTCACGCATTGTTCGTAGCGCGAGAATTTAAATCATGATATTATATTATAGATTATAAATTTAATTCATTATGATTTGGATTTTCCAATTCAAGTTTGGATTGGCCCTTTCTTGTGAGCACTTAAATTAGGGTTAGCCTCTTATAAAGTGCTAATTTCTTATGTTCCATTTTTATGGACGTTTTTTGAAGAAAAGAAAGGAAATAAATGTGATCCATCGTCTTAAATGCTACCCAACAATCAAGATATGAATATGATTCATCATATTAAATTCAATCAATCAATCAAGATGTGAATTTAATGTGACTTGGTTGATAAGAAATGAATATGATTTATCATATTAAATTCAATCTATCTATCTATATAATATAATATAAACTTGATAAATTAATCATGATATTTTCTTTCATATTGTATGAATTAATATTTGTTGTGATTAATTATTCAAAGTTGTTTGGGTATGGTAAACAACATGGCTCTAGAATTTACAAATGTTGTATTATTTAAATATATATGGCCTGCGAGCCATGCCTTTCTCTAAATATTCTTGATGTACATTCTCTTCTCATCTCACTCCCCTCATATGTGAAACGAGGTTTCTCTTGATGTATTTCTCCTTTTATTATTTAGAGAAGTCCCCTCATTGTCTTGAGAGGATTATAGGTTAGATGAGCCATGTTGTGTCACAGTTTTAATTATGTTTTGATTTAATCACTGTATGATTAATTTAGAGTTTATATGAGATACAATAATGATTGCATTCATATAAGTAGAATTAATAGGATTAATTTAGATTTTTTCAAATATACCCTCTAAATAAAATCTTAAGTCTTAATGCCCTCAATTAATGAATACTTGTCAAAAGCTAGATCGCTCATTTTTATGTTCCACCAAAGTGGATGCACCTGAGTTATCTTGGTGAGACAAGAGTGGGTAATGGTGATACTCAACATTCATTATTCTCTTGACTTAATTGAGATTATCAAAATGGTTTTGGATCTCAAGGCATTAGATGGGATTGAACGTGTTGTGTCATGTGATGATCGAATCTCATAAAGATCTAAGAGTTACATGTGATGTAATTGGCAAAGAGGTTGCCTACCTAAATAACTCGATTTTTAAGCGTCTTGCCAAAGCGGACTTAAATTTAAGCCAAATATGGATCTTAGCCCACTAATTATAATGAGGGTTGTTAATTCAGTGGGAGATTACTAATTAAACTTTGCATATATTTTAGTTGTAGAATCATATCATTTAGTAATACTGCAACACCATCAACGCGATCAGTCTTTAAGAAGGACCAACTTGATAAGACAAACTTTCTTGACACATTTGGGAACTTAAGCGTTGATCCTAAGCACAAAAGAAAGGAGTATCTCATCGATCAACCCATCCCTAACGAGCCTGTAGCTAATGATCCAAGAGCTCAAGAGATGCTTACACGAAGCATAATAATGACTCTGTGGATGTAGGATGCCTGATGCCTGCCACTATGGTTCCAGAGCTCCAAAGAGATATGGAACATATGGAGACTTTTGAGATGATTGCTCATCTCAAGGAAATGTTCCAACAACAGGCAAGGCAAGAGAGGTATGAGACCACAAAGGCCTTACATTCCTGCAAGATGGCTGAAGGTGTATTAGTTAGTCCTCATGTGCAGAAAATGAAGGGCTACATTGATCACCTTAAGAGGCTTGGATTTCCCATAAACCAGGAGTTAGCTACAGATATGATATTGAACTCACTTTCGGAAAGTTATGACCAATTTGTCATGAACTACAATATGAACAATATGGAGAAATCAACTTCTGAATTGCATGGGATGCTCAAAACAGCTGAGCTGAGCATTAAGCAGAGGCCCAGCACTGTTTTGATGGTTCAGAAAAGAAAGGGTATGAAACAGAGATGCAAGGACAAAACAAAGGGTAATAGCTCAGCTGGTAAGACCAATGAGTCAAACAGGCCCGAATCTAAGCCTGCAGCCAAGAAGGCAAAACCTCTGAAAGATGGGGTCTACTTCTTCTGCAATGAACTTGGTCATTGGAAGAGGAATTGCAAACTCTACATTGAAGATCTGAAAAGAACAAGAAGGATAGTGGGGCTATCGCTTCAGGTATCTATGTCATAGATATTCACTTTTCTACTTCCTCAACATGGGTATTAGATACTGCATGTGGTTCTCACATTTGTATAAATCTGCAGGATCTCAAGGACAGTAGAAAATTGAATGGACATATCTATGACATAAACTACCAATAGAATCAAGTCAAATGATTTGAATCCGACCTACCTATGGCACTATCGTTTAGGCTATATAAATGAGAAACGCATTTCAAAACTCCATAAAGGTGGATTTCTTAACTCATTTGATTTTGAATCATTTGATACATGTGAGTCTTGTTTATTGGGAAAGATGACAAAGGCACCTTTTACTGGGCATAGTGAGAGGGCCACTGATTTATTGGGCCTCACACATACTGATGTTGGGGACCAATGAATACATCTGCTAGAGGAGGTCATTTGTACTTCATTACATTCATAGACAATTTTAGTAGGCATGGGTATATCTACCTAATGAAACATAAGTCCTAATCTTTTGAAATGTTCAAGATATTCCAAAACGAAGTGCAAAACCAACTTGGCAAAACAAATTAAAGCACTTCGATCTGATCGAGGTGGTGAATATTTGAGCCAAGAGTTCATTGACTATCTTAGGAGTTGTGGGATCATCTCACAACTAACTCCTCCTGGAACACCACAATGGAATGGTGTTTCTAAGCGGAGGAATCAAACCCTATTATATATGGTTCGATCTATGATGAGTCAAACAGATCTTCCACCTTCCTTTAGGGGTCATGCCCTAGAAACAACTGAGTTCACACTAAATCGTGTTCCATCAAAGGCAGTTGAAAAGACACCATATGAGATATGGACTGGGAAGAAGCCCAGTTTGTCCTTTCTCAAAATTTGGGGATGTGAGGTTTACGTTAAACAGCAAGCCTCTGATAAATGATCATGCAGATCCTCAAAAATGCCTTTTTTGGGGTATCCTAAGGAAATTAAAGGATACTGTGTCTACAGTCCTACTGATAACAAAGTGTTTGTTATCTGAAATGGTATATTTTTGGAAAAAGAGTTTATCTCTAAAAGAGCCAGTGGGAGTAAGGTGTACCTCGAAGAAGTTTGAGAGCCACAAGACAACGTAGAACCACAAATGGAAACCAGAGAAGACTCACAACAAGTTGTTGAGCCTACTCAAGTAACATAAGGCCCACGAAGGTCCGATAGATCACGGCTACAGCCTCAGAGATATGGGTTTCTGGTTACTGGAAGTCGTGATGTTTTACTCATTGAGCAGAATGAGCCAACTACCTATCGAGAAGCCATGGTGGGACCAAACTCTGAAAGGTGGCTAAATGCCATGAAGTCTGAAATGCAATCTATGTACGACAATGAGGTATGGACCTTAGTCGATCCACCTGAAGGTATAAAAACTATTGGGTGCAAGTGGGTTTTCAAGGAGAAAACTAACATGGATGGCAAAGTAAATGTCTTCAAGGCACCACTGGTTGCAAAAGGATTCACTCAAACTCATGGTGTGGACTATGATGAAACCTTTTCCCCAGTTGCAATGGCCAAATCAATCAGAATCCTTCTTGCCATTACAGCATATTATGACTATAAGATATGGCAGATGGACGTCAAAATAACATTCCTTAATGGAAAGCTCCTTGAGGATGTGTACATGACACAACCTGAAGGCTTTGTGTGATCTAACCATATTTTTATATGATTTTTCATGATTAAACAGGGATTTTTAATGCATTTTCTGGGACATTATTGCATGATTAAGCACTAAGTTGAGTTAAGGACATTTTTATTGAATTAAGTGAAATTAGGGGCAAAATGGTCATTATTTATTAATTATTCATGCAAATGACTCCTTGGGCTTTTGATGCTACATTGTGTTTAATCTTGCATTGTAGGTGTTTAAGAAGAAAATGAAGATTTTTGAGGGCTAGAATTAATGTTTTGAGGACCTAGGAAAATTACAAGAAAGGGCCTAACAATTTCTGAAAATTGGAAATGAGTGAAGAAAAGGGCCAGAGACAACTTACAGAAAAGGACCCAGATGTTTCAGAAATTTCAGTTATGCCCCAAAAAGATTTTGCAACTTCTCACTTTGGTCCCTCTGCAAAACGTTTTAAAAGTTTTCACTTAGGTCCCTGGTCAAAACTCTGCGTTTTGACCAGGGACATTTCTTCAAACCCTACGCTGGACCCGATAAAAGAAACGGAAGGAATAATTAAAAGGAGGAGGCAGCAGCTGGGGGAAAAATTCAGAAACGGAACGAGAGAACTAGAACAGAACTTGCGACTTCACCTCCGACCTTCGGACCCTCAACCAACATCGATCTTCTTCTTCTTCTTCCTTCCTCTCAAGACCGACCACCCTCGCCGGCGGCTTCCACATCCACCACCGTCGCCGGTGAGGGGCCTTCTTCCCAGCCAGAACGGAACCAGCGGACGAAGGAGGGGAAGCCCGACATTTTTGAGACTGAAAACGCAGACCTGGAATGAAAGAACAGAACCGGGAGACCTACGACTTCTGCTTTCCTTCCTTCTTTGGCAACTATTTGTGAGTCCGGCAAGGTTCTAGAATTTTCCGGCGACTTTTCCAGATTCCGGCGAGTGTTTTACCGAGATTCCAAAGAACTTTTCGATTTTCATGAGCGGCTGATTTCCCTTGCTTCTTGGTGGTGGAAATTGACTTGAGATCAAAGCTTCAAGGGGAGTTAATTTGTTCATTCTATTAGTCCAGATTTATATATTTAGGTTGCCTAGTTTTAGGAATTATTGTGTATAAATTCGAACCGAGATTAATGTTTATTGTCTCGTTGGTTTGATAATTGTAGTTGAGATTGGATTATGGAGTGTGAAGATTATAGTTGTTTTAATTTCTTGTGGTTGCAATGAGATTAAATTAATTAGCGTGTTATTGTCTAGTTAATGTGGTTGATTTGTGACATTTGAGGGACTGTTATGTACTCAATTTCAAGAAGACTCATGTTGCATTATTCCAATTTTAATTGCACATCAAGTGGTTTTTAACAATTTCTCAAGAGGTAGTAGTTAGCTATGTTTGTAGGAGCTACTATTAATTGAGAATATTGGACTCAAGTGTTATCTTGAGGTTTTCCTTAAGACTTGATGAATTTTTACTCCCATAATCTTTTATGAGCAAGGATAGTCATTTCTTCATTACCAAGAACGTTCATCATTCATATTTTCACTTCATCCATTTCATTCACTCATTCACCATTTTATAAAGAAAATACCAAAAATAATAGTTTAGCATTTAATTTAAATTGCATTCCTATTTTAGTTTGTTAATTGAAAAAACCAAAACCTATTTTTCCCTCTTTTTATTGCATTTGCATGACATTTAGATTATTTAGGATTCAATAAAAGGCTCCTCGAGAGAGAGAACGATCCTAGGTTTGCCTATACGCAATCCTTGGTTATTTTTTATTGTGGACCCCAAGGCTAAAGATAAAAAGGCCCTCATCAAATGGCGCCATTTTCGGGGAGCTAAGTAATTGGCTCCCTAAGTAATCTAATTGTCAAATTCAGTTTTGACAAGGGGTTTCTCGTGTGAAGCTTGTTAGTTTTGCATTTTTGATTTTTCATTGCATATAGTTTAGGATTTTTGCATTTAGATAGTTTGCATAGCATTCATTGCATTCTTGAATTGTCTTGACTTGGTAGCTTCTGTGTGGTGTGTTTGCATTAAATTTGATATGATGTTGAGCTTAATTGTTTGAATTCACCATGTCTCCAAGTTACTTCATAGATACTTGCATCTTTTGTCATTTTTGTTTTTTAGGATTCCTTTTCTTAGTTAGATAAATACTTTTGATTCATTTGGGAATTAATTGAATTGAACTTTCATGGCTTGGTTTAATGGTAATCAAGATTCACCTTTTCAATCCCACTCTTTTGTAGGAGATTCGACCCGAAGAGAAGAGTCTATCTCTCAAAGCATCGAATCCCTTCAACAAACAATACGGGCTCTTCAAGCTAACTTGGGAATTCAAGATAAGAGTCCAATTGGTCAAGAATGTCATGGTCCATTCCACCACCCATATCATAAACCTTACCACCGACCTCCATTTCAACCAAATCACTCACCACACCTACCCTTTAGATCTTACCATGAGCCTTCTCCACCACCATACAACCCATATTATGAGCCTTCTCATAATCCTCCACCATACAACCAAATACCATACCATGAACCTCCTCCTTCATTCCATCTCATTTCCCAACCATGTCATCCATCTCATGAATCCTTATATCCATTTGAGCCACCTTATGGACCCATTCTCAACCTTGTGTGCCAAACCAAGGACCTACCACTAGTGAAGTCTTTAGAAAATTGCAAAATCAAGTGACTCAAACGGTAGACGAGGAGCGGTCATACAAGGCCAACTTTGACCATCAAATGGACTCTATAATGAGACGAATGGAATATCAAGAGAAAGAGAATGAGAGAATGGAAAAGGAAATTGAGCGTCTCACTCAGCAATCACAAGTGTTGAAGACTAATTTCCAAGAAAACCCTCTTCCCATGTTCACACATACAAAAGAAGTGGAGCAACTAGAAGAAAGCAATGAGAAGTTGGAGAAAGCAATGGAGTGGCCTGCACAAGAGTCTTCTATGTGTCATACTCCACAAGAGTCTTGCCCTACACATACATTTCCATATGAGCCACCCACTCCACCATGCCCCGAACATCCATCCCAACCTTCTACTCCTCAACCTTTCGGATTTGATGCCTTCCTCACCTTGCCATATATGATGCTCAAACCCTTACTCTAAGAAGAATGTATGACCAACTAAAGGTTCGGCATCTACATTTATTCAATCTCAAAGAGGTACTTCCTCGTGGATTCTCTAAGGAAATAGAGGACATTGAAAAATTCAACAAGGCATTTGTTCACCATGTGCTATGGATTAAAACCGAAGGAGCTCCATGGTCATGTACCTCCAATGATGATGGGAAAACCGAAGAGCAACACCTAAATGCCACTTCACAAGTGGAAGTTTCCAATCCTTCGGTACCTATTCCCACACAAGCACAAGAAGTGAAGCAAGTACAAAAGAGCATTGAAGAGTCTTCACTACCATTTGGTAATGATCCTATCCTTATGGAAGTAGACTATCCTACTACTTTAACTAGTAAAGCAATTCATGATTTGAGTGATGATGAGGTGGATGAGGAAATCATTGTTGAATCCCCTCAAATGTTTGAAAATGTAATTGCTCAACCCATTAGTTCTAGTAGTAGCAATTTAATTGTACTTGTTGATGAGTGTGCTCCTACTTCTTTATGTGATGCTTTAACTATTGAAAATGCTTCTCTTCATAGTACTAGAGATGATTGTGAAAAATTGAATGAAATATTTTCATGTACTTGTGCGGAAGATCAAATATGTGTAGACTGTTATCATGAAAAATGCCACTTACTAGTTGAGTTTCGAAAGAAAGTGTTTAGTGAAGTGGTTAATTCTACTATTGATCATAATGCACTCTCTTGTACTATTGATTATTCTAAGCATGACAATTGTGAACATGTTGACTCTTGCATGGATGATAATGTGGTTGATTTGAGTGAAAAGATCATAGCCTAGAATGCCAAATACATGAAATTCCCATTGGATTACTTCCTTATAGCCTTGTTGATGACAAAGATTCTGAAATTTTGATTGCTAAAATTCCACATGTTGGTGAATCTTTCCAACAAGTGTTATCTTGTGATTTGCCACCCGATTTAGAAAAGAAAAATGATTGCATTGAAATTTTGGAACCCTCGGGTGGTGCCAATTTGAAAAATTCTCTTTCTTCTTCCATTCTTTTGCCTTCCATCTCTTGTGATTGCAATGCTGATGTGGTGTACTCCAACACTAAGTTGAATTCTGCACCTTCCACTTTGCAAACACAAGAGACTTTTCAAAATATAACTCTTTGTTTGACTCCTACTGATGGGAGTAATATTGATTTCCTAGGATGTGATAGTTACTTGGAGAGTTTGATTCCTAAAATGTCTTTAATTCACTTGAAATCTCTCCATGTTTCTATTTTTGGATGGGATACTGCTGGTTGCTTGTGTTCTTTGCAGGCACATTCTTGGAAAGGTCATCGATGGAACCAACATCCATCGTACATTCTTGAGCCTTTTCCAATTGATCCTGAACCACCTCCACCAAGTAAATTCAATGCGGGAGAAGATGTTGTAAAAGACAAATGCATGATTCTCATCGGGGATGAGAACTTCTCCTTCAAGCGACTCAAGATACTCTAACAAAGGTTGTCTCTTTCCTCACTTATTTTCTTCCTATTTCCTATGATTATTTGGGCTTAATTGTTGTATGAGGAAGATAAGTGTGGGAGAGGGACCATCCCAGTAGAAAAAAATAGAAATAGTTTAGTTTAGTAAGCAAAATAAGGACCCCCTATGTATGCTTTGCATCTCTTTGGCTACTACCCTACTTAATTACCATTGTGCCTTGAATTTCAACTTGCCTATCATTCTCTTTAGGGTGATTTTTCTACATTGAGGACAATGTGTTGATTAAGTGTGGGGGAGGGAGATACATTTTGAGTCCCAATTAAATGGTTGTTTTTAAATGAGAAAATGCCTAAAACTAGAAAAAATTTCAAAATTTTTTGTAGAATGACTTGCTTTAATGCATGTCCTAAGTGGTAAAGGGTCGCATTTGCCACTTTGGAAGTGTATAATTTGTGGGAAATTCTTTGAGCTTTCATAAGATCTAGTGTTTTGGCAACTTTTAAAATCATATTTTGTTTTTTAAGTGAATGGGAAGATAAATGAACCCACAATTGGATTTTTGCTTACTCCTCATTTTGAAAAAAAAAAAAAAGAGTTTATAAATCATTAGTGCATTTAAGAGTTAAACATGATTATAGTTTATTGCAATGTTTTGATTGGTTGTGTTTGTAAGGTTAGCACTTGAAATAGTTAAGTAGATGCTTTGTAGTTAGTTTACTATGCAATTGATTACGTTGAAGTGAGCATTGAAGAAAAACCTTGTTGGAAGGATATTTGAGCCTTAAATTCTTTTCATGTGTGCATGTTCACTTGGTTTTTCACCTTCTAGAACTTGTTTCAACTCTTTTTCAAAACGGTGTATTTGCGTTATTGTGATGAAAATGAAATAGGCATTCAATTCTAAACCATTTTTACCTAAACACAAACCTACATTCATCTACCATTTGCTTCCCTTTTTGAGCCATTCCTATGTTGTATGCATGTCATTACTCATAGTGTTCATAGTTTTCTAAAATCAAAAGAAAATTTCCAATAAAAATTTGAAATGCCATGTAAATGAAAAGAATGAAAAAGAAAAAGAAAAAAAAAAGAGTGAGTATAGTTTGAAAAAAAAAAGAAAAGAAAGAAAGGTATTGAAAAAAATATATATAAATAAATAAATGAAGAAGGCATTTGTTCATGAATTTTCAAAAGAATTGGCAAAAGTTTGTAAAGTTATTTAGATGCTATGAACTTGGTTATTAATTGTGACTTGCAGATAAACTATTTTCTTTTTCTCATTAATTCATTCCATTTAGCCTTCATCCATCATTACAAGCCTTTTAAGTCCTCTTGATTCATTACATTAATTGCGATTAGCTGTGGAGATGTTAGAGTTGTTACAAGCCTATGGTAAGGTGTTGATTAAGTGAGCTAGAGTGAAATTATTCCAATAAGGTGAGATGAGTGAAACAGTTATAATACCTTGAGAGTTCTCCTGCGCTTCATTTCAATATTTCGGGTTGTATGGTCAGCTAATTTCTTTGCATCGCTTGATTATGAGTAGTGTTGGCTTGAGAAATTTGATTGATTAATTCATTGCTTATCTTTCAAATGCATTAGTGATTTGGACTTGGAATTTTGTACTTAATTGCCTTTGATCTAACCATATTTTTATATGATTTTTCATGATTAAACTGGGATTTTTAATGCATTTTCTGGGACATTATTGCATGATTAAGCACTAAGTTGAGTTAAGGACATTTGTATTGAATTAAGTGAAATTAGGGGCAAAATGGTCATTATTTATTAATTATTCATGCAAATGACTCCTTGGACTTTTGATGCTACATTGTGTTTAATCTTGCATTGTAGGTGTTTAAGAAGAAAATGAAGATTTTTGAGGGCTAGAATTACTGTTTTGAGGACCTAGGAAAATTACAAGAAAGGGCCTAACAATTTCTGAAAATTGGAAATGAGTGAAGAAAAGGGCCAGAGACAAATTACAGAAAAGGACCCAGATGTTTCAGAAATTTCAGTTATGCCCCAAAAAGATTTTGCAACTTCTCACTTTGGTCCCTCTGCAAAACGTTTTAAAAGTTTTCACTAAGGTCCCTAGTCAAAACTCTGCGTTTTGACCAGGGACATTTCTTCAAACCCTACGCTGGACCCGATAAAAGAAAGGGAAGGAATAATTAAAAGGAGGAGGCAGCAGCTGGGGGAAAAATTCAGAAACGGAACAAGAGAACTGGAACAGAACTTGCGACTTCACCTCCGACCTTCGGACCCTCAACCAACATCGATCTTCTTCTTCTTCTTCCTTCCTCTCAGGACCGACCACCCTCGCCGGCGGCTTCCACATCCACCACCGTCGCCGGTGAGGGGCCTTCTTCCCAGCCAGAACGGAACCAGCGGACGAAGGAGGGGAAGCCCGACATTTTTGAGACTGAAAACGCAGACCTGGAATGAAAGAACAGAACTGGGAGACCTTCGACTTCTGTTTTCCTTCCTTCTTTGGCAACTATTTGTGAGTCCGGAAAGGTTCTACAATTTTCCGGTGATTTTTCCAGATTCCGGCGAGTGTTTTACCAGATTCCAGCAACTTTTCAGATTTTCATGAGCGGCTGATCCCTTGCTTCTTGGTGGTGGAAATTTGACTTGAGTTCAAAGCTACAAAGGGGAGTTAATTTGTTCATTCTATTAGTCCAGATTCATATATTTAGGTTGCCTAGTTTTAGGAATTATTGTGTATAAATTCTGGAACTGAGATTAATGTTTATTGTCTCTGTTGGTTTGATAATTGTAGTTGAGATTGGATTATGGAGTGTGAAGATTATAGTTGTTTTAATTTCTTGTGGTTGCAATGAGATTAAATTAATTAGCGTGTTATTGTCTAGTTAATGTGGTTGATTTGTGACATTTGAGGGACTGTTATGTACTCAATTTCAAGAAGACTCATGTTGCATTATTCCAATTTTAATTGCACATCAAGTGGTTTTTAACAATTTCTCAAGAGGTAGTAGTTAGCTATGTTTGTAGGAGCTACTATTAATTGAGAATATTGGACTCAAGTGTTATCTTGAGGTTTTCCTTAAGACTTGATGAATTTTAACTCCCATAATCTTTTATGAGCAAGGATAGTCATTTCTTCATTACCAAGAACGTTCATCATTCATATTTTCACTTCATCCATTTCATTCACTCATTCACCATTTTATAAAGAAAATACCAAAAATAATAGTTTAGCATTTAATTTAAATTGCATTCCTATTTTAGTTTGTAAATTGAAAAAACCAAAACCTATTTTTCCCTTGTTTTATTGCATTTGCATGACATTTAGATTATTTAGGATTCAATAAAAGGCTCCTCGAGAGAGAGAACGATCCTAGGTTTGCCTATACGCAATCCTTGGTTATTTTTGATTGTGGACCCCAATGCTAAAGATAAAAAGGCCCTCATCAAATGAGTCACTAATGCATTTAAAAAAAACGAGCAGATTCCTTTGTGCGTCCAAAGGAATATGATAAAGTATGTAAGCTTCAAAGATCTATTTATGGATTGAACCAAGCGTCTCAAAGTTGGAATCATTGTTTTGATAAAGTAGTCAAAGAGTTTGGATTCATTCAAAACATCGATGAACCTTGTGTTTACAAGAAGGTTAGTGGGAGCACAGTTGTATTTCTAGTGCTTTATGTAGATGACATCCTACTCATTGGGAATGACATTCCTACCTTGCAGAGTGTCAAGTCTTGGTTAGGAAAGTCTTTCTCAATGAAAGATTTAGGCGAAGCCACCTACATCCTAAGGATCATGATCTATAGAGCTAGATCCAAGAGGCTGATAGGCCTAAGTCAGAGCACATATATAGACAAGATACTGCATAGATTCAGTATGCAAGATTCTAAAAGGGGTTACATGCCCATGTCTCATGGAATCCATCTCAGTAAGGATCTGTGTCCTAGTACACAATATCAAAGAGACTGCATGAGTAAGATTCCATATGCCTCCGCCACTAGATCTATCATGTATGTCATGTTATGTACTCGACTAGATGTCTCATTTGCCTTAAGTATGACCAGCATATATCAACAAGATCCTGGTAAGGGTCACTGGACTGCTGTCAAGAATATTCTGAAGTACTTAAGAAAGACTAAGGACTTATTCTTGGTATATGGTGGATTGGAAGATGAGCTCTGTGTGACTGGTTACACAAATGCGAGTTTCCAAACTGACCAAGATGATCTAAGATCGCAATCTGGATATGTATTCCTTTTGAATGGTGGTGCGGTAAGCTGGAAGTGCTCTAAGCATAGCACTGTAGCTGATTCTGCAATAAAAGCTGAGTATATAGTAGCATTGAATGCAGCTAAGTAGGCCGTCTGGATCAGAAAGTTCATTACTGAACAAGAGATGGTTCCTACAATTTCAAATCCAATAGACTTTCTTTGTGACAATAGCGGCGCTATTGCGTAGACCAAGGAGCCTAGGTCACATCAAAGGACCAAACACATACTCAGGCGATTTCATCTTATCAGAGAAATCAATGATTGAGGTGATATAAAATTATGCAAAGTACCAAGAGAATACAATATAGTATATTCCTGTGTATAACCAAGAATGACTTCTACTATCAGTATATTATGCTATACTTGTGTTACTCACTCTATATCGCTGTATTAGTCTAATAAATGTCATAATTACAAGGGGCATGACATTTTTGGTACCAGGGCAGTGGTTTTGGACAATATCAAAATAGTATAACTAATATAGTTTTGGTTCTGTGATGACAGGAAATGAGTTCTTGGCAGACTAGTGAATAAAGGTATCATAGGAACGAGTTACCTCCATTAGTGAACCAGCCTACCTCTGGGGAAGAGCAGCGAAGGGAACGATGAGTAGTACCTCTCCTTCTACCTGGTGGTCCTGGGACTAAGCGTACCGCTAGGAAACAGGTGTTGTCGCGACTGGTATATATACTTTCCCCTTAACTAGCACCGTTTGAAACGTCATCGGTAGGGGATAATAAGCAACCACGAGTACTATCAATTCTTGAGGTAGCTTCTAGTTCCAAAGCAAGAACTGTAGCATTAAAGTATGATCTTTCATATAATCTAGGCTTTGTGACTAGAATTAATCACACTCATGATCCATATATAATAATATAAGTGTTCACATATACCTTGTTTCTCTTCAGTTGTTAAGCCTGAAAAACAAAGGAAGATGGAGAAAAAACAAATAGGGGTTATGGAAATCCTTGAATTCAAGGGTTTGCATACAACTCCACCCTTTTTTATAAGGATATATGTTTTTTCCCCAAAGTCCTTTGCTTTGCAAGGGTTTATTCCTTTGAAGAGACATAATTATATATAGGACACCCGTTACATTATCACTCATATACGTCAACAGTTGCCGTTGATTCTTCTCACAAAGTGTAACATACTAAATTTTGGGTCTCGAAGTTTAGAAATAAGACTGAGATAAGTAGATCATTAAGCCCGTTGAGTCAAAAGTCTTAACCATATCATAAGGAAAAGCTTAAGGAAATTATTAAAAATTAGTTTTGGACTTTAAAAATTGAGGGAAAATTATGGAATATTATTTTAGGGATTTAGAAATATTATAAAGAGATTTAATTTTGAAAATTGGCCAAAATAATTTTAAATCTATTTTCTGGAATTTAGGTCCTATTTCCAAAAAATTCAAGAAAAAATAGTTAGAGGACAATTTTTAGCCTACAAAGAGTTGATATTTTATGGCCTAAAGAAGCTAATTGATTAAGAAAATCCTTATATGTTGTTGAGGATTAATTTCTAACACTTATTTAGTGTTTGCATTTAATTGAGAAAAGGACCAAGTTGCAAACAAAAGATTAGTAGAAAGGGCAAAGTGGTCTTTTTACCACCCTCACACACTTCACTCTTCCCTACTTATTCATATATCCCTCTTACTTATTCATTTTAGCAAGAACCCAGAACAGAGAGAGAGAGAGAGTGAGAGAGAGGTTGGAGGAAGGAAGAGGGGAGAGAAAGAGTTATTTGAATTCGCATGCAAGGGTAGTTTCTGATTAAGGTAAGCACCCTAAGTCCCCTTCTGTATTTTGTTTCTTTGATGGGAGTAGTTTTATTTTGGGAAAGGTGATTGTATCTGAGTTTTTGGAGAAGGAAAATAGTGATTAAGAGATGAAATAGTAGCTAAAGAGTGTGTTAAAGACTAAAATCTTGGTATTCACGGTTGCATGTCAATTTTGAGGTATGATTTAGGCTTTGTTTGGTTTGGGGTGGGGGAGGGGAGGGGAGGGAAAAGTTATTTGTGGTGGGCCCCACAAAAGTTTTCCTCCCCTTTAAATTTTTCCCTCCATTTTCCCTCTCCTCCCCTCCCCTACCCCCAAACCATGCATAGCTTTAAGGTTCTTTGGTTCTGCAATTTATGTACCAAAACAGAGCATGCAATATAGGTTTAAAGGTGTCAAATTTCTAGAAGTTTAACCATGATTTTGTGGTTTCATGTCTTCTTTTTCCTCTTATCTTCCAGACCAAAAAATAGAGTATAACATGCATGCAATTTCTGGAGCAAAATCTTAAGTTTATAAGTGAGCTTGAGTCGGTTTCTTTGAGGTTCATAGGGTTAAATATGTGTTTTGAAAGATGAATCTAAAAAGAACACATATTAAGAAGAAATATGTTAATGAAATTTATGAGGTTATATGGTATAGTGTTAATTCTAGAGAATCAGAGGCGCTGTTAGATTTGTATAAGGTTTTGACAAAGCAAAATATTTTCTTTACCTATGAATTTTTTAAAGAGTTTAGTACAGGGACATTTCTACCCCCTTGTTGCCCTTGACGACCCCTACCACTACCCCCTTTACTAATGCTCCCCCATATAATCGATTTGGGACGCAGCACCTCCTTCCCCTTGTCTAAATCTCTCTTGGAAGCCATAACTCCCTAAATGCTTGAGGTAAAGGTAAGAGAATCTTCCTAAAGGTGCGTGTAAATCAAATTTGCATGGTTAGCTATTTGGTTGTGGCGCGTATATAAAGGCTTTAACTTTGTAGTGGTTTTACAAAAAATCGGTACAAATGTTTACATTTTGTAACAATTTAACAAAAAATACTATATCAATTGCTACAAATAACTTTGTAGTGTTTCTCTATAACCGCTACAAATGTGCATGATTGTTTGCATTCTATAGCAGTTTCTATGAGTAATATCTACAAATGTGCAAGACTGTTTGCATTCTATAGCGGTTTATAGGAGTAATTGCTACAAAGGTGCAAAACTCTTTGCATTCTGTAATGGTTTATAGGAGTAACTGCTACAAATGAGCAAGACTCTTTGCATTTTGTTGCAGTTTATATGTATAACCACTACAAAGCTATCGGTGATGAAGCTAAATTGGTTTGAAAGTAGTTTCCAACCATATGAAGAGATTCAAATGGCTTGTACTTAGTATCATGTTACATATCACCCTCCATTTAACTAGGAGAACTCTAGTTATCTGACGTTTTCATAGATCTTATGGGACATTTTATTGCAAATTAAGTCTATGGGAAACTTAGACAACTAAATCTCTCCTGGTTATATGGAGGGTTATATGCAAGATGATACCAAGCATAGGCTATTTTCATTTTTCCATGTGGGTGGCAACTACTTCCAAACCAATGTTTAGCTTCATGCTGTAAATTCTTCATCGGTAACAGAATCTAATCCTTCATATCTTTGTATCTCCTGTTATCATCTTAAATGTAAGAGAATCTTTTAGAAGGCACGTGAGAATCAAATTTTCTTGGTTAACTGTTTGGTGGTGGAAAGTGTATAAAGGCTTCAACTTTGTAGCAGTTTTATAAAAAAATCGCTACAAAGTTTAAACATTTGTGGCGATTAAACAAAAATCGCTACACCAACCGCTACAAATTATGAACCACTGTGAAACTTTGTGTCTATTTCTATGAGTAACCCCTACAATTGTGCAAGACTGTTTGCGTTCTATAGCGATTTCCATGAGTAACACTACAATTGTGCAAGACTCTTTAGTAACACTACAAATCTACAACTTTGTGTTCTATAGCGGTTTGTATGTATAACCGCTACAAACTTTTAGACTCACTGCATTCTGTAGTTGTTTTTATTTTAAACCGCTACAAATAAATCACCACAACTTTAGCTCCATAAGGTGTATAGCTGGCGCCACATTTATGGTAGTTTCTAAAAACAAATCGCTACAAATTGACCGCTACAAAATTAGCGCATCTTTGTACCAAATTTTGTAGTAGTTACTTTTTAGTAACTGCTACAAAGGTTGTTCCCTGACCTATGTGTCACTTGGCATGATTCATCCTGTTGCAAAGATTTAGCAGTTATGGTCTAAACCGCTACAAATATCATAATGTCTAATGGTTTTTTGTAATTGATAGGAATTGATAGTTTTTTTGTAGTGTTATGTTCATTCAACATGGTTATTAGACTGTGTGTCTTCAGGCTCTAAGTCCTAGTGTGCATTTTGCGTGATTATTGGACTATATGTCTTTGGGCTATAAGATTTGATGGGCAATCTATGTAAATATTGGGTTGTGTGTTTCCATGATAAATAATGATTGTGCTGCATAGTAAATGCTAGCTGAATATGCTAATTGTTTATTGGATGGTTTGTTTTGCATGCTTCATGAACTTGTATGTTTTATGATAGTCTGTTGTTACCACTGGGATTATCAGTAATCTTAGCCTTTCCTTAAAATGACATACAATAAAGGCAAGCAGCTCAAAAGAGAAAGGCATGGTCATCGTCGATGCCTGAGAAGGTGGAGAAGCTCAGATGACTTTATTTTGTTAGCCTTCTGTATAATCTTTTCTTTTATACTTAGGCATTTGGTTAGCCCTAAATGATTATTGTTTTTGTATATATACATATATGAATAAAGATGTAATATCCCGGTTTACACTTTACCAAAAATTTTGTACATTGTGAAATATTCAATAAAATGTCAAGATTAAATATCTATTGTGATAATGATAATTGATTGAATATTTGTCACTTGGATATATTCGGCCAAATAAAGAGCCAAAAAGGAAAGAAGAAACTTGTGGCAATGGACTATGAAAGGCAACTATGATTAGCCTTAAAGCAAGGCCATCTTTGGCCCAATTACAAGAAGGTTGGAAAGGCAATTTGGGCTCTTAATTGGGCTAAGGAGTTCCAAAAACAAGAGGAAAGAAAGGAAAATTGGACCCTTAAGAAGGCCCAAGAATCACGGCCCAAAGAGATCCAAGAGAGAAAAGCATGGATCATGGGTAATGACTCTTGCCCAAGGCCAATTTGTGGAGCAAATCAAGCCCACATTTTCGGCCCATATGAGTGAAAGAAAAGACAAACACATGTTCTCATGCATGTGATAACACATGGCAACCAAGCAAGCAACCACCTTACATGCTCTTTTCCCCTCAATTTTCACGGATACATATATGCACACTTCACAATATCACTTCACTCACTTCATTCCATACGGCTCCCCCTCTCCCTCACTCACATGTCATTTTTATTCTTCAAGCCACATGTCAGACACACATTTCACCTACACACAATCAGATTTTACACTCTCCCCCTCTCACTTCCCGCACACACTCCCCCTCCCCAAATCTGATCCCCATTTCGGACTCCCTCCTCCCTTCTCCTCTTCAACCATAGCCTCCTCCTTCCGTACTATCATCATCATCATTTCACTCAAATTGAAGAAGATCCACAGTTAGAAGAAAAAGAAGAAGACAAAAGTTAGTGAGTTGCAATTTTACTAGCAATAGCTTCTTCTAACTTCATGCATATCATCATTGATGAGTTTAAACTCACATGCATATGAAATATATGGTTCAGGGCGAAAGCTTGAGAAGGAATGGAGAATTGAAAGTAATCTCAAAGGCAAGATCAAGCTCTTATGGTAAGATTATAAGCTCTTTTATGAACATTTGGAGTTTTAATCAAACATTGGCTGAACCAAAACTATGGAAACCAAAGGGATTTTCGAAATTCTGAGCTCGCCAACGTGTTCACCACTGAAAATAGTGTGGGAATATAATGGTGAATGAATTTTTAAAGGCATAACATAAGATCACAAGCTCTTCAAAGAAGTCAAAATTTCCAGTTTTTGGTTTCTAGAGTCAATCAGTTTGCATGCATGGTTTGACTGAGATAATGAACCCAAAAAATTATGAAATTTTCTAGAAAGATAGTAGAGGCAAGTAGCTTTAATTTGGTGGGTATTTTGTAATTTTCTTAGCTCTAAGAAAGAAGTTATAATTTTTACAAAATGACCCAAGTTTCAAGAAAATAAAACTGGGCAGAAAGCTTGTGTGAGATGTTTGAATGAGTAAATCAACCCAAAAAGTTATGATATTCTCCAGGTTAACAGAGTACATGTAGAGCTTTAATTGGATATAAAATGGGTAATTTTTGAACCTCTGTAAGCTGAGTTAATGATTTTTGAAGTTAGGTTAAGTTTCTGGAAACTCAATCTGGACAGTGATGAAAGACATAAAAACTGTGAATGAGTAGAGTAAGATAAAATCATGAAATTTTCCAGATTGCAAAGGATGGACAGAGCTTTAATTTGATATAAAATGGGAACTTTTTGGAGTTCTGTGCTAAGAGATATTGATTTTTAAAGTTAAATAAAGTTTCTGGACAGTGAAGGAAAAATTAAGTACTGGTATTAATCTAACGTGTTATGACTAGTGGGATCATTTTTTTAAGAAAATAGACTTACCTAGGAGCACATCAAAGTTGTGTGCAATTAAATCTGAATTTTGGAAATTTTGTAAATGTCTAGCCAGTCAAGGGATTAGTCTAGAAATGAACAAATTAAAGGCCAAAAGTAATATGTTTTTGCAAAAAAGGTTTTTTTTTTTAAAAGTAATTTCATATATAAAGACAACCCTTTTAACTTCCCCGAATATCGTGAATGATAATAAAGTACAATAATGGTACTATTATAGGGATTTTCGAGAGCCACGCATGACAAAGCATTTGGACAATATTGGAGCAAATACACGGATAGGTGGTAAATTTAATCCTATATGGTTTGTGTATGTGATATATGTTTAATTACCATAATTGTGGGGTTGTATCTTGTACACGGGGCTATTTACATACAATCTTTATGTTATTTGGCCAATAGCAATTGTGTTCCTATGTGCTGAGGACTCAAAACTGGTAAGGTTCAACGTTTATATTTTCTTATGTGCTAAGGAACTTGTAATACCCGCATATTTATTTATCTGAAATGTTATATTTTGATAAATAAATAGGTTACTTCTGATAAGTGAAATTATAGTCACAAAACTTGTGTGGATATAGTCTATTTTTCTAAGTTGCATTCTGTAGGAAATTAGAGAATTTAAGGACCAAAGTGCCAAAATGACGAAAATGCCCCTAAGGGACATAAATAACTTGGAAAATTATGAAAAATCCTAAAAGGCAGTAAAATGACCAATTGAATTAAGAGAGTATATTATCTCTAATTTTGGTAATTTAATAAATTACAAACTTGGAGAAATTGAATAAGAATGCTCAAAAGTATTGAAATGACTAAAATACCCTTGTAAATTCTAAAAGAATGCAGAAGACATGGAAACAGAAATGTCAATACAAAAGTTAAGAGGAAATGAGACATTTTAATTAAGAAAATTATCAACTAGTGATAATAAAGTAATTAAGTAATTATTGGCTAATTACTTAAGCATAGGCAAAGGAAATTCAGGGATAATTATGTAAAACCCTAAAATTAGTGGTTTTTGGCTTAAAATTAGTAAAAACATATTTACTAATTAATTGGAAATTTTTGAGAAAAATAGATGAGTTTAGGTATTTTTAAGCCTAAATACAAGTATGGGCCAATAGGAAAAGTTATGAAAAAATTATGTGAAAATAATTAAAATAATAATTAAATAATTAAGTAAATAATAAAATAAAATATATGTATATATATTATGGTGGGCTGCCGACATCTTTGTTGGTAGGAAAAAAAAAATATATAGAAAAGTAATGAAGGTAGTGTAAAAACATAAAACTCTTATTAAATAATAATATAATTAAATATAGTGAATAGTGATGGAATAAATAGGAAACGGATCATATCTAGAGAACTAGGAATAGGATTTCCAAAGTCAAGGTAAAATATTGATCAGTGGATTTTTATCTTCCGTTAGACTTTTCCAGAAGTTAATTCTGAGGCCGGTAGAGCATTTTCCTAATAAAACGAAATAGGGAAAAATGCAGATAGGCACATTTTTAGGATTGAAGAAAATAAATTCTAACTCAACATCTAGAAATGAGTTTGAAATTATCTGGACATATTTGGAATCAGTGAATTTTTGTCCAGAAGTTGGTAATTCCGGAATTCAATTTCGTAACCGTGCACGCTTTTCGAGGAACTTCAGACTGACTGTTGGAGCCCTATATGGAATCAAAATTTAGGTTAACTTGGACATTTCTAATGAGTGAGGAGATGTCTTCAAAGTTGTAATTCCGAAATTTTGAGATTTTTCCGAAATTACGCGAATCGGACACCGAACGGGGAAATTCTATCGGTGCGGCCATAAAGCAACCATGAATCATTTCATGGAACCAAGCATTGGCTGCCACCTTCACCATGCATGTCGACCAAGTGCATCAATGGGCAAGGTTTTGCCATCTAGTCCAAGTTGGATCCAAGGGTTTAAGAACAAATTGGAAAATTCCCATGATATCCTTACTTTTTTCTATAAATAGGCAAGGGTGCTCTTCATTTCTCACACACATTTTGAGGCTGAATTCTAGAGAGAGGTTTTTAGAGAGAGGAGCTCTGGGAAATTTTGCAGCGAAGCTCTGGGTAAGTTTTTCGGTACCGAGCTTTTAGCTTTCGTAGTTCTTTCAATAGTTAGAGTAGTAATGTTAGTATAGCCTTTAATTTTTCAAGTATGATTAAATATCATATGATAGGGCTATATTAGTCTAGAATTTCGAAAATTATCATTGGGTCAAAGTTATGGCAAAATTTTGGAAAAAACGGAGCCAAAGTAACGAAGTGCTGGCGAAATTCCGCCAATTAGGGGTATAGGGGCAAAATGATAATTTTTACCTAAAATGCCAGTTATAATGCCAAATCACTAATGAAAGTGATATTACTCTTATAGGATATCAGAAACTCTGATCTGCTGCCGTTACGCTGCCCGACGTGCCGCTGTTTCACGTTTTTCCGTAAAAGTACGTGTTCCGCCAGAAGTACCTAACGCCGTCAACGAAGGTACGTTCGCGTACTGTAACACTAATCTAGTGCTGCTCATATACATATATGTGATAGGTACATTCACGGTTAGAGACTCTGTTCAGGGTTATCGATTATACATACAGTTCACACGGGTTATAGATGTAGTAATACCGTTAGAGTTTTCCTAGCGCTGAGGACACGACAGTACATCGTGGCACTGGTGAATAGTGCAGGAACTTTATGGGGCTTACATACTGCTTTACGCTTATGTACTGTCATTATATTGATCATAGCTGTTATGTCATGAATAATTGTCATCCCTATCTTGTCTTATTTGAGCATAAGGTTAACTGTTACCCGAGATTCAATGCGGTGAATTGAATCTCATTGTAGCTCAGTGGTCGGAAGGACTAAGGATTGGAGATAAGGGCAAGCTGCACGAGTAGGCTCATGGTTGGAGGGCATGTAGCACGAGTGAGCTCTTAGACGGAGATGTCACTTTATCGTTTTCCGTATTTACCTATGAGAACATTAGGATGTTGTATCAACACTATGTTACACTATGGTTATTGTTTGAATGGGAATCAGTTACTCTTACGCTCCAATGCTCTACTCTGATTTTAAAAAAAAAAAAAATTGGCTCTGGAATTGGGATGTTACAGAACTCAGGACTAAGTAATTCCTGTGTTTATTTTTCCTCTGATGAGGAAATCGGGACCCACAAGGTCTTACGTTTACTTTTCCTAGCACTAAGGAATTTGGGACTCATAGGGTCCTACATTTATTTTCCTAGTAATGTGGAATTCGGGACTTGTCCGGTCCTGCGTTATTTGGACTTGTAGAGTCCATTTGTAGTTAAGATGACATGTATGATACACTATTTACTATTGCCATGCGTTGATACTGCATGTTAAATTGCTTTTTCCTGAATTATGGCTATTTTAGTATCATAGTATGCATATGCATTACATAGAGATTAACATGTTACCCTGGGATTCAATTTTGAATCCCTGGCACTAATAAAGCTTCAGGATGCGACCTGGGAAGAAAGGGGAGGACTGTTTTGTAAGGCGGTTGAAAGAAGGTGGACCTCAGGAGGAGTTCTTTTAATGTGTATATATATTTTGGATTAATTTTGATGGGTTGTATAAGGAGTCTAATTTGAAAGTATATTTTAGGATGAATGTAATTTAAATATCCCAGAAAGGTTAAGTTTTAAATTATTACCACGTTATATATTGTTTTAAATTATTAGTTACTCACTCGTCCAAACCAGATCTATACGTTCTTCTATGTAGTAACTCTAATGTATCTCGGGAAATATAAGGGCACGTTACAAAAGATGTACATAGTAGTGGTATAAGTACAAAAAGTGGTGGTATCAGTACACTTAGTAGTGGTATCAGTACACTTGGAAGTGATATCAGTATATATAGTAGTCATATCAGTATTACCATTATTCTTAATTACTGATACAATGATGGATACATGTATGGATCGAGCCCATAACTTGACAAATGATTAAGCATAAAGTAGGGCGATAGATTAACTGTGATATCAAGAAAAAAAAAACTATGATACTATCAAAATTTAGTTTAAGGAATGATGGGTTTTAATGAAGAGTTTGAACTAGAGATAAATTGTTTTGGAAAAAAAGTTTTAATTTTTTTTAGAAAAACCCATTCATTTTACAGGACCAGACCCTGTATTTAGGTTAAGTTTTCCAACTATTTATGAAAGTGTTTACTTTCCAAGACCAAACCTCACTCTTAGTGGTTCGAAATCATTATTCAGTAACTCATTTGACTCAGTAAAACGAATAAGTTGTTACACAAAGTCTGGAATGTCGAGATCCATGCCAAATTTTATAGCCATACAGTGTTGGAGGGCTGTGTGTGTGTGTAAGAGGTCAACTAGCTTAGAAACTCTCACTTGAAGAGTCGTATATCCATACATCATGGTTATTATATAAAAACCGTTATGTATATAAATGTTCATGGTTCGTGTTTTATAAACCGTTATTTATGTACTTATTTTAAAATAGTTGTCTACGAGACTATTATTAAGTTTAATAAAAGTCACAGAATTGTGTTATTTATGTTACCGAATAAATACCAATTGTAAAATGATATGTATCATGCAAGCATTATCATATGTAAAGATAGTTGTTTACATGTGCATGTTAATTATTATCATAGCAATAGGCAGATCATGGCCTCATCAAATCTCAATACATAACGGGTGTTATATCATAACCGTTATAATAGGTCCAAAATAAATAAATAAATAAATAATGGCTCAGAACCATAATGTATTCGAGATTTTATAGCGCCTACATATATATGTCAGTTCAAAACCATAATGTATGGCAGTTAATAATTGTCATATATCGCTATTTTTGTAGTAGTGTATGTTTTGCTATGTGAAAAAAAATTAGGTCAAAATGTTTCCATGAGGTAGAGAATGCTTTTTCAACCATACCAATCTCCCCCGCCCCCCTCTTTTTTTCCTTTTGCAATGCATTATCTTTGCCTTCACATCAAACACATTAGGTTTCACTTGATGGGATAGGAGTGAATAAAATTCAAATCTTCATATTCTTAGATTAATTTTTTTAAAAAAAAAATATCATAGGTGCGTAATAATAGTTATATTAAATTATAATAAATAGGGTATATTCGATTCATATACAGGGAAAAGGGCATCATTTTCCATGTATTGAGGCACAAGTTAGGCCTAAATGCATTTCAAGGTCCATATAGTTTATAGAAAGCACTTTTAATCACTCTCATCAAACAACCACTAGTTAATTGAATATGGTGTATCTTGGTGAGAATCATTATTGCGCTTTATTTACAATACCACAATCCAACTGGAATGCACACTGATGAAAGTGAGGTGGTACCCCAGTTTTCCTATCATCTATACTCCCTCCTCTCTATAACAATATAGGACCTAGCTATTTACCTAATTTGATTAGATTAAGGAAGTTAGTTAAGTTAGTTAATATAATATGTATTTTCTAAAACATCATAATCATCTTTCTTATTTCCCTCTCCTCATTGATTATTATTGAGGGAGCATCAATAAGGATAAATTAGAAAAGACTGATCAATATTGTAAATAGGTCTTATATTTAAGACCAAGATCAACTCACAAATAAGTTATATATTAAAGACCGGTGGGAGTATATATTTTGTGTAACCCTTTTTCCATATTTTTTTTTAATTTTGTAACTATATTGAATCTTTCAAATTATATATCTCTTCAATTCTAATAATTGGTTCCCAATTTCATCCTCAAGGGTATTACTTTATTAGTATTAATTAAAATAAAAAATTTCGGAAAATAATTAATTGATAAAATAATAAGCACAACAATATATTTACAATGTGAACTTTATTGTAATGACATCTCACTATGAGAACTTTTTGTCGTCTAAGCATGATCACATTATCTTATTTTAATTAAGATGCGTGTTGGCTTGTGAGAAAACCCTTTTGGGCTACTCAAAGCCCACATAAGAAGTTTTTGGTCACAAGTGATATGGTACGAGAAATCCCTTGAGTAATTTCATCAGAACCAGATGTAAGCACTATAAGCATTGATATTCAACTCATAAATTTCAAATGTTTCTTTGTAGGCTTAATTAAGTTAGCTGCGCCAGTGTTTTATGGTTGATTCAAGGATACAAAAAAGACTTTCAATTGTTTTCACTCAAGTTCACCCCCTCCTTCTAGATGATTCATTCATATATACTAGTTCCTCGAGTTATTAATATAAGACCTATATAACTTATTTGCAGTCATTACGAACATTATTTGTATTAGTTATTTGTTACAAATGTGTGTTAATTTACTTAAAATACCATTTTTAATTATGTGCATCAGAACTACCTTTGGTAGAAACCCTCTTAATATGTGCATATGTGCGTGCGCGAGCGCACAATCAGTAAGAACACTTTATAGAAACAATTATAAATTTAGAAGACAAAGTGGATTTATGTCTTATATATAGGACTAAAGTGAATGTATTATGTGGCTCTTATATTTAGAATCAGCTTGTTGGAGTAAATATGTACTCATTCCATTTCAGATAACCCATGTTCTGTAAAATTATAGGTTTCAATATCTCACTCTAGTCCTTATTATAAGTCCACTAGTAGAAGTAATTTTTGGTTCTAAATTATATCCACTTAGAGATTATTATTTATTGCTTTTCAATTTTACCTTTATTCGATTGGAAAGAGAGAAAGAGAATAAAGGTGAGAATTATTTGAAAAATCGGGGTGGAGAAAATTTAAATCAGCGTAAATCTAGAAAATTCTATCAATTTAAGGCATATTTAATTACTTAATTTTCATTCTTCGTTACATGAAAATTAGATAAAATGAATTGATAATAATTAAGGATCAAACCAATGGTATTAGGCAGTCAGCAGTACCGAAGAAAGTTAAAGCTGAATTTTTTTTTTGATATTTTAAAAACCAAACTTATTTTTTTTAATTGATGAACTGTGTTATGGTTAAAAGAAGGCTTCCTCTCTCCAATTCAAATATAAATCATTTTAACTAATTCACTGAAACTAAAAAATGACAGTTGCGTCATTAAATTAAATCTTCTTGAATTGTAAAAATTTTCAACTTCAACCATAGTAAATGAGGTTCTGAAGGATAAAAAATATAATGTTATATTTAAGAATTAATTACAAAATTAACCAATAAGTATTAATTACTCTCCATATGACTTATATTATGGACCAAAAATTGTTTTAAAAGTGACTTATATTATGAATAGGAGGGAGGGAGTATATTTAAAAAGAAAATAGTATACACATATAGACATAGGCGGATCTACGTTATGGAGAAGGTATAACATCTCGTTTTCACAAGCAGTATAAATTTTTTTTTTTAA
>JAMWYP010000523.1:0-155007 GCA_025563575.1 Acacia pycnantha
GAGGCTTTCAACTTCTCCTCAGGGGACGGTGAATGTGGGCCGGATAGTGTCCCACATAGGATCCTTTATTGTTTTTTGGTCCACATTTTTCCACTCATCTGTCATAATGCTAACCTTGCTGGGTACTAGAGCGCCGACAAAACTAGTATATGTGCTTTTATTAGGACCAACAGGTTGCAAATTTTCATCAAAAGAATCTCGAGCTTCGTCCCACTCCACTAAGGGATACTTCCATCATTCGTGTGCCGCCTTACACAGCCCTGCACGGCGCCGAGGAGGCTCAATGAGATGAGGAAGAGGGTTCATTCGTCCGACCCTCACTCACCAAACCAAGATTGGAGTTTCAAGAACACGAGTGGAATCGTTTTCACCGTTCATTTTCAAGAGGAGAAGAGAGGAATGCCCGAGAAAATGAGGGAGTAACAGAGGCTAACGGTGACGCGGGGCGAGGAAGAGAGGTAATAGAACAGAAGGGTTTAACGTGAAGGGGTTCTTCGGGTGAGAGTGACAAAAGCTCGCGAAGTTAACGTTTGGCGTCATTTTTAAGACGGACAAATACACATATACTGCCTTAAAGATAACCTTTAAGACCGATCTCTATATGTCCTGGCTTAAAATTAATTAATTTTTTATTCAAACTTTAGTACGGCAAATTTTATGTCCGGTCTTAAAAGTCTAACTTTAAGACCTGGCCATTCCAGAATTATGGTCTTAACATTTATTAATTTTTTATTTAAATTTTAGTACCGGACAACTTTTAAGTCCAGGTCTTAAAGGTCTAACTTTTAAGACCGTCTTTTATATATGTTCGGTCTTAAAACTTTAATACATTTATATTTTAATTTTTCCGTATTAATTTTGGAGTGTCAATATAAGTCAATTTGTATGAGATTTCTCCAAAAGTAATTGATATTTCAATTTTTTTAATAACATTTTTAAGGCCGGTTGTTATTTTAACAGTGCGGATAATATCTATGAAAAAATGATCGATTAGTAAGAACATCTTTATATTTACAAATCGCCACCGGTCATATTTTTAGGAGCGGTCCTTATTTAGTCGGTCTTAATGTGGCGAGTCTTGAAGCACTTTAGCGTATAAGAAGTTCTTTTTATTTACAAAGCGCCACCGGTCACACCTTTAAGAGCGGGCGTCGATGATCCGTTCTAAATGAGGCGGTCTTCAATCCCTTTTTTGCACTAGTGCACGTACCTCTCCAAACCTAATTTTTTTTCTACATGCTATCTAATTAAAATAATGGTCTTACTATATGTACATATATATGTGTATATATATAGATACACACACACACACACACACATATGTATGTGTGTGTATATATATCGACAGACACATATAGACACACACACACCCACACATATAAACACACACACAAAGATATACATGTATATATGCGTGTGTGTTTATATTTGTACACACACATATTGACAAACACACAAATATACATATATGTACACACACATGTACACCTTTACATATATGTGTCTATGTATATTTGTGTGCACACACACACATATATTTGTGTGTACACACACACATATATGTGTGTAGACACACATATATATGTGTGTGTCTATAGTGTCTATAGATATTTGTGTGTAGACAAACACATATATACATACATAGATACATACACACACACACATATATATCTAAAAGTTTTATTATTTGGAAGAGTATACTGTCCACGTATATATACTCACAAAAAATGAAACACACCTGAGAAAATAAAATAGGGGTATTTTAGGAAAAAATTGACAATTATTAGAATGTTGTCCTATAATTTGGACCAAAACCAACTCTCGAATGTTGTCTTATAATAAGGGCTAGGTGGGAGTAATAAACATAAAAAAGGTTATAGTTTAAACTAAAAATCTAAGTAGTTACAAATAAACATATTCATTAAGTGGAAGTCTAGGTAATTAATTTTTTAAAAAAACTACAATTAGACGGGCCTAACGGTAGGCTGATTAAGCTTAGAGGCCACTACGGGGCCGGCCTGCCAGGCCAATTTCAAATTTCTAACCTAATTTTCAAGCCCGAGCCCCGCAAGGCCAGGACTTAAACGGGCGGCCCGATTTCCCGCTCTAATAGGAATGCACATTCAAACCTTTTAAAATGGAATATACGACTCGACCTAGAGCCAACTTTATCGGGAGAATTTGGTTGGCTAGTATAAGTGCTACAATATGTAAGATCAAATATGACAACACTTTGAAATAGAAATTTTGTTCTCATAAGCATTAATCTAGCTATTTATGGAAGCTTGATGAATGAATCATACAATATGCAAACTTCATGTTGCAAACTAATATTAATATCATATTTAATCATTTTATAGATGCATCTATCAAAATTATTGACATTTATATGGTTTACATGCTATTTGAATGGGCACATATATTTGATTAGTTTATTTCCAAAATTTTGGAGATCCTTCCAAATCATAAACAATGATACTCCCATAATAAATTTTCTTTGAGAACATGCATCACATTATATAATTCTTGAATTATATAATATGTTGGCTATTCATGAAAAATCTTCTGGTTCTTCAATGGATGTCAAGACATAATATTTTATAATTTGTTGTGTTATATATATGACTCGGATGATCAAAAACTTAAGCCAACAATGACTTTGTTTGGATTAGTAAATTTCTATTTTACTATATCATGTTTCTTTACCAACATTAAAGTTTACAACTTTCACATTATATTGATATAAAATCTTAATCTGACTTCCACTTTTAGGAAATTAATTAGGTTTTGTGAGGAATTATATTAGTACAAATTTTCAATATTAACACACACTTGTATTCTTACAATCTTCCCTCATGCATGAGTCATATAAATACACTTTGTTTATTTCTATATTTCAAAGACAAATCAGTATATAGCAAGCAAATAATCTATCTTTTACTTGAAAGCACAAGTACTTCATACCTCACATAAAAATAATGGATTTAAATTCATTAGGCTATCACTTAGACTCTTTAACAAAGTGAAACTCGATGTAAATCTATGGGTCATAACATTTCATGATCAATTCTTCTTCCGCCCATAGAATTAAGAAAAATCTATATTTAGTTCTCCATGAACTATATCGATTTTATTACACATATGTTCTTTAGAAACTAACTTATATTATCACATTTTTATATAGCTTCATTACTCATTAATAATATGCTTTAATTTTCCCCTTTTGATGCATATTCAAAGTATAAAATATTTAGAATTTTCCACAACATAAAGAAATATGAGAAGATCCATAATCAAAATACATAAAGATCTTATTGCCATATGACTTGTGATGTTTGGGAGCTAAAATTAATTTGAGAGAAATGTAAAGACAAATGCATTATAATATAAAATAATGAATAATTATGATATGCATAGTCTTCTTTCAAATATTCCCTACTATTTTATCATCCATAAATTTGACTTGCACTATATATATAGTCTACACACATTACCAAAATGGTTTTGTTTAACAAATCATAAATTATTCATAATGAGTTTTCTCATTAAATTAAATAAATTCTCATTCTCTTAATTCAAAAATGACGTAAATATATGATTTTTTATATCATATAAATATATGTTTTTTTGTCAACAAATGTCACATAAAACTAATTTGATTCCACTATATACATCATATTATATATTATATCGTGATTAATGTATGAAACTTGCATATATCAAATGAAAATTCTAAGAAGTAGAAGAATTGACAATACAATGGATTAGAGAGAATATATAATTTATCAATACTAATACAAATTGTAGAGTATTTGTATGTCTTTCAATAATGAAACATTTAGAACTAAGAACATTGCACATCTATGTAAGACAACATAATAGTGCTCAAGAGGAGAAAAGAGATGTAATACCCTCCGATATCTTATCGTTTATCGTAGTCATTATGCACACCCAACGATCTTTACCTTAATTGTATGCAAATGTGGGGTAAAAATATAAATAATAAATGTTACATGATATAAAATTTCTTATTTACATCACATAGTTCTCACAGGGATCTACACATTTATTAATTACGGCTTCAAGACTTACGAGACTCAACTAAATTTTAAACCGATCAAGTCAATTCTTTTCCTTTGTGTGACACATGGCACTTGGATAATCATCAACATTTTGTAATTTTCGAACATGACACATGGCCATCTTAGATAAGGATGAATTAAGCGCATAGTCCTCTTTCCTCCTGTTACACCCCTATCGGCCTCGCCCTTTCGGGTGGCGGGTTAGAAGGATTCCTTTTATTTAATTACCCTTCCTTTATTACTTAATCCATTTAACATTTAACGAGTGAACGCGGCGAGCATGGTACCTAGTTTGGACAAGTTCAATGTACCAACAAACATGTAAAATACAGACGGTAGGTAAGTCCCCAAAGGGTTAGATACAGTCATCCATAACAAAGTACCGATCAAAAGCAACGATCATCCAACATAGAATAGTACAAAAAGCGATAGGGCATTCTCAATCTCTTCAACTCTCCGCATCACGCCCTACCTTCTTCAAGCCTCAAATTGTTACCGCCTCACCCTTGTGTCTCCAAATGTTCTAGAGTTCAAAGTTGAACCCTAGAGTAATGTTAAAATCAAATACAATATGTATCCAATGCATGTAATGCAAATCACTGTCAGGAACAAAAAATAAACACGCCTTTGCACAATGAAACTGGCATGTACAACATCCGCAGGACTGCCTGGTCAAGACAAGCCCCCTGGAACCATAACATTAAGGGGCTCGGTAGTCGTGGCTACGGACCCTAACCACTTACCCCAAGAGGCCTCGCAGCCACCTAAGGACACGCAGTCCAATAGGTCCTACCTACCTCCTATACCTCAAACTTCAGCAGAACCCAAGGACACACAATCCTTCGAGCACTAGAGTCCTACATGCCTTCGGACTTCGGCGGTAACCTAAGGACACGAAGTCCCATCGGCTCTACTGACGACATACCCTAGACTTCAACGGTAACCCAAGGACACACAATCCCATAGGTACTACTGACCCAACTCCTTAATCATGATATAACACACATGCGAAAGTAACATAGAGTATGCAAGTTAATGATTACTACACGGTACTTCTTGAAAACATTAAACTCCTCTCCGCCGTTTGAAATAAGTCTTATACACGTTTGACTCTAAATACAAGAAAATATCGCCTTTCAATCACATATACAAACTTTACTTCAAGTTTCATAAATTTCACCTACCCCAAAATTTCCTAGTGTCCATACTTGCACATCTGATAATGGGCCAACTGCGAAATCTCATACAGGACAAATGGAGCCCTGGTCCAAACGCTGCGTTGGTGCCGGCCAAACAAGAAAAAACACATGCCCCTACAGGAAAACTACTCAAATTGGATGCATACACTGCTAGTGTGACTATCATCTTCTCAAAACTAATCCCTCAAAGAGTTTTCAACAATGGCCCATGATTTCAAAACATTTTTAATGAACATCCGGTAAGATCAAGCAAACCGAGTATGTCTACAACGCTTCGACCTCTTTCGGTTCCATCTTGCTTCCACCACGATCATGATTCATAATTCAATTTCAAATCGAGTTATGCCAGACCCTATCTATGAGACAACATAGTTCAAAATGACCACTTTAAACTAATCTCAAATTCGAATCTTGAAAAACATTTGATCTGAGAATTTAGTTTAGAAAATTCAATTTCAAAATTTCACAAAAACAAAAGTGCACGGCAACTTCAAAACTCAATTTTCAACTATACTAGAAACAAGAAAACTGTCATAGAAGGTCATCCATACGTCACAAATTCAATTTTTCCCTATCGGCTATTCAACTCACATCTTAGGAAATCTATTAGCCACTAACACATTTATGGTTATCGGTCAGTCATGAGACAATAATTCATGGCTACCGAGGTTCTAGTTATGACACTCTCAAGGAATATCCTATAATCGAGATCTTTCCTATGTTGATTTAGCAGCTAACAACCTCAAAATACCTCATATCATATAGGTACTATCCTCAAACATACCTTAAATAACATGCGACAACTTTACATCAATTAATATTATCAAGTTTTCTACTCTCGATATTGAAACCTAAAGCAACCTCAATCACACCTCGGTCTAAGCACTAATTCGGTTTAGATCGAATTCAAGCCTATTTATATTCATTCTATCATTCTTATGGAATCTCCAAGGATTACCACATATATCCTTCCTCGAAGTACTTAGGCCTCCAATCAAAGGAATCCCATATTCCTATAGTACTTCCTAGGAGGTCACCATCTCGATATTTCTTTCGCTTAAGCATGCTTAACCTCCAAGTGCCAATCTGTTCGGTGTACTCATACTAATAAAAACCATATATTGCTAGTTATCGGTATGTTACATAAGTACGATCCTAGTACATCTTATTTGCCTCCCTAGAAACACCACAAACTGTCCCTACGGGAAACTTAATCGGTATCGGCTTCTCTTAGAATTCCCTTCTAATTTTTGTTGTGGGAGTCGGACCACGATTTCCATATCAAAGGCCCCAAGGCTAGCAATAGAATCCATATTCGTGCTACCTCCTCTATCATAAGGGTCTTATCTTACCGAAACCCAACCCTCTTCCTTAGGGTATATATCCCTTATGCTCCATTTCTTGTGACTATGTAATCAAATATCACCGTACTATTCTCGTTTCCAATAGAACCGCACTGCTTCGATACCAAAAGCGTAATACCCTGTTATCTCACCATTTATCGAGTAATTAAGCGCAATTCGTGATATTTACCTTAATTTTATGCGGTTATGGGGCAAAAACAGAAATAGTAAATGTTACACCGATATAAAATCTCTTGTTTACATCACATAGTTCTCAAGGGATCTACACATTTATTAATTACAACTTCCAAACTTACGAGCCAACTAAAATTTAAACTAGACGGGGCCAGCATCTTCACACGCTATTACCCATCGTCTGCTCCGCGAGCTACATCCAGATCCTCTCGCTTTGCAGGTATTTGCCACCTTGTGTGGGAACCGCGTCTAGTATGCTGTAATATTATAGGTAGCAACAAGAACCGGGACCCGAAGGTTCCTAGAGTAATAGATTATCCTCACATGGAATGTATATAATGCACATGACAGTTAACCATGCACGAGAAAATAGTTCACGAGAGGCATACATAGTATTTGAAAATCACATAACACTAGTCTTATACAAGTACCCTACCGAGAACAGATCACATAACACATAAACATGGTTTAACATACATATACAATCAAACATATTGTGAGAGTTAGAGTTACTACCTAGATGCTTTATCACTTCACCAATGGCTCCTAATTCTATAGTTGCTCGGCAAACAACGATACCTATAACCATATATATTTATGGACGACGGATTATTATTTATCCAATACTAAGATTAGATACTTATTAGGCCCAACATAGAATTAAAGGCCTGTTCTAGCTCCAAAATTTCATTTTGACTCTTATAGGTTAAGTTATTTAATATTGGTCTTAACCAAAGTCAATTTCGCCCTTTAACATCAAAACGATCGAATTTTTTATGAACTTTGGAAATTCATAGTTAATTGTAGAAAAATCAAATTAACATGGTTCCAAAGGCTATGTGACCCTTAATGCGTCTATTTTTTACCATTAAAGCTTGAGATGTCTACTTTAAGACTGAAAAATTTCATAGTCATTGGACACTATTTACCCATTCAAAATTACCACACAAGTCGACTTCCTCTTAGTGTTTCAAAACTAGCAATTTTGCAATTCTTTGTAAATTGGCTTTAGTGTTTCTAAAATTATATTCCAAACTTGTTCTTATACAAAGTTTCATTCTAAACACTTTGGAAACATCAAAATCACATCATTTCCTCATGTTTTTATCTCTTGCCGAAAACACATCCCAAGAGCAACAACATAAGTTTTCATCTTAACTTCATGTTCATTCATGTTCTTTCTTAATCTTCCTTTTTAAACTATAATATTAACTTTAGATGTAATACCCTAAAATCTGACTTATGTTAAATATCATAAATTGGTAAATAAAACCTATTGAAATAGGTGAATATTTGGTCTCAAATAATAAGTTATAGTTACCTTATTTCCTAAGTTAATTTTTATTAAAATTAGAAGAAATAAAGGGCCAAAAATCCCTAAAATGCATTAATGGGTATAAAATGGCCTAAAACTATTATGATAAATTCTAAAGGGCAGTGAAATAATTATTAAAAATTAGAAAGAATATTGTCCTTAATTTAGACAATTTAATAAATTATAACCTTGGAAAAATTAAAGGAGAAAATTCAAAAAGTATTGTGGGGCCGTAATTGACCCCATGATTTTTAATATTTTACATGGGACATAAAATACCAATGTCAATCCAATAGTTGTGAGAAAATAATTATTCTTAAATAAGAAAATTATCAACAATTAGTGAGGGATTAAATAAATAATTATTGGCTAATTATTTAAGCATGAATCAAGAGAATATTCAAGTTAATTATGTAAAACCCTTTAATCAAATTATTAGTGGCTAAATTAGCATAAAATATACTTGCTAATTAATCAAGAAAGATTAGGTAAAATGTGTGAGATTAAGTACATGGAAATCCCTAATCCTAAAAGGTTGCTAAACATAGGATTAGCCAATGGGATAATTATCTAATTAGATGAATTAAAGCATGGATTAATTAATAAAGCAAAGTTTGACAAGTCAACATAAGGGGGCAGCCAAAATTATAGGGGGAAAATAAAGGGAAATTGAATGGAAATTAAAAAGAAGACTTAGTAGAGAAGTTTTGAAAAAGTAGAAGATATTTTGTGAAAAAGTAAATAGGATAAATGACCACCGATAGAAATTAAATCCTATCTAGAAAACCATGAACTAGGTTCCTAAAGTCAGGGCATATTATAGACAAGTGAATTTTTAGCTCGGAGTAGGTTACCTCCAAGTTATTTTCAAATCGAAAAGCGCTATGCTAGATCAAGCTAAGAAGTTATCGATATTCAAAAGCAAATCGGATGAATGAAAATCTATAGAAACCAAGCCATAACTTGAAATCCGGGATAAGGTGGTAAACATCTGGGCATATTATGAATCGAGTGGATTTTTGTCCGAAGATGTTGTTACACAGGCGATTTCCGTAATCAAGACGTTTATCCGAAAATGATCGGCGAGCAACGGAATGTCTGAATGAGATCAAAAATTTAGTTGACCTAGACATTTCTAATGAGGAAGATTAGACCTTCGGGGCTATGTTGCCGATTTGAGATTCTTCAAGAGTACGCGATTAGAACACCGAACAGAGACTTTATCGGTAGAAAACTTCTAGAGCAAGTTGGTGACATCACCTTGGTGACATAGGATGACATAGGGGACGTTTTTTGTGGTGGAAAAGAAGGGAAAATGAGTGATTCACAAGAAGCCACATTTTCATCATCTCAACCGATTGATGAAAAGTTGATCTCGAGGGTTGATATCCATGGGCTTTTCCTATAAATAGGGCCTTCATCTCTTTTCAATTCTCACACCAATTCCTTAGAGATTTCAAAATATAGTGAGAGGTTAGAGAGAAGGAGGAGCTCTGAGGAAGAAGCAAATAAGCTCGGGTAAGTTCTTCGGTTCATAGTTTTAGTTCGGTAGTTCTTGAAGTTCTAGGGTGGATGTTGTTTTGATCTTTGATCTTTAATCTTCCAAGTATGATTAGATAACATTTTTTAGGGGTAATTAAGGTATTAATTTCGAAAATAATGTTGGAGGAAGAGTTATGTTGTTGGGATATGCTTGTTTGTTGTGAATATCTGTAATGCATATATAGTGTATGTAAGCATGAGGTTAACCGTTACCTGAGGTCCGATGCGGACCTCAGCTCTTAACATAGCGTCAGGGTCAAGAGGACTGAGGACCGAGGAGAGAGGAAAGCAGCAAGCTTAGAGACTCGTCAAGACTATCTTTTTGCCGCCACGATACGGGTGTTGCCAGGAGACACTTCGTTGATATTTACTTTAAAAACTCTCGGTTGTTGTAACGCTTCGTAAATTAGCCGATTACGGCATTTTGAATATATATATATCGCTTACTCAATTGCTCCGATGCTCTACTGCGATGAAAGAAAATTTATACGCTTTTGAAAATGGGATGTTATATTAGACACTTATGAATCCCTTTTATTGACTTGGACAGGACTCCCTAAGATTATTGAGGTCCATAACAACCAAATATCATGCAAAGAAACCGCTTTTCTAAGTTACCAAGTCATAAAGAAGTTAAGGAGGTAACTTAC
This sequence comes from Acacia pycnantha, assembly GCA_025563575.1. Taxonomy (NCBI): domain Eukaryota; kingdom Viridiplantae; phylum Streptophyta; class Magnoliopsida; order Fabales; family Fabaceae; genus Acacia; species Acacia pycnantha. The sequence continues at coordinate 10,327 of JAMWYP010000523.1, forward strand.
TTGGTTTGTGCTTTGTTTCTCTTGAACTTCTTCCTCCTTAAGCTTCTTAATCTTTCGGCCTGAGCTTCCAAAATACCATACAAAGCTTGTTTAATGGAACCCTAAACATATTCATGAAGGTAGAAGGAAGTATCACAAAATTCATGATCTACTTACCTTGTTTCTCAACTTCTTTACCTTATTCTTCCTTCTTGCTTGGGATATCACTTGTTCTCTTCTCTCTTATGTGTTTCAAACTTAGGTCAGAAAATAAGGGAGTATATGTTCTTAAATATTGGTTAGAAAGCATGCGAACATATCCCTCTTCGTATTTTATCAAATTGCCCATACATTTTCTTCATTTTTCATGTGTTTTCGTGTCTAAATCTGGATTTTCCTTGGTTCTTCATGGTTGCATGAATTTGTCTCTTTTTTTTTTGCACAACTATGAGCTTGCTTAAGTTTCCTTTTAGTACATATTTAGGCCCCTTTCTTGGCCCTTCTTTATTGGTCCATATGTCCTTAACTTTTTGACCTTGTTTCCATGTATTTAATGCTTAAATCATACTTCTTTTGTCCTTGTCTCTTTGGTGGACGAAAATTAAGGCTTATGGGAGAAGGATTTTGGCCTTCATTTGCATTAAATAAGAATGCCAAAATGTCCCTCTTTAAGTCAACTTCTTTTCCCATGAAGACACTTGGCAAGTTCAAGACTTATCTCTATGACTTTATCATCGTATGTGACAAATATGTACTCCTCCTCTTTATGACTTATGGAGGAAGGAGTTTTTATATATATATATATATCCATTCTCCCTAGACTAAACGTTGTATTCATTAAATCTTAGACATACATTAGATTCAATGAATCGGACATTATAGCTCGTGTTGGGCTATTCTTGTGTGCGACCACAGTAGGCCCACTTGAAATTGGCAGCGGCTCAACACTGTACCAGCATATAAGTCACAAGCAGCCTCTAGCAAGACATTATGACTACCCAATTCATATGAGGATCGATGATACGATGCAACCTATCAAACAACCATGCCATGTCCCTTTTGTCACGCGATAATTTGGTCGAGGATGAAGTATGGATAGTGTCATCATCTTGTTCTTGACCATTACTTTCTCGATTTTGAGTAGTTTAACAATAGAAATGGATACTTCTTTCCATCATAGTATGGACACACTTTTCTCAGACTTACTCATTGAGGGGCCTAATAATCTCTCTACAAATGTGAAGAACAAATCCCATCTTGACCATTCACATTTCTCTGCATGACAACCACTAATTCCGATCGTAGCCTTTATCATCACCCGGTTAAATGTGACTTTTGACTAGGTCAAAGATGAAGTGACTCTCATGCAAGAATCCATGATGATCTCGGGTCAAAGAGCATTGTGACGTGGTTATACATGAGATAAGCTTATGACTTAATGCCTGTGGCTTTCTCATAGTGGGTCGGTGCGGCAGCTTATACTCTTACAAGTGCCTAAAACTTTGATTTGTATCTCCATACCTCATAACTATTACCTACTTTGATTGCCCAAAAGAAGTCAAATAATTGGAATAGAGATGAAATTGAAACCTTTGTTTTGATTTGTTTTATGCTTTTATAATAATCTGTTATGAACATTGTATTTAACATGAATGTTTGTATAAGACTCGATTATCTCCTTTTTGTTGTTTAAATCTTCTAGTGTTAATTGGTTCATATAATATATATATAGGTATATGTGTGAGTGTGTAAACACATACCATACCCGTCTATGCCCTGTAATACCTAAAACTCTCAAAACCTATTGGAAATAGGTGAATATGTGGTCTCAAAACCTATATGGTAATTATGTTATTTTTCTAGGATATTTTCTATTAAAATTAGACAAAATAAAGAGCTGGAAAGCCCAAATGCAATTATGGGTCATAAAATACCACAAATATTATGATAAATCCGAGAGGCAAGTAAATATTTATTAAAAATCGAAGTATGTTGTCTCTAATTTAGATAATTTTTGGGAATATTTTCCTTGGAAAATAATAAGGCAAGATTTAATATTATTTTGAAAACCCTAAATGACCCAATGATTTTTAATATAAGCATGAGGCATAAATTATCAATGTTAGTGCAATAGTTGTAGATAATGATTAATTCTAATTAAGAAAATTATCAACAATTAGTAGTTGATTAATTAAATTATTATTGGCTAATTGTTTAAGCATGAATAAAGGAATGTTTGAAGTTAATTAGGTGCAAACCCTAATTAAAGATTAGTAACCAATGAAAGGCCAAGATTGAATCTTTAAGTAAGATCTAAAGGTTACCATATTTCTAACATTTTAATAGGGCTAAATCCATGTCAATATTTAAGGGCCAATGATAGAATTTATGCTACATAATATAAGGTAATTGAACATAATACAAATTAATTAAAAAATCAAACTTGGACAAGTCGGGGGAGGCTGTAAATAGGTGTGTGTGTGTGTGTGAAATGTGTGAGTTGCAAGTGGTAATGCAAGTTGCAATAAAGATAAGATGTGTAAGAGATATTTGTGAAAAAAGCAAATAAGATAAATGAGGACCGATAGAAAATAAATTCTATCTCAAAATATGTGAACTAGGTATCTAACATAAGGACTTATTATAAATAAGTATATTTTCATCTCGAGTAGGCTATCTCCGAAGTCATTTCCGTACCTAGGCTGAATAATTAAGAGATAAGGCGAAAAATATATTACGTGAAAAATGGCGGATAATATAAATGAGAACCAATGGAAAATAAATCATATCTTGAAATCCTTGAATTAGGTTTCTAACAACAGGACATATTATTAACTAGATTTTTGTCAGTTGGTTATTAGGAAGTTATTTTAAACGACGGCGTTTATCTTAAAATGGTTAACAGTTGTAACATCCCATTTTCAAAAGCGAGAATATTTTTTTCCATCAAAACATCATTTCAAATAATCGAGTAGAGCATCGGCGATTGAGTAAGCGATATGTATATATAAAATGCCGTAAGTACATTTGGATACAACGGTACAAAAACCGTGTGGTTCAAAAGTATAATACAACGAAAGAAATCTTCGGCCGGATCTTCTACTGGCACCTTGCTTCTTTCCTCGGCCCTCGGTTCTCCGGACCACGAAGATACAGGCGAGATCAATTTAGCGCATTGGATCTCGGGTAACGGTTAACCTCATGCTCAAATACAACGGTATACGGATGACGAGATATTCATGACATAACAAAGAGATGGATGATCAATAAGAACATAAACATAGAGCGGTAGGTATAATCGGTAACCTGAGCGAGTCTCTATCCGTGAATGTATAAGCGGTAACCCTAAACGAGTCTCTATCCGTGAATGTATAATCGGTAACCACTGAACAGAGTCTTTATCCATGAATGTATAATCGGTAACCCTGAGCAGAGTCTCTTTCCGTGAATGCTTAGGTAACCCATGAGCGAATCTCTATCAGTGAGTGTATCTCGGTGACTCCTATGAGAATCTCTATCCAGGGGTTGTATCTATCACATATGGTTCACTAAGTACAATTCCATAGACTCGGTGCATATAGCACTTGAATAGAATGGCCGAGTAAGTGTCTACCATAGGGGGCCTCACCGAGGTTAACGGTGGCGGTTAGCACACCCAGCGTAGACTAGCCTTGCCTTCGGCGCCCAAACTAATCACACATTATATCATCACATATTTGCATACCATAAACATCGAGTCGGTGTTACGATGCAGCGAACGTACCTTCGTTGACGAACGTAGGTGTTTTGGCGGAAGCGGCTGCGTTTTGACGGAAAACGTAGAAACGTCTGACAATGCACGCGTCGAGGCGGTGGTTCGGCGGTTCGATGATCAAGATATCCTATAAGGATAAATATCCACCAAACTATTCACACATCATATCATCACATATTTGCATACCATAAACATCGAGTCGGTGTTACGATGCGAGCGTACCTTCGTTGTGAGCGTAGGTGTTTAAAGGCGAAACAGACGCGTTTTGACGGAAAGCAATGGCTCGTGTCTGACGGCACGTCAGGCAGGTTGACGGCGCAGTTCGATGATCAAAGATATCCTATAAGGATAAATATCCCATTGTCAATATTTGACATTATAACGAGGCATTTAGGTATAAATTACCATTTTGCCCTATTCCCCTGTCAATGAAATTTCGCCAACACTTCGTTACTTTGACTAATTTCTTCCAAAATTTTGCAGGACCTTGACCCAATCATGATTTTCGAAATTCCTACTTAAAACACCCTTATCATATGATATCTAATCATACTTGGAAGATTAAAGACCACTCTAGCATTACTACTCAACTATCGGAAGAAGCTGCAGCTTAAGACTAAGTACCAAAGAACTTACTCGAGCTTATTTGTAAATTCCGGACCCCTTCCTCCTCCGAGCTCCTCTCTCTAACTTCTCTCTAGGATTTCTAAGAGTGGTTTTGGTGTGAAAAACTCAAAGGGTTGCACTTACATTTATAGAAGAAATTGTGACACTATTCATTGCTTTCTCATACCGGATATCGGCCGTCGGATCGCATACGCAGGTGTCACAATCCTCACCGAGGCCACTTGGCAACCGACCTGCCCTCCTTAGGTGGCACCCCTTGGCCAATCACAAGGAGCCATGTGGTCATTTCTAGAAGGGGTACAGCTCAATTCAGGATAAAAATCCACTCATCAATATTATATTTTGACTTTAGAAATCCTGTTCCTGGTTCCCTAGATAGGATCCAATTCCTATCGGTGTTTATTTTACTTTCTACTTTTTACTTTAATTAATTTTAAATCAAGTGTTTTAAGTTTCTGATTCACCTATTTCTTTTAATCACAATTTTCTTCCACCTCACCTCAACATGTCGGTCACACACACACAAATTCAATATCCATTTTTATTTTTATTTTTAATTAATTATATAATTTAATAATTATTTTTACATAATTTTTACAAAATTTTCCTATTGGCCCATACTTGTATTTAGGCTTAAAATTACTTAATCTCACATATTTTCTCAATATTTTCCAATTAATTAGCAAATATGTTAATGCTAATTTTCAGCCCTTTACCAATAATTTTAGGGTTTTACATAATTATCTTTGAATTTTCCTTTGTTTATACTTAAGTAATTTGCCAATAATTACTTAATTTAATACTTGCTGCTAATTTTATTAATTAGAATGACCCATTACCTCACAACTTTTATACTTACATTGGTGTTTTATGCCTCATGCATTATATCATAATTCACGGGGGCATTTTGGTCATTATAATACTTTTTAACTTTCCCCCCTTTATTTTTCCAAGGTAATATTTTAATAAATTACCTAAATTAGGGACAATATTCTTCCCTATTTCAAATAAATATTTACTTGCCTTTTTTATAACTTTCACAGGGTATTTTATAACCCGTAAATCAGTTTAGGGACCTATTTACAAACTTCCAAGCGTTTTAGGGACCTAATTGCAAATTATTTTTCAAGAGAAACTACCCCAAAAATAAGATAAATTCTCTACAAGGTCTTTGAGATCATATATTCACATATTTCCAATAGGTATTATTTACTCAATATGATACTTATCATAAGTGAGATTTTAGGTATTATTACCACGGCTATGAAATACCCTTAATGGGATCATAAATTTTTTTAATCCAAACATTTCTCAAGAGAAGAATAGATCTCCAGGTGACATCGAGGAATTTTGAGATTAGTTAAGATGCAGCGATTAGAACATGAGAACAGTGGACATTATTAGTAGAAACTCATATAGCAAACAAGTGACCTCGTTGGCATGATATCATGGTTTTGTAGAATCGGGTAAGGAGGTGGATTGGATGGTTGAGATCAAGACTTCTTCACTAAGTCTTGATCCAATGGCTAAGATTGAAGTAGAAGGATTTGGAAGATTACTATTTTGCCACTTACTTTTCTTCTATAAATAGGGTTCACATTCACTTCAAAAAACTCACCAATTCTCTTGCAATTCAAAATAGAGAGAGTGTAGAGAGAAGGAGGAGCTTTGGAGAAAGTTGTAGCGAAGTGCTGGGTAAGTTCTTCGGTACCTAGTCTTAAGTTCTAGTGTTTCTTTCGGTAGTTATAGTAGGAATGCTAGTTTGATCTTTAATCTTCCAAGTTAGTTTAGATATCATGTTTTAGGATTAAATATGATATTTATTTCGAAAATATGTTGGAGAAAGAGTTATAGCAAAATTTTGGAGTAAAGTCGGGGTAAAATGGTCATTTATGACTAAAATGGCTGTTATGATGTTGATAATTAATAGAAGCGTTGTTATCCTTATAAGATATATGTTATTACGCTCGATCATGTCGTGCCGAAATTCCGTCAGCGAAGTACGTTCGCATCTTGTAACACTAACTACGATGTTTATTGTATGCGTGTATGTGTTATGTGTATGATATGCTTATGTAAGGTAGGCGATAGCTCGTGGTATGTTCATGTCTTGTTGTTATACTTGTTGGGTATTGGGATGCGCTTGCTAGGTGTGAAATGCTAGGTGTGAAACGACTGCTAGGTGTGACACGATAGCTAGGTGTGACACATCTCCCAGGGGGGTTATGCGCTATTGGAATATGCTTGTTTGTTGTGTAATATGAATATACTGTAATGCATATGTAGTGTATGTAAGCATGAGGTTAACCCTTACGAGTCGGTGCGGACCTCGGCTCTTGCTATAGCGTCGGGGTCGGGAGAACCAAGGGGCGGAAGAGAAGGAAGCGATGCAGCTTAGAGACACAGTGGAGACTATCTTTTGTTGCCACGGCGTGGGAATCGCCAGGAAGACACTTTTGTTGTATATTACTTTTGAACCACTCGTTTAATGTCACAGTTGTTAAAGTCGGCGGACCTACTATAGTGGGTATTTTGAATACATGTATCGATTACTCTCTTGCTCCGATGCTCTGCTACGATGTTTTAATGAAAAAAAAAAATTATCTTGCTTTTGAAAATGGGATGTTACAATGCCTCTTAGATTGCAACATGGCGAGAATGACCAGAGCTACGAGACCAGCTGGCTCATTAGGTGCACAGAGCTAGAAAAATTGAAAAAGGAAATCACGAGAGGGGGTGAATTGGGGATTTTAAAAACTTTTTAAAATAACCTTGCACCCAAGCTGAAGTTAAACGTAAAGAGATAGGGAAGAAGAGCTTGACACAGAAAGTTTATCCTAGTTCGGTCCAAAATCTTGACCTACGTCCAGTCCCCATACTCTCTGGGTTTTTCTACTCTCACTCAATTTAGATACACACTCTGTACTCAAGGATTATCCTCTCTCTAGAATACACTCCCCCACAAGTTGTAAGCGAAATCCCAATCTCCAAGTCCCCTTGACTTGAGATTATTACAATGAATGAATGATTTGTATAATGACTCTCTCACGAGTAAATATTGATAAACAAGAGGCTCTTTATATCAAATACAATACGAGAAAGAAAAATTGAATGTATATGTAACTCTTGAGCTTGCTTTTCGTTTACGCTTGAATTCTCTGTTTTTGGAGTTTGTAATCTTGTTCTATATATAGTGGTCAATTGCCATGTGACCCTTACTTCTCAATTATGCATGTTCTTCATTTGAAGTTCGGGTTGATGAGGATTATAGCCGTTGGGTTCGATTTTGGTGATTTAACTCCAGACGCGTGAAATCCTTCTTCATTACGATTTGTCGTGTGAATTCAATGTCTTGATTGATCCAACTAATACAGAAACATTCTTAATTTAGAGTGGTTAAATACAGATATGAATCCTCTAAATAAATGTAATCAATTCGCATAGAAATTGTAATTTTCTTGTTTAAACTAATCGGGATGAAAACAGATAACGATCATATTTGCTTTGTCGCCTTAAACTCGAGTTCGTCAAGTCAAGCTCAAGTTCGTAAGGCACTTTGAGTATCGGGTTCATCTTACGCGAGGAGAAAACTCGGAGTTTGATGTAAACTGCGGAGTTTGTAAATTGTCTCATCATGTAAACTCGAGTTCGGCAAGGTAGGCTCGAGTTCGACTCATCATTGAGCATTTTGTCGGGCGAGCACACAGAAATAATATTTTACAAACCAGGAAGGCTCGAGTCCATTAGTGATTAGGCTCGAGTTTAACACTATTCATGCCTAAGAAATTTGATCATTCGAAAGAGTGGGCTGGAGCACAAATATGAACTCTGGAGTTTGTGTATTTGCTTTACTCTTTTTCAATGAAGGGCTCGAGTTCATATTGTGAGGCTCGAGTTCGACTTTATTTATTTCGGGGCTTATCGGAGTGGTGGAGGTTTGAACTTAAACTGCGGAGTTTGTGAATGAAGGAAACCTTGGGAGCTCTGCGGGGAAACTCGAGCTTGCAATAACGAGGCTCGAGTTTACTGTTTTGTAAATTCTTCTTCGTTTATCAAACCATAGAGTAAACTCTACACAAAAGTATTAGGCTCGAGTCCATATACTTAGGCTCGAGTGTTCATCAATTCTGATCATAGGAATAAGTTAACTCTACACAAAAATATAAACTCACGAAGTTTAAAGAGTTGGTTTTCAATTGGAAAATATTTCCTTGAGGAGGCAAACTCGAGCTTGTCTATACAGGCTCGAGTTTAGTCATTTGTAAACTCTTTACCATGGAGAGTTTAGGCTGGAGTTTATTTATTCGGGCTCGAGTTCGTCATTTGAAATAGCGATATGCTCTTTGTTTGCAGCAAACTCAGCTTGCCTAGTTAGGCTCGAGTTTTGCGATGACGAGAATGTGTTTGACTCTTTGTCTTATTAAAACATTCATACTTGTTTACAATTGTTATTAATCATCAAAACACATAGAGAACTAACAAAAATAAGCTAAAAATAAGAGTTGCTAGATTGGGAATGTGAAGAGCAATTCAGAAAACTGTATTATCAAGATGAGGAAATTGTGGAACCCAAATGGATACTTCCGGTCCCAGTTATAACTATCACTCACCAGAATGAACATGGAAATCAAACATGTCCGACAAAATAATAATTTTTCCTTTTATAATAATTTTTTGGACAAATTTTCGTTTTTGGTCAAAGATGAATCATAATATTAATACTGCGAAAATAGCCCCCACATGTTCATTTATTAGATTAACTGCGTAAGTATCAGATTAACTGGGTAAGCTTATATTCCTACTCCTTAAGGTATATAATCCATCTAATTAACTAATTAATTGATACGAATATATCTTGCGTTCCTAGCAAACGTCAACTATCGCAGAATTTTCCTTTCCTCAACGTACATAAAGGTGCATAATCTTGAACTAAGGATGACATGCCTGCAAATAAACAACTCACCCGGATAACCCTTGAAAGAGGATGTGAATAGAGGCGCCGGTGCACGTGCGATCGGATATTTGGATTTCACCGACTCCGTTGGGAAGCTTATCGGAAGCTTTTTGAGCATCCGATGCCGCAGCCTTTGATGAAGCAGCGGCAGCCGCAGCCTTCCCTCCTTTCTTGGTAGCAATGGCAGCCTTCTTCTATGCTGACAGATAATGTGAATGAGGATGTAAGATAACCCTATAGACATCCGAATTCTTCGACGATGAGATGGAAAGCAAAAGATGAGAGAAGGGAAGGGATCAACTGCGTGACAATGAGTTGGGTTATTGAGTGTCACATCGAGTGCCATATAGAAGTTTCCGTCAAACAAAATAGTCAAACTTAACATCTATTAATCAAAGGGTAACATTGCTACGTTTTTAGACTTTTGAGGCAACATTGAGACAAAGAAAACTCTCAAAGCAACATTGCTCCTAGTTGTGTGCGGATTTTCTATTTAACCCTTATACATATAAAGGTCAAAGAAAGTGGCGGCTAAACGACTTGCGGTAGCGGTGAGCCGCAGTGAGCTCAAGAGAGACGTCGTCATTTTTATTATTATACGGCTGAAACAAACCTCTTGATGACATGTCATTTGTATTTTCAAGTTGGCTTTGATAAGGCAACACCCTTTCTGTTGTAGCATCATTCATCGTCTCCTGAACAAACATTCAAACCCAATTAACTATTGATTAACCTCATTATATGAATATTAAATAATTAGATGGTGGGAATTAATTAATTACTTGGGGATTATGAAGAGGTCGTTGAAGATGATGAAGGAGGGGCGGGTGTTGTGTTGCACGTTCCCGGAAACTAGCGAGACACTACCATGATTCCTGCCATTTCATACCGCACCACATGTTGAAACGTACACAAACCCAAACTGATATTATTCAGTTTCATAGGTTTCATTTCTTCAATTCTTAGTAAGTTTATTTGGTTCATGTTTGAATATATATATCACAGGTTTTTATTAATTTGCCCATTACTATTGTTTTCGAGTACTACACATGCGCTTGTATCTACTTGCACACGAGTTCCCCCATGCACGTGCACATTTTGCTTTACTTATGAAATTACAAAAAAATTATAATCCACCGCCAATTAAGTTCCACAATCTCCTTAAATTTGACTTCATAGTTCTGACTATTTGATAACCATACACACACATGTACATGCATATGTACACCTGTACAATACATATATGTATATACATATCTACATATATGCATACATATGTACACACATATATAACATGTTCTTTTTCTTGTCTTTATTCTATTATTGTCATCAAAAAAACTAAAAGGAGTCATATATTTGTAATAATGATGTCAACGTGCCACGTGCAACTTTTGAAAATAGAGAGAATTTCAACTACTGTAGAGTTAAGTGGCGATCACTATCCTAAAATATTTTTTCAGTAGCACATAGTATTTTAAGTTTTATATGCTCGTTGCTAATAAGAAAAAGACTTGAAGGAAAAAATTGCAACAAAAATTAATTTAGGATATTGATTTCTATTGAAAGAATATATTAAGATGCTAAATATACCAAATATTAGTTTAAGATATAGTATGCTACTAAAAAAATACTACTTCAGGATTTTGGATGTTACTCAGCCCTACAATTAGTTATACTTAGATGTTGAAGGAAATTAGTGAATTGACTTTTACCTAGATTTGGATGGAGAGAAAATTAGGGTGCGAAATTAAGAGGAAAACTCCTAAAAATAGCAATTTTTTTAATACCATTTTTAGAAGTTTTCCTTCCTATTATCCCCTTCCTATTTTTCTCTCACTTTTCTTTCCATCCAAATTGAGAGATCTTAAAAAAATAAAAAATTAAAAACAAGATTTTTTCTCACAAGTCTAGAAGAGGAAAAAAAAAAAAAGCTTTCTAATTTAATAAAAAAAAGGGCACAGAAATCGTACCATTGTGCTTGGATTCCAGGATGAGGATGCTGATTCATATGACAATAAGTTGGGTAACTCTGTTCCAGAATTCTGAGGTTGATGGATTCTTCATTTGCTTGCTCCTCATTACCATGTTGACCGTAGCTTGACGAATATAACGCTTCTTCTCCCAAACTTCTCCTGGTTTCTTCCATTTCACGTACACACACACATGTCATTAAGATACAAAGATTTTTAAAAGTTCTATGGTAAACGAATAGTATATCTTATTATAATTTTCCGAAACGAAAGGTGCATGAAACATGAACAAATCTAATTGGCACAATTTTCATTTTTATGGACGCCACCGATATGAGAATCATGCAAAAACTAAATTAGCTGGCGAGTTTATATATATTGTTGCTTTTTTAACCTTCTCCTCATCTCACTCTCTACGTTATATTCCATATATCTACACACACACATATTACTGAAAGCATGACATTTCCAACATCTCAATCACATGCATCCGGTGGTAGACCCGGGATTTTAGGTTTGTGGGTACACAAATAGTGGTGGGATTCGGGGTTCGGGAGCGCGCCGGAAATTTTTTAAACAAGTTTTAAACGCATTAAAAAACAAAAAAATATAAACAATAAAAGAAAAGAAAACTTCAACTTAACATAGAAAAATAATAATCAAGAGTCAACTAACCTTTACATCAGAGCGATTACAAAAGCATTCTTCGATTTCTCATTCCTTGAAAATATTGCATTATATCTTTATCATCAATCGTATCAAATATATCACGTTCAACATAAGTTAGCATGCATGAGTTAAACCAATCATCACTTATTCGATTGCGCAACTTATCTTTAATAAAAATCATTGCAGAAAAAACCCGCTCAACATTAGCGGTTGCTCTGGTAGAGCGAGTGCCAACTTTACAAACAAATAGACTAGTGGATAAATAATATCATTTCTCTTCTCAACCATCTTCAAAGCAAGGTCAGAAATTGTTTGCAAATTGACAAAATCAGAATCAGCCCTCACATCAACAATAAAATTACTGAGACTTGAAGACAGAAAAGGAATATCTGCAAGCTCATCAAACTCCAAAGGATAGAATCTAGCAAACTCAATCAACTTTTCTTTGTTAAAATTAGCAAATGAATCACGAGGATCAAGACAACTCAAACACTCAAGCAATTTGATATTGACATTATCAAATCGATCATTCAACTCTTGAACACGAGTATCTATCATTTGTATTAAATAACTCCACCTTAAAGTAATGGAAGAATGTGAATGATTCCAATCTCGTCTCGATCTCCCTTTAGGACAATAAACATCATTCATATTTATTGGCAAAAATGTTTGTTTCTTGAAGCAATTCATCAAAACCATTATCTCTCACCTCTTGTAAACGAGACTTGACTACCTTCACTAAACCAATTGCATTTAAAAGGTCTTGATCTTTTCTTTGCGAGTGCTTGTGACAACTCATAAGAAATCCCCAAGATCAATTTCATAAGATGCAACAAGAATGCAAATTCAAAATCCTCCATAGCATACAAAATGCAACTGCATCGGTTCTTATGACATCATTTTTGGCTCATCTTCAATAATTTTCATCAAGGAAATTATTGGAGAAAATAATGAGATAACACTTGCTTAGTACCAAAATGGGAACCCCAACGAGTGTCTCAGTCGCTTTAAGGTTGTCTCTTGATTTAAACCTTTTCAGTTGGTATTTCACCACTAGCAATTCTTTCAACTATTAGCTCATCTTGATTCATTTGAAGAATTTCCTTCCGCTTACATGAACCTCCACAACAGTAGCCATCTTTTGAAGCATGTCAAAAAATTCTTGAATCTTCTTGTGATGTTTTGCAACCTTCACAAGTGCTAATTGTCACCGCATATTACTAGCACCATGATAGCCTTGACCACGACATTTAGACAAACTTAAACCAAGTTTAGAAAATAGCCCATCAATCGATGCTTTTAGTGTACGTGCGGTAGTATACGAAACATGAATTATGCCAACAAAGCGTTCAACAATGGACCCTTTTTTGTTTACATACCGAAGTACAACTGCCATTTTTTCTTTAATTGCAACATCACGAGCTTCATCCACTAGCAAGGAAAAATAATCATCATCGAGATCACTAATTATTGCTTTAACAGTCAAATCGGCAAGCTTGAGAAATATCTTTATGAATCTTTGGTGAAGTCAATTTGTGATTATCGGGGCATTTTGCAAGACCACATCACTCATCTCTTTATTTGGTTAAAAATAAAACTTTAGAATTTCAAGGAATAAACCTTGTTGATTTGAACTTGTAGATTCATCATGTCCCGAAAAGGTGACCATTGGGTAGTAGGAATCTAGCACAATCTAAAGAAGTTTTTAGTAGAATACGATAATCAATTTTTGTTGTTGAAATATTTGAAAAGGCAATATCAATATGTTGCTTTTGCTTCATCAAATCTTGACCGACTTGATAACATCTAATGTGAACACTCTTATGATCTCCAACATGAACTTTGATTCTATCCTTCTTACGCAATTTTGAACACCACACCGACAAATGCTTCCTGCGTCCAACCACTACCTCTAACCTCCATATCAAACAGATAACAATACAAGTAAAAACATGCATCTTTTGATACACTATACTCCAACCAAGAACCAAATTCTTCACACCACTTAGGATTGAATCTATGCATTTTTCCATACATTTCCGTTTGAGGAATGGTTTAAGAATTGGTTGAGTAGGCCCCTTGAGCAAATAAGCTCTCCGAATATCCTCTCTTTACGTAAGATTTGATGTCATTGAATAAATTGAAAGTCTTTTTCCGGATCCGATTCAAGATTTTCTATATTATGAAATTGAGATGCTTGTGGTGGTTGATAGGATTCTTGGACAGTTGGGCCGAAATACTATTTGAAGCTTGCTCATTTTGAGATTCGGATTCGTATTTGTGGGTTTTAGACGTTTGAAATAAGATTGTATCCTTGACATTTTCTACAAACAAAACATTAAAAATCATCTATCCTTTACTTAACATGAAAGAGTTCTAATCCTAATAATTTGAAGTTGAAATAATTTCAGACAAAACAAATATGCAAGACAGAAGCAATGAGAGACAAAACAAACTAGAAAAGACAAATACTAGCCAACATGAAGCTAAATATATTCTATAGAATAATCAAGCATAAATTAAAAATTATAGATGCGAGTGCGGTGGAGCTTACAATTGTTCCAATTTCACGAGTTTCCCTAATTCAAAAGAGATAGAACCAGAAAAGCTGTTGGATCCAAGACTCCTGCATAATATATGGAAAACAAAATTACTTCAGAATATATGTAAAAGGAAAAAGAGGGAAAAGAAGGAAAAGATAAATTGCTTCAAGGGGAAGTGGATGACTTACAATACTATTAACTCGGTAAGATTTGCTAATTCCTGAGAAGCTCCCCTGAGAAGGAATTGATGCCTAAGGTCCTAAGGCACAACAAGCAAATCCAAATGAGACTCAGACACGAGACCACCACTGTATTGAATTGTACCATAAACGAAGTACATGAGAAATTTAAAGTCCAAATGGATCCGGTTTACATGTGGGTAAAGCACATTTTAGTTTAAATTAAAGAAAATTTCTACAATGCCTCTTTTCGGAGGAGGTGAAGAGTAAAAGCCACCAAGTAGCGGCTAAGAAAAACAAATGACAAATTTGCTAAAACACAAAGACTAACAGTGAAGCTTAACCCTCAACTTAGTCACCCATCATGGCCAAAATATTGTCATATGGATAGATTCCTTCTACACTTGGTATATCTCACAGAACAAATATCACATCTCAATGTAAACTAGTCAACTTTCTAAACATAACATGACATTTACTGTGCCTAAAGAATATCAAGTTCCTTCGAGTATAACCTAACTTCACATTAGAATTTTGGTAAACGGGGTTACAGGTTTTGTTTGCGCATAAACAGCTTCTTAGAAATCATTAGAATTCTGTTTTCTCTTTTCCTTCCACCATCCACCCCCACACAAACCAACCAGGCTCTTGTTGCATGTTCTTAAGAGACCCTTTTGCTCCAAAGATTGAAAGCGAGGATTACCAAGGACAATGTTTCCAAGATAAGACTACCAAATTTTTTTCAACATTCTTGTTAGAAATAGTGTTAGTACGTCTCCACTTAAGCATTGTCAAGTGAAGATTTATTGTACTTATCATAGTTTAAAGTTTAATTTTATTTGTCACCATTTCATAATTAATAAAATTCAAGTACAAAGTATGCTATGTGATTGGTCCATACTTGGAGGTCAATGGACTTTTGTATAAAGTGTGTTCTGATTATAAATTATGATAAAAAACCTCATAGCTTTGCCCTTAACATTTTACACTTTTGGCTTGTCCTTAACTATAATTATTCTAATAGACATGTAGAGTTGCAACTATATTAGTTTCAAACACGTCATAAAAGTGGAATTTGACCCAACTTACCAAACTAAGTTTCTAGAGTAGTGTAAAACTTCCCTCATATCGATTACTTTTCATTAATTTGTACCAAATTTCTTTCTGTATCACTCCTCAGATTTGGAAAGTCTGTGAGTGATAAAAAGATTTCTAAGATCACAAAAGACTCCTTTATGTTAACCAAAAATTTAGGATTTCAACAAGTTCCCTTTATCCTTTTGTGTGTCAAAGAAAAGATTGGCAAGTAAGATCCAGGGTACATATAGGTCAAATTAAACAAACATAAAAATTCACATATACAAGAATGCCAAAAGGAGTAGAAGGAAATAAGACCCTCTTTACGGTTTGGGAGAAAGAAGCCATAATTATGTGTAATAATATGACTCAAATGATATATCTCTTCTTGGTGGATCAGAGCTTTTCTTATAGAGAAGTTAAAGTACGTATAGGAGTTTATTACTATTATTAATAGCAACCTATGTTTACCAATTCAACCAAGTCACGTTATGCAGTGTAGCATCCCAACTCGAGCCAATTTTTTTTTTTTTTTAAATCAGAGTAGAGCATTGGAGCGTAAGAGTAACTGATTCCCATTCAAATAATAACCATAGTGTAACATAGTGTTGATCTGACATCCAAATGTTCTCATAGGTAAATACGGAAAACGATAAAGTGACATCTCCGTCTCAGAGCTCACTCGTGCTACATGCCCTCCAACCATGAGCCTACTCGTGCGGCTTGCCCTTATCTCCAATCCTTAGTCCTTCCGACCCTGAAGCTACAGCTGAGATCCAATTTAACGCATTGGATCTCAGGTAACGGTTAACCTTATGCTCAAATAAAACAGTATAGGGATGACAGATATTCATGACATAACAGCTATGATCAATATAATGACAATACATAAGCGTAAGCGGTATGTAAGCCCCATAAAGTGCATGCACTATTCACCGGTGCCACGATGTACGGTCGTGATTATGCTCAAATAAAACAATATAGGGATGATGAGATATTCATGACATAACACTATGATCAATATAATGACAGTACATAAGCGTAAAGCAGTATGTAAGCCGCATAAAGTGCCTGCACTATTCACCAGTGCCACGATGTACGGTCGTGTCCTCGCCGCTAGGAAAACACTAACGGTATTACTACATCTATAACCCGTGTGAATGTATGTGTAATCGGTAACCACAACAGCAGTCTCTAACAGTGAATGTATGTCGGTGACTCTAGCAGAATCTCTATCCGTGAATGTACCTATCACATATATGTATATGAGCAGCACTAGATTAGTGTTACGATGCGCGAACGTACCTTCGTTGTGGCGTTAGGTACTTACGCGAACACGTACTTTTACGGAAAACGTGAAATAGCGGCACGTCGTGCGGCGTAGCAATGACAGATTAGAGTTTCGATATCCTATAAGAGTAATATCACTTTCATTAGTGATTTGGCATTATAAGCGGCATTTTAGGTAAAAATTACCATTTTGCCCCTATACCCCTAATTGGCGGAATTTAGCGGCACTTCGTTACTTTGGCTCTGATTTTCCAAAATTTTGCCAGAACTTCGACCCAATGATAATTTTCGAAATTCTAGACTAATATAGCCCTATCATATGATATCCAATCATACTTGAAAAATAAAGGCTACTCTAGCATTATTACTCTAACTATTGATAGAACTACGAAAGCTAAAAGCTCGCATGCAGAAAAACTTACCCGAGCTTCTACTGATTTTCCCAGCACCTCTCTCTTCTTTCTCTCTCTAAATCGGTTCTTGCTTCTAAAATGTGAGAAAAACACAAGGGAGGGGGGGTATTTATAGAAACGGTGGTAGGATTTGGTAGTCGGATCAACTTTGTGAGAATCGATGCGAACCGTCCAAGCAACTTTTTCAAAAAGTTTTCCTCCTTCTTCTCTCCTCCTTGGCCGACCTGCCCCTCTCTTAGGTGAAAACCATTGGCCAATCACAAGGTGCCAAGTGTCCCTTCCGAAGCTCCTCAGGATGAATTTCTCCGTCGGTGCAGATTCGCGTAATTTGGAAAATCTCAAAATTGGATTATACAATTCGAAGACAATTCCTTCCTCATTAGAAATGTCTAGTCCAACTATTTTTTAACTCTGTCTAGGCCTTCTCGGCTGACGGAAGTTTTACTAAAAACGTGCTGGTTTGAAACGAAATTCGGAAGCTACCTTGTGGACAAGAATGCACCGATTCCAAATATGTCCGAAAAACTCTCAATTCCTCCCCGCATGTCGCATCATGACTTCTGAATACTTAGCCTTCAATTTGGCTATCCGGCCTTTCTCGTAATTTCCTATTTCGTCTTATTAGGAAAATGCTCTCTACCTACTCGAATTGACTTAGGAAAAGTCTAACGAAAGGTAAAATCCACCGATCAATATTTTACCTTGATTTTTGGAATCTCATTCCCGATTCTCTAGATAGGATCCGTTTCCTATTTATCCCATTACTATTCACCATATTTAATTATATTATATAATATTACAAAATATCTTCACAAATTAAATTTGGTCTTATCCAATTTATTTCATTTTTTCTCTCTTTTTCTTGGGCAAAAATTAGGCTGGCCCTTTATTATATTTAATAAATATTTATTTTTTATTTAATTAATTATTTACTTATTTAATTTTCCCAAAAATTCCACAAAATTACCTAATTGGTCCATTCTTGTATTTAGGCTTAAAAATACCTAAACTCATCCATTTCTCTAAAAAATTTCCAATTAATTAGTAAATATATTTTTACTAATTTTAAGCCAAAAACCACTAATTTTCGGGTTTCATATAATTATTCATGAATTTCCTTTGCTTATGCTTAAGTAATTAGCCAATAAATACTTAATTACTTCCTTATCAATAGTTGATAATTTTCTTAATTAGAATACCTCATTACCTTCATACTCTTGCATTAACATTAGAATTTTCATGCCTCTTGCATTATTTTAGAAATTACAAGGGTATTATGGTCTTTTCAATACTTTTTGAACATTCTTATACAATTTCTCCAAGTTCATAATTTATTAAATTACCGTAATTAGAGATAATATACTCTCATAATTCACTTAGTCATTTTACTGCCTTTTAGGACTTTTCATAATTTTCTAAGTTCTTTATACATTCCAAAGGTATTTCGGTCATTTTGACCCCATAGTTCTTTTCCTAATTTTCCCTAAGAGATTTTCCCTTGAAAATAAGCTAATTATTACTTAATATTTGATATCTCATATTCACCTATTTTTGATAGGTATGATTTTACTAAATTATAATACGATTTTTAAGTATTACATATGCTTCATCGATATATCAATTAATTTGCAATAGCTCGAGATTAGTTTACAGAGGTGTGACGAAAGTTTTGTCCTTTATAACATTAAGAATAAATAAAAGGAAAAAAAGTCATTGAATAGAAAAATTGAAGGTCAAGCGTGAAGACAAAGCATACCCCAGTGGCCCACTGGTTCGAACTCAGAAAAAATTGAAGGCTGAAGCGTGAAGACAGGCTGTAGCACCAACACTAACGAGTCACGAACAAGATAAAGAACGATGAAGAACAAGTCGAGGACTGTGAGTCAAGAATCAGATCGTTAAAAGAGACTAGGTCTAAAGGAAAAAAAAATAACGTAACAAATGGGATGAGGAAGATACACGTCGATGATGGCAAGGCGTGATGGGTCCACTGATTGATGGGCAATGGAGGCGAAGGAGACACTTAGAGGGGGACGAGATCGAGATTTAGGTAGACGACGATAGGAGGACGAGATCAAGGTATGCACAATTTTTTTAATTTTTTTTTAAATTGAAAGTTTATGTCCGCACGTGCGTGCACCTACGCCATGTAGGTCCGCCGCCGCATGCATCAATACACACACATATATTGTCCTTAAAATAAAACCCATTTTAATGAAGCAATTGAACTACAAAGTAAATCTTGTACTACCTCTAGTATTTAATATAAGAGCCAATTTACTTTTTTTTGAAAGATTAATAAAGAAGCTAAACAAATTACATTAGAGTATTTATATTTATCGTTTTTCTTCAAACTAATTTGTCTGACTTATACACAAACATATAATCTAATGATATATAACATATGCTATGATCAAGGTTCTCGAAACTCTGACTTGGCCATTGAACCGCGGAGTATCCGGGTTAAGGGTCAATGGGTCAAACCGAGTCAAACCGGGGTCGACCGATATTAATTAAATTAAAATAATAAAATATTCATATTTAGTAATAAAAATTATTTTATGGTTAAAATATGAGAGGATGTGATGTACATGTGATAATGGATATGGCGTATGTGCATATTATATTATTTATATTTTTCAAAAAAGAGATCATTGAAGATTTCTTCATTGAATATGTGATACGATGGCTATATCTAAAATGTGTCGAATTAATTAATAACATTGGAGTATGTGAAAGTTTGGTTTACGTCTTTGACCTTCAATCTCTCTCTCACGGAGTGTCGGTTACTATCTCGTTTAGTATTTCACATTTTCACTCTTCCAGCTCTCTTCTCTTCGCTCTTCTTCTCCACTGAGTCCGGCCCCTCCCTTAAACCATCAACAATGGATTTTGAATCAACCTCGTGTCTCGCTTAGGTGATCTCCATCTTCCTTCTTTCAACCAAAGAAGCTCGACAAACCGAGATTCGACCTTCGACGAATCGACATCACGATCTTCGCCTTCCTTCTTTCGACCAAACAAGCTACGATGTTCAACCTTCGATGAACTCGCATCGCGATTTCGCCAACCACCGCCGATACTCTCCGCTCCTTCTCGTTCTTCTTCTTTTCGCCATTTTTTTCAATAAAATCAATCTTTTCGACTTGACTCGCCAACTCACCTGGCTCAGTTAAGTTGATCGAGTTGACTCCGGTTAACTCAAACCCCGGTTCTACTCCCTAACTCTGACCGGTTTTCCGTCCGGTTCACGGCTTCCTGGCCTAAATTGGTCGGTCCGGTCCGGGTTTCAAAACCTTGGCTATAATTAAGTATTTAGTTTCCTTAATTTCTCCAACAAAATCAACTAACTTTCATACTAAGGACCAAATGCAATATTAAGGTCTAGAGAGAGTATAGTTACATTATTAGTTGGTCCTGGTTTAATTAATTACTCCTTGGGAGAATGACTTGCCACTATATTGCATTATTAGTTGGTCCTGGGTTTAATTAATTACTTTAGCATAAAACAACGATGGGAGTGTGTAGTAGTAGAAAGTAAGAGTAATATAGCCAAATTAACTACATGTGACATTCAAACATGAACCAAATAAACTTACAAATAAATAAAACTGAATAATATCAGTTTGGGTTTTTGTACGTTACAACATGTTGAGTTGTGTGAAATGGCAGGAATCATGGGAGTGTGTCGTTAGTTTCCGAAAGCGTGCAACACGAGACCCACCCTCCTACATATCGACTTCAACGGTCTATTCAAGGCCCCTGATGTTTTACTTTTTGTCTCTAAAGCAATCAATTAAACTAGATCCTAATTAATTATGTAATAGAGGGTCAACCTAGGTCATTCTCCCAAGGAGCAATCTATGGCTTTTTCTTTATGTTGAATTTAAAGTGATGAAAAATGCAATGGAATGAACCTAACTAAAATGCAAGACACTACTACCTATATGAAATTAAACTAACTAAATGCACTAATGCAATTGACTCTAAAACCTAAATGAGAATGAAACTAATCTATATGAATTTGAATGCAATTTTTGGGGGTGTTTTTGTTATGAGAGAATAATTAAAATCCTAATAATAAGATTAATTTAAAACAAATCAAACAATAAAGATCTAGTTCAGCTTATGATGATGAAATAAGCGATGGCTAATCAAACTCATTAGAAACCAATCACATTTAATTTTAAAATAGTTTTAGAAATCTTGTTCACAATTATTGAATTGAACAACTAGATAATTTATCAACACAATCAAACAATTAAGATGATAAACCAAATTTTCAATTAATTAATAACGAAAACTCAATTCATAATTCAATTGACAATCCAAAGATTGCAAACAAAACCCTAGCAATGGCCTCAAATAAAAAAACTTCAAATTATCAATCTAATTCAAAAGAAATATGTTTACAATCTAAAATTAGATTATTCTCAATTAACATAACTTGAAATCCTTTAAAACTAAATGATCTCAAGTCTCAAATTAAAAAGATAAAAAGAACAACACTTTGTGATCTTCAAGTGTAAGTTCCTAGGCCTTAGCTTCCTCCATGCTCCTCCCAAGTTGTCTCCTAAATAAGCTTAGGTGCCATCACGATCCTTCCTCCAAATCTCGACCTCCCGTCATAGTTTGGCGACCTTGGCTCTCAAAGAGAGAGCTTGAATGTGCGGCTCTCCAAGAGAGCATGTGTAATCTTTTGGCGGCTAGGTTCATTTTATAGAAGGAGGGTAGAGTTTTTGGTACCAACTTGAGTCCATTAAAATTTAAGAAGCCCAATAAAATTCTATCATTAGATATTCTTTTAGCATCCAAGGTTAATTCTCGCTTCGTAGGATCTTCTAATATGTTTTTCTTGTCTTGCAAGAATTAAATAAAATCGTGATCTATCATATATTTAGAAATATTACTCAATTACAAGATAACAATCGAATATTGATAATTTAAGCCCAATAATCTCATAATTAATTTCGATTTATATTATTTCTATAACACCCCACTCGTTCGAGCCCGCCAATGCAGAGTGGCATCTTCACATATCATGTATTCTCGATGAATTATTTAATAAAAATTTAAACCACCGGGTCGTTTGATCCGAAAATGGAAGCCCTTTCTATAAAGAGTTCAAAATAACATTTCGCTCGAATGGGCTTTTCGAAAATTCTAAACATTTGAAAACATTTTATCAAGGGTTCAAACTTGTCATTATCCTTATTTCTCCGATTAACCTAGTGCTCTACTAAATCATTCACCATGATTTGGGCTTGTTATATACAAGCCTGCCCCTACAAAGAATAGTTAGCAAACATTTATATATCTTGTCTACTACTACGCGACTATATGTATCTAATTATAAATATATACATCCCAAGAGCTATACACGGCTATCTCAAAATATTAACTAAATCATAAGGAAATAGTAAACTCCATATACATAAATGAAACTAAATGTTTCATCAACATCTTCATCACCACCTTCTCCCCAAGTCAAGTAAAAACTACACCCTTGCCTCTTCCTCATTGCCTATTAGATTGCCCACGTCCTGGACTTAAGGAAGGCTCGAGATTCAAATGAATGAATCCCGAATAACAGTCAATCTCAAATTCAATGCATAAACAATATATGTAAATCAACCAAACAGAGTAGTCCATATAGCATATAAAGCATTCAAATTCAAACGACAAGTATTACATACCAAATGCAAACTTGTAATACAAGTAATTCATAAAATGATTTCAAATACTTTAGCGCCAAGAAATTCATTTTGGTAAAATAATAACCAAAAACAAATGAATGTACTAGGCCCCGCCTAGCCACCGGAAGTTGGCCCCATGGTTGGCCCTTCCGCTCAATCGAGCCATGAGTAGTGTTGGTCCCATACAAAGTGGGACATACAATATGGTTTACAAAATCATAAATAGCTATGCAAAGAATGTGAGTTTATAGTTACTACCTATTGATCTTACCAACACTGCACCTTCCACAAGGTTTCTTTTGCTTAGTTTATCCTTCACGCTTGAGTAAGTATCTTTTCCTATAATTATCATTGATATGAAGAATGGGTCATTAATCACTCTAATCTTAATAACATAAATAAGATTTATCTCCTTAGACCTACTCTAAAATACTCATTGGGATGTATATTCATTGGGGATTATTTAATTAGATACTATCCACTATAAGATAATTATCATCTCAGCCATTTAACCTTTTATTTTATCCAAAGAAACATTTACTTTAAAGGTTGAGCACAAATAACAACTTATATGACTATTCTAAGACTTATTAAAAATTCAGCTTTTAACTTTGCTGAGAATTTGGAAAATTCATAACTCGACCGATATAACTCCAAATGGAGTAATTCCAATTAATACTTAGTCCTTTATAAGTCTATTTTCATAAATTAAAGTCACCAAGTTGATTTATGGCTGAGAAAATTTCCAAATTTCAAAATACATAACCAATGTCCAGAATTTTTCAGGTTTCTTGACTAATCTTTGAAAAATCATAACTCCTTCAATTTTTATTAGAATTCGACAAATTACCTATCAAATTAAATCCCTATATGTCTACGGCTTAACTTCTAAAAATCATAACTGGAGTTATAGACCTCTGTTTTAAGTGACCCAATGCTCATATGAAATCCTAAGGAGAGTACTATCTCCTGTAAAAATTTCAGAGCAAAAAGCAACCTCTAACTTTCAAAATGTCAAGCATAAGAGACTCTATTTTCGGACCTTTGAACAAAGTTGTAAATCATGACATTCAAGCTTATTTTCTTAGTGCATATCCTTCATAAATCAGACACCATGAGTTTAAAGAAGATATGCACGGTTAGAATACTTGTTTCCAGAACCAAAGAAGACCGAAAATCAGTTCAGAACCAACATGAAATCAGAAAGATGCTGTCATAAACTCTTTCTTTCACCAACCCATGGATCTTAATGACCAAACTCTCAAATCTTCAATAATCTCAGAAAACCAGATAGGAAACGTTTTAAGAGATTCACCTTAATTCCAAAACGTTTTTGCATGTGATCCTTGGTCTCAGATTTTTCCCTTTTTCTGATTATCGTTCCTTCGGTCACACTCAGATTCTCAGATTTTCTCACGGTGTCTCTTGGTTCTGTGGTGAGTGTTCGGTTGAGAGGAATTGCAGCTGAGGGAGATGGGAAATGAGGAAATGATACGGATGAGAGAGCTGTGAAGTTTGGAGGAGGTGGTATGTATGCTTCTGTGTTCGGTGAAGAAGAGGGTTTACGAAAGAGACGAGGAAGGAAGAATGTGAGTATTGCTAAAATGGGAGAATGAATATTTGAGGAAGGGCTGCTGCTGTCCGAAGTGAAATGGAATGGGAGTGTTGGTGTTGTATAATTCAGAGAGGAGGCTTGTGTGTGTGTTGTCGTATAAAGGAGGATGGGAGAAGCTACGTGGCTGTCATGCATGAAGTGAAGAGAGGGATATATGAGTGTGTGTTGAAACCGAATGTGAGAGGAATGGTTAAAGATTATATGATTGTGTTGGAGTGTTGAGGGAATTGTTTGGCCAATTGAGTGTGGGTTGGGTGTTATGCAACATGGGCCGATGGATTGGATATTTATGAAGGAATGTGTGCTTTGCTTGTATGGTCCAACCCAAAAATTCTACTAATTCCTACATTCTCCTTTTCTAACAAATATTGGGCCTTAATCTATCCCTTGTAATTAATCCTTATATTTATTCTTTTCTCTAATAATTTCTTTAGGCCCTAAAATATTGTTCTTAATTCACGGAAAAATATACCTTTAATTCCTAAAATAAATTCTAAACTTCATTAAGGCTAAATATTTCCATAATTAATTCCATGTAATATTCTTAATTCTTAATCCCCAAAATTTGGGATGTCACAATTTCCTAAAATTGGCTAACATTTCAAATATTATCTAATAAATCCAAATTAGCCTAAAGTAATTCTCAAAATAAATGAATAAGATGGGATAAAATATATAAAATTAGGTTTATCACCCTCATACCCAAGTAATTAATTAATTCCTCTTTAATATTTATATAATGAGGCTAATCAATGCATACATGGATATTAATTGCATTTGAATGTTTGTTCAGGAGACAATGAATGATGCTGCAGAAGGGGTGGTGCCAACTTGAAAATATGAGTGAGATGTCATCATCATCAAGAGGTTTGTTTAAGCCATATAATAATAAAAACAACAATGTCTCACTTGAGCTGACTCTGGCTCTGATTGCTGCTCCAAGCTGTTCAGCTGTCAATTTCTTTGACCTTAATGATATGAATAAGCCTTGATCAATTAACGTAGCGCTACCTAGTACTAACGTTAGTTAATTGCTTCAGCTCATCAGTTCGTGACGATGAGAGAGTGCTCTTGCAAACTATGATTGTGACATCTCTGATCGATCTGTTCAAAACTTTTAATAATGTCAAAATATGATATCTTGTGACAAGGTTTTTCTTTAGCATGCAGATAATCCAATGTCTTAAATTCCTTTCAAGTTGAAAATTTCAACATAAATATAGCATAAGGTAGCTAGAATATTCCTACTTTGCGTTGAAATTCAATGTACCTTGGCCATGCATTGAAATTTCAAATATGATCCTAATCCTTATTGTCATGCCAACAAAGCTAATGTAATAGTAATAATTCAGTCTTTAATATTTAAGTAAATTAGAATTATAATGCTCAATAAGAGCAAAATCTCATCGTCACTAACCGATGAGTTGAAGCAATTAACTAACGTTAGTACCGGTAGCGCTACGTTAATTGATCAAGGCTTATTCATATCATTAAGGTCAAAGAAATTGACAGCTGAACAGCTTGGAGCAGCAATCAGAGCCAGAGTCAGCTCAAGTGAGACATTGTTGTTTTTATTATTATATGGCTTAAACAAACCTCTTGATGATGATGACATCTCACTCATATTTTCAAGTTGGCTTTGATAAGGCACCAAGTTTTCTGCAGCATCATTCATTGTCTCCTGAACAAACATTCAAATGCAAGTAATATCCATGTATGCATTGATTAGCCTCATTATATAAATATTAAAAAGGAATTAATTAATTACTTGGGTATGAGGGGTCTTGAATAGACCGTTGAAGACTATGTAGGAGGGGTGGGTCTCGTGTTGCCCGCTTTCGGAAACTAACGACACACTCCCATGATTCCTGCCATTTCACACAACTCAACATGTTGTAACGTACACAAACCCAAACTGATAATTATTCAGTTTTATTTATTTGTAAGTTTATTTGGTTCATGTTTGAATGTCACATGTATTTAATTTGCCTATATTACTCGTGTTTTCTACTACTACACAAACCCACATATTGCTTCTTGGAAAAATTAAATCATGATCTAATCTCATGTTACTTAATCTCAAAGCCTAATTAAAATTTCATCCATTAAGGTATATCCTAATGCTCAAGCTCATATTCAAAGATGATCAGTCACTAAATAGATAAAGCTAAACAAGATTAAGTAACCAAAATTAATATTAATTATAACTAAACAATGAAAACAAAGTCTAATCAACCCATAAGTCATAGCTCCTCTCTAAGTTACAAAACAAACTAATTAAACATAACTAAAGAAAAGACAACAAGAAGTTCATAATCCAAAATTTCAAGAAAAGAGAAAACAGGAAAAGGAACATTAATTTAAAACCTCATCTTCAAGCTCCACCTCCTCCTTTGTCCAAATGACAACTCTTGTCTCTTCTCTTCTCCACAGTACAATCCTCTCATCCTCCTGTGTAGGAGAGGAAGAATCAAACTCGAACTCATTTGTTTCTCTTTTCTTGTGATTTAGGATGGTGATGATGATATACGTGGCAGACTACTCCTCCTTTTATTTCAATTGTGACTTGTAACTTAAGTTGTCCCCCTTTCTTTTATTCCAAAAGCAACGTCCTATCAATCAATAGAAAAGGAAACAATATTATTATAATAATACTAATAATAAAAAACTCTTTTTTCCCAGAAATTTTCAATTATTATTTTCTTATCATTTTTTTTTTTTTTTTTTTTGAGACTCGATGACTTCCTATTTTTAATAAATAGAATATAAGTTTTCAAGTTTATGAAAGAAAGATCCCCCTTTCCTTTTATTCCAAGAGCAACATCCTATCAATCAATAGAAAAGGGAAACAATATTATTATAATAATACTAATAATAATAAAAAACTAAAACTCTTTTTTTCCCCAGAAATTTTCAATTATTATTTTCTTATCATTGTTTTTTTTTTGAGACCTGATGACTTCCTATTTTAAATAAATTTAATTAAGATATATTTTGATAAATTTGGGAAGTCGTCAATACTAAATTAAAGAGATGTTCTTAAAATTTTAAGAGGTATTAATTTGGGTGAATCATTTGTGGGATTTTAACTTAGAATATAAGTTTTCAAGTTTATGAAAGAAAGATCCCCTTTCCTTTTATTCCAAAAGCAACATCCTATCAATCAATAGAAAAGGGAAACAATATTATTATAATAATACTAATAATAATAAAACTCTTTTTTTCCCCAGAAATTTTCAATTATTATTTTCTTATCATTGTTTTTTTAGACATGATGACTTCCTATTTTTAATAAATTTAATTAGATCTATTTTGACAAATTTGGGAAGTCGTCAATGCTAAATTAAAGAGATTTTCTTAAAATTTTAAGAGGTATTAATTTGGGTGAATCATTTGTGGGATTTTAACTTAGAATATAAGTTTTCAAGTTTATGAAAGAAAGATCCCCTTTCCTTTTATTCCAAGAGCAACATCCTATCAATCAATAGAAAAGGGAAACAATATTATTATAATAATACTAATAATAATAAAAACTAAAACTCTTTTTTCCCAAGAAATTTTCAATTATTATTTTCTTATCATTGTTTTTTTTTTTTGAGACACGATGACTTCCTATTTTTAATAAATTTAATTAAGATATCTTTTGATAAATTTGGGAAGTCGTCAATGCTAAATTAAAGAGATTTTCTTAAAATTTTAAGAGATATTAATTTGGGTGAATCATTTGTGGGATTTTAACTTAGAATATAAGTTTTCAAGTTTATGAAAGAAAGATCCCCCTTTCCTTTTATTCCAAAAGCAACATCCTCTCAATCAATAGAAAAGGGAAACAATATTATTATTATAATACTAATAATAATAAAAAACTAAAAATATTTTTCCCCCAGAAATTTTGAATTATTATTTTCTTATCATTCTTTCTTTCATAAACTTGAAAAATTATATTCTAAGTTAAAATCTCACAAGTGATTCACCCAAATTAATACCTCTTAAAATTTTAAGAAAATCTCTTTATTTTAGAATTGATGACTTCCCAAATTTATTAAAATAGATCTTAATTAAATTTATTAAAAATAGGAAGTCATCAAGTCTCAAGTGTTCAAAAAAAAATCAAGTCTCAAAAAACAAAAAAAAAAAAAAAACACCTAAAGACTGTTTTTGTGTTTTAGATTTTAGAAACAACTTTCTTTTAACAATTTATTGAAAATAGTTTCTAAACAAGTTTTATTGTCTTTTTGTTTTTTTGTTTTAAAAGTTCACATTAAAAAGGATCAAACAAATCCTTTATTAATCCATAAATAACAACCTCATGTAATTTAGATATGGACGAATTAGTCATAGTGTGGTACATTGCGTAACCTAAATAACACGGGGTAGAGTAGCTAGAGGGGAAATAACAAAGGATTGGACATTAAACCCAATCAATTAAGGTCGAAGCCCCTTGGTAAACCCTCCACCACCTACACCACCCAACCACCACCATATCCTCCATTTATATATATTTTAGGAGAGGGTGAGCCTTGGCACAACGGTGAAGTAGTTACCCTGTGACTTGGAGGTCACAGGTTCAACTATTGGAAAACAATCTCTCAATTAGTGGCGTAAGGTTGCGTATATCTATTTATGTCGTGACCCCACTTGATGGGAGCTCTGTGTTGGTTCGCCATCTGACCGTTTCGTCGTCTATAAATAGATGTGCGTGTGATAGAAAAATTAACTTGTTTTTCCGACACTTGCTCTCATAGATATAGTATTATGCATTTTTCCATAGCTTCATATATTGTGCGGTTTCTTTGGCATTCGGTTTAGTTTTTGGGTGTCATAACTTCATATCTGTGCGATTTCTTTAGCATTCAGTTGTGATCTTGGGGGCTCGTAATTGATAGTGTCTTCTTTCGGAGGCGTAATCCATTCAATAGAGGGAACAAATTGTCTTAAGGAGACAACATATGTTGGGCCCGGATTTTATTGGTTTTTATGCATCTGATTTTCATATATGGTGAGTTTTACTGTTTATTCTCTTGTGTATAATTGTTATATGTAGATAGATAGTCTCATCTTAAAAACACTAATTCTGCTTGTGAAAATCCTACTTCTAAAGTATTTTCGACAACAATCTTAAGACAATTTGACAGAATCTGTGTTCAGTATTTTAATTTTTTTTTATTATACTGTTCTGTTCTAATTTAATAATTCATGTTTTCCATATATGATCATGAATAGATTCTATACCATCTATTATGCCATATATGACCTAAGTATGAGAAATAGGTGAAGTTTGGTCATAGTCGATTTTGACGGTGTATCTTTCCATTGGAATTAGTTTCTGCCATATGAATTAATGAGTTCAAAACTGCATCATTATATATTTCAATCTTGAGGCTAGTGACACTAGTGCAAAAAAGGCTTTAAGACCTGTCTCATTTTGACCGGATTATAGAGAATCAGTCTTAAAAGTATGACCTTGGCAGTTTCGTAAATATAAAGAACTTTTTGGATCGGATTATAAAAGATCCGGTCTTAAAATATGACCGGTGGCACTTTCAAATATATAGAACACTTTTAAGACCGGACTATAAAAGATCCGGTCTTAAAAGTATGACCGTGGCAATTTTGTAAATATATAGAACACTTTTAAGACTAAGCTATAAAATATCCGGTCTTAAAAGTATGACCGGTGGCAATTTCGTAAATATTGTGAGAAGACGCGATCAAGTCCGAGAATGCGATGATTTATTCCTTCGCTAATTTGAATTATATACGATGCTAATAAGTAAATAAACCTAGGCGCTTCCTATAATTTAGGGATTACAATCAAGAATTTAATTACAAATTCAAAAATCATGATCTGCTAACTTAATTCCTAAAATCTCTAACAACTTAATTAAGATGATTACAATCAGAATTTAATTACGAAATTCAAAAACCTTGATCCGCTAACTTAATTCCTAAAATCTCTCTAACAACTTAATTAAGATAATTGCACAATATAATCGTATACGCTAACTAATTAAATAAATAGAACACTTTTAAGACCTACTGCTTTCAAAGAGACAAATGATAAATGATAAAATACGGTCCATCTACTCATATTTTTCCGTAAAGTTCCTTCTATTATAACCCTTATAAATGCATCTTCCTCTTGATCTCGATCCACTACCTATCTCTTTCATGCGATCTAGAGTTCAAATGAATGAACCCAAGGGAAACAGTTAATCTTATATGCAAGTCAATGCTTGCAAGGAAATTTTTCGTTGAACTGGATTACTACCGAGTCCAAAGAATTTAACCTTACAAGTGATGATTATCTGGCCAATGTTTTTCAACCTCCAATTTAGAGGTATTAATCCTCACATCGTCACTAGCATTGTCACCTATAGCTAGTCTGTTACTTTCTTATTATTGGCCTTCAGTTTAGTTTCCTTCTCAACCAAGACTTACCCACAAGATCATATTCACACATATAAAATCCAATTCTCATTCTAGTATATTAATTATGTTATACTCACTTCATTAAATAATATTCTTCTCCTTTATCACCCGAGATCGGGGGTAGGGCGAGCCATGTTTCATATTTGAGGTTTAGAAGAGTCAAATTAAAATACATAAGTATGGAAAACTAGCACCCAATCCATTAGTAGTTGCATTCAACTATAAAGATACTCACAATATGAATTATGCATCAATAGCATGCAGATGTTGAGCCTAACATTGCATTCACTAAATCCAGCACTAAAAAAAGCAAGCATAATATAGCTTGTGGAAGTAGGAAAAATGCAAGCACAAAAAGTAAACCTTGAAAGAACAATTATGAAAGTAAGATTCAATAGTTATCTAATAATGTAGGGCTGTAGGGCTGAGATTCATGGTTGTTAGTTATAATTATATTAGATCATTGCAATAATATCCAATAGGGTTTATGTCCAACAAAATAAAATGTTCATTTTATTTTATAAAAATCCTCTTTTTAAACCGGGTATAATATTACCTCGTCTAAAATGTCAACATTTTTTATTAAACGTCAAAAAATTTAAGTGGAGTTGTTTTTTTTTTTGATACAGAAGTGGAGTCCTTTAACTAACCGGTCTTAAAAAGTAACTTTTAAGATTGGTTGTAGGTCGGGTAATAAGGATACACTTTGTAAACCAGTCAATACAAGACAGACCTAAAACCGATCTAAAAAGTCAATTTCAATTGGTCTTGAAGCCAATTTAAAAGAAATGACAGAATTATCCCTTGAAGTTTAATTTTCACTTTGATAGAATTAATTATGAAAACCTTATCCAAAACTCGTGAAACCTTTATCAAAACTTGTAAAACTTTTATCAGATATTGTGAACTTTGATTTGCAACTTGTGAAATTGTTTAAGGAAGTTGTGAAATTCTTTGAGAACTTGTGAAAACATTTCCGAACTTGTGCAACATTTATCAAAACTTGTGAAACCTTTATCTAGTCTTATGAATCAAAATTTTCAACTTGTAAAATCCTTTAAGAAAGTTATGAAATTCTTATGAGAACTTGTGAAAACCTTAGGAACTTGTAAAACTTTTATCGAACTTGTGAAATTCTTATAAAACACTACAAAAACCTGAAAATACCCACGGAATCTGAGACGGAAAAAATTCCGTCGCTAATTACCGACAGATTATTGACGGAAATTCGTGGGGACAATTAAAATATTATTTTTTTAAAAAAATAAAATATTACACACGGATTACCCACGGAATTCCGTGGGTAATTCTGACGGGTAAGATTACCCACGGATTACCCACGGAATTCCGTGGGTAATTTAATGATTTTTTGTTTTTTAAAAATAAAAAATAATTACCCACAGAATTCCGTGGGTAATTCCGTCGGTGATTTTTTATATTTTGAAAAAAAAATTAGAAAGAAGTACCTAGAGAGAATACTATTTATTGGAAATAAAAACTTTATCAACCAAAACAAAGAAAAATAGACACATTTCATTTCATCAGTATTAGTTGTGTAGGTTTGAATGACAAAAATAAAACGTTATTAGATTGTGTGAACAATTAAAACATCATAATATATTAATAAAAATTGATATGTTGTGGATATATTAATTTAAAATTTATAACATGTTTGTTTGAATATTATGAGGTTATGAAAAATGAGTCATTATTTATAATTTATAGTTATATAAATAGGAGGTTTGATTTTTTATCCTTTGCTATCAACACAGGAAGATGACACCTGTGCTGAACATGACTTTGTCAATTTTAAAATTTTCAAAATATATAGAACATTTCTTTAATTTATATAATAAATTATAAAAAATTTTGAGTTTTCCTAAAATTTTGAGCAAGACCACCAATTGTCAAAATAAAAATTTAAAAATACTAAATTGCCCTTATTCAAACTTCCTACATTTTCTCCTTCAATCTCTCCCATATTCTACTTTAAAAGTAAATTAAACTTTTGTTTCCCACAAAAATTACAACCACCAAAATCATCGTTTTTTAAACTTTAACTAACATCTACATAATCATATCATCAATATATTATTTAATTATTAAAACAGATATTTTCCCATTTGAATCATTAATTTTTTTTCCTGATTTGTATAATCTTATATAAAATAAACTCCGAGTAAATAGACCAATTGAGAAGATGTTAAAGAATTTTTGGCACCAAATCTTTTTTAACGACCTAAAATATGAATCGAGCCGCTAAAATGAAATTTTAGGCGACCTAACATTTAAATCGGACGCCGAGAGGGCCCAATATATCACTTGTCTCTTGCGTTCTCTCACACTTCAGTCCGTAACTCGCTCCCTGGCGTTCACTCACACTTCAGTCTGCCCTCCTTCTCGATCGAAATCGCCGGCATTTCCCCCTCCCTCTCCCACTGCCGCACCGCCGCCTCCTCCTTCCCTCCCATTCAGCCTTCCTTCTTGCTTCGGTTTGTTGTTCTTCTCCCTTCTCTGTTGAAACTCGAAAAATCGTCCTTCCTTCCCTTCCTTTTTGCCCTAAAAACCGTAAAGGTGTTGGCTTTTCCGTTGATACCGGGCAACAATGATTCGCACGTTTCTTATTGTCAGGATCGTTACGTTTTTCATGTCAAGCGCACCGATGGTCTAACTATCCTCTGTATGGCCGGTGAAACCGCGCAGTGAGATCTGTTCTTGTTTGTTTTGTATATATTATGCTTCTTTTTTTTTTTTTTTTGCTTATTAACTTTATGAACCGTATCTGCCTAGTATGGATTTGTTAGGTCTAACGGTGAAATTTCGGGTTGAAATTTGATTCCCAACTGGAACCCCAATAATTGTCCATTCTTCCTGAATCTTTGATGAGTATGGTCAATCACGGTTATTTTTGATGAAGTGTGCTTCCTTTGGTTGGGGCTTCCTTTTGGTTTTGCTTCGTTTTTAGAGTTGTACTAGTTGAATCCGAGAAGCTATCGGTCTTGACAAGTACTGTGCTGGTGGAATTCTACTGATCTGTCATGTGCATTTGTAAATGGAAACTTAATGGAACTTATTTATCATCTTTAGCATGTTTGGTTCAATTTTGGGATGTCGAAATTTGGAGGTCTCTGATAATTTAGACTAACCATCCATACAGATTTGGCCTCTTGTAATAAATTGTATAGTCTACGTCTCTGCAAGAAATCATTTGAGACCTATACGTACTTGTTTAGGATGACAATAAAATCAAGCTTCACAAGACTATTACATAGAGGTTACAATTTATTTCTATCGTAGTAATACATTGTGCATGTTTCCTTGATTATATTTTGACCATTTATAATATAAATTAATATACAAGATAATGTCTTTTCTTTGTTTGAATTACAATTACAGATTCATTTAACATTTGATACTTTGCTTATTCAATTTTATCCGGATGAAGAATGAGAAGGAGTTTCTCCTCACGTACACCGTTGGTTTTATTCGAAATTACCTACCACATTGGTACCCTTCGAGATAATATAATCTTCCAGTTCCTTTTCTTGAAGTTGTTTGACACGATCTTCTTTGTTGCTAATTTACATTGATTGTTAATAGGATTCACCATTGAATAATTTTTTTGTTATAAATATCTAATACCATAGTATCAAGCAATACCGACAGCCTCTCGTATTTTTTTCCTTTCGTAGGTTGCTGCCTTGAGCTACACCGAAGGAGATATCCGAGTCATCCCTTTTGGTGCATGTGGTCGATATCAGGTATATATATATCAGGAGAACTACTTGGAGGAATTTTATACATGAATAAAGAATGTTAATAGAACTTATCATGTTGATCATCATTATTAATTTATCTCTTTAAATATCTGTGAAGTTCAGCTATTCCTTGTCAGAGCAACAAATAGATGTTGTGGACAAAGTTCTGTCATAACTAAATGTATCTTCAATTCCAAGATTGATGGTTTGGAACAAGGTATAGTACATTCCGATTCTAATATTTGATGGTTGGCACTTGGATTTTGTCTGTTTCGGTTATTAGATGTGTTTCAATGTCATGTCCCTCTTGTTTCCATTAAGAACTAGTAATAAATAAACATACAACAAGTATGCTTTGTTTTTTTGCTCGGAAAGCCACATCTTTGTTCTAGTAGTAAAGTGTTCTTGATTTTTGTTTGGGCCATTGTGTGGTTTATCAGAGGTGCCTTATTTTTCTTGTTCTTCCATTTTGAACCTTATCATTAATAGTTTCTTCAACATAGTCAACAATTGCTCCTTTTTGTATGAATATATTCGCTTTCTTCGGTGTGTGGAGCTAGATTATGTGAATTTATTAGTATTGACTTTAGTGTTTGTTCATTATTGTTTATTCTGCAATGGAGTTTTGGGTACGTGGATATGCCAGCTGGATAACTGATAATTGAATATTTTATACACTTATTTTTGTCTCTTGAGTAATAACTTAGGACCCTTTATCTAATAAATAATGGTTTTTATGTTTATTTGGGCCTTGGGCCTTTTATTGCTTTTTGCCATTTTTAATAATAAAATTCCAGTTTTGTATTACTTCACTATTTCTACCATAACTCTTGAACCAGACATCGGATTTGCCTAATTTTTGTCTCATATTTCAGATGATTCAGAGAGCTACAATTGTTATGAAGACATCAAGAGCCAATTCGGTCAAGAGGGCGGTCGATTTTGGAGCCGAATTCGGATGCACAATTCTGGATATTATTTGGACCCGAATTTTGTAATTTAAGTCCAGCTTTTATTTTATTTTGTTTTGGGCTAAAACTATTAGGGCCCATTTTCGTTTTAGGTTATTTTTAAGTAAGGCAGCCGCCAAAAACAGGAGGCATTCACGAATTCACGATTTTGACATTAGGGTTTAACGATTTTATGCAAATTCTCTCTCTGATTTTCGCATTCGCATGTTCTTAGGGTTCTTCGCGTTCTTCATCTTTTCTTCGATTTTTTCGGCCATGCTCGGCTAAACCCCCGTGATTGACCTAACGATGAGGATTCCATGATTCGTCCGGAGAACTTGTGCCTAATCGGTAACTTAATCAATTCGTTTTCATCTTATCGGATTCGAATTCGGAAATAGTTCGAATATTAGATTTAATATTCGGTTTGGTTCATCCCAAGGACTAAATTCGGACTAGGTTTTAGTGTTGTGTGCGATTGCACAGTGAGACGCCACTGTTCGGATAAATTCTAGGCGATCGTCTAGGTGAGGGATTCTCCGGATGAATGCAGAGATTTCGATTCATCAGGAACCAAACGTGATTAGTTATATTTCGTTCAATGATGCATGATTCGGAATCGAACGTTGGGTTGGTCGTTTTTAATCTATTTAAGTCTATCAACGTTTTTCTATCTGTTTCTACATAGTTCGGTTTATTTCAATTTATTTCGTTTTAATCTGCTGAATCATAAAACCCTAAAACCCCCATTTTACCATTCTGTTTCACTATTGCTATTAATCGAGCCCATTGCAAATTCGTTGGGAAACGACCCGGGTTCCCTAATTACGCAAATCGTTTTCGAAATTGGTTTATTTTGGGAGACATGGCAAATCTCTTTCCAAAAATGGCGCCGTTGCCGGGGAATTTGCATCGGTTTGATTAGTAACAGTATTGTAAATAGCTAGGGTTTAGGTGGTTCGGGTGGTCGGATAGGAATTTTTATGACTCGATCACTCAAACCAGGTCTTATTCACAAGGAATTGGGCGTTCTAAGCAAGAATCACTTCCTAAAAGGAAGTGAGGTCTCACCTATTTTCCCAAAATTCCAACGTTTAGACCACTTTTTCGCTGTTTTAATTTTCGATTTTGTGATTTCCAATAGGGTAATTTTTCGGGTATCTCGATTTGGCTGAAATTTGGTACAGTGATAGAAAATGGAAAATCATTAGACCCCTTCGAAAATGTTCCATTTTCTAAGGGCTATCCTCCGTTTTGCCAAATTCCATCGTTTAGACCACTTTTTCAATTTTTGAAGTTTTTATTCCATTTTTGAGTTCCCCAATAGTCTAGGAGTTGCCCTGTCCAAGTCCCAAAAATTGTAAAAATCATTTGATAGTGTTTGGACTTGTTTTGGTCAATTTCTAGCATAGGTTTTTACTTTTGTGTGTTTTGTTTTTGTGTTCTCTTAAGGTTTGCCTACTTTTACCACCCTTGTGGCATTTTTCGTAATTCTGATTTTTCGTGGCATCTCGTGATTACGAGTATTTACAAATTCATGGTCTTGCGGTGAGTGCCCATTAAGCATTTGAAGGAATTCCATGTAGTGTGCAGCACAATGAAGCCACATGCCATTGATGAAAATCATATCAAGTTGAGAGCTTTTCCTTTCTCATTGGAAGGTGGAGCCAAGGATTGGTTTAGCCATATGTCCACCTCCACGGGCGGCACGCAGCTTGAGGCTAGTAGTGGTGGTGGTGGTTCCTCACTTGAAGATATGATGAAGCAATTTGTCACGACCAATATGCAGTTCCAACGGCAAGCCCGACACTTCCATTCGAGTGTGCAAACACAGTTGGGCAATTGGCAACATCATTGAACCGACTTCAACCTCGGGGATCCAACTCCCTTCCTTCACAAACAATTCCCAATCCTAAGGGAAATGTGAGTGCTATATCACTACGGTCTGTTGATTTTTACATCTTGGATATGGAGGGTGAGTCTCCTAGTAGTAGGTCACCAATCATTCTAGGGAGACCTTTCATGAAAACAGCTAGGACTAAGATAGATGTGCATTCGGTACTCTTTCCATGGAGTTTGGTGATATATCCGTGAATTTCAATATCTTTGATGCCATGAAATATCCTAGGGAAGAGCATTCCGTCTTACGTATTGATGTGATTGATGATCTTTGTGGATGATGTTCTTAATGGTTGGTGTCTTGATTATCCTTATTTTTCATCGAGAGTGATACCCCATTTGTGCATGCGATGATAATGAATGGTGCTCTGTTTGCACTAATTTGGTTAAGGCGCATTGTTTGGTGATTTGATTTGCTTGATGATTCTACATTACTTGTAGACTCGATATTGATTACGAGTTTGAGCTTCATCCCGATCCTAACGTGCATCCCGATTCGATTTTGATGAGCTTAATTGATTTTGATGAGCGAATTACGATGTTAACCTTGGTTTGTATAGACACGGTCCTTACCTTGTGCTTCTTTGAATATGGTTTTTGGTATTCCCGGTGTGATGACATCGAGTTGTTGCAACAACCACCCAAGCTTCTCCCCTCCGCGAGCAACCGCCCAAACTAGAGTTGAAATCCCTTCCGGACCATCCGAAGTATGCATTTACGGAGGTGAATGAGCGGTTGCCAGTCATTGTGGCAAATAATCTTATGCCGGATCAAGAAGAGAAGGCTGCTAAGCTTATTGAGGGCGAACAAGAAAGCCATTGGGTGGACATTGGTGACATAGTTGGCATTAGTCCTTCTATGTGCATGCATCGGATTCTATTGGAAGAGGACTCTAAGCGGTGAGGCAACCCAGAGACGCCTTAATCCTCTTATCCTTGATGTGGTGAAGAAAGAAGTCACTAAACACGCAGGCGGCATCATCTATCCCATTTCGATAGCGGTGGGTTAGTCCAGTCCGAGTGGTTCCTAAGAAATCCGGAGTCCTTTGTGGTAGCCAATCAAAAGAATGAGCTCATTCCTACTCGAGTTCGAGAATAGTTGGAGAGTTTGCATTGACTATAGAAGACTCAACCAAGCCACTCGCAAAGATCATTACCCTCTACCCTTCATTGATCAGATGTTAGAGCGATTGGTGGTAAGTCTCATTCTTGCTTCTTGGATGGCTACTCGGATACTTCCGGATCCATATTGCTCTGAGGATCGGGAGAAGACGACCTTCACATGCCCCTTTGGGACATATGCTTCTCGGAGGATGCCTTTTGGTCTTTGCAATGCACTGGCACTTTTCGGCGTTGTATGGTGAGTATTTTCTACGAGTTCCTAGAGGGTGCATGGAGGTGTTTATGGATGATTTCACTTTGTATATGGGTCGATTTTGATGCATGCTTAGCTAATCTATCTAGAGTTTTGCGTAGATGCATTGAGTCTAATCTTGTTGCTGAATTATGAGAAGTGTCACTTTATGGTTGAGTCGGGTATAGTCTTGGGGCACATAGTGTCTAGGAAAGGAATTGAGGTAGACCACTGCTAAGATAGATGTCATTCTTGCTTTGCCTTACCCAGCTTACGTGCGGGAAGTTCGCTCTTTTCTTGGTCATGCGGGTTTCTATCGGCGTTTCATTCGAGATTTTAGCAAGGCTGCCCGACCCTTGTCCAACCTTACGCATAAGGACACGACTTTGTATTTGATGATGCTTGCAAGGCGGCCTTGATCATTTGAAGCGTTGCGACTACAACTTGATGATCCGGCCTCTCGATTGGTGCCTCCGTTTGAGTTGATGTGCGATGCTTCCAACTATGCGGTTGGTGCTATCTTAGCACAATGGGTAGACAGAGCATCTCATGTCATTGCATATGCCTCCAAGACTTTGGATTACGCTCGGTCTAACTACACCACTGCTTGAGAAGGAGTTGTTGGCTATTGTATTTGCCTTTGATAAGTTTAGGTCATATCGCTAGCTAGTAGAGTCATTGTTTTCTCGACCATCTGCTTTAAAGTTCTTGTTGAAAAAGGCGGATGCTAAGCCACGGCTCATTCGGTGGATGTTGTTGCTCAAGAGTTTGATGTTGAGATTCGAGACAGTGGAGCACAAAGCGGGTAGTGACCACTTGAGTCGCATCACCCATTCTCCTCTCACCCCTCTTCTATTCGGGATGATTTCCACTGATGAGCGGCTTCTAGTGCAAGATAAGCTAGATAAGCTTCCATGGTATCTTGATCTAGTTAACTATTTGGTCATTGGTGTTTTTCTGTAGATTCCACTAGGGCCCAAACCCTTAAATTGAAAAGTGAGTCTAAATATTATGTTTGGGATGACCCTTATCGTGGAAATTTTGTAGTGACCAAGTAGTTAGGAGATGTGTGCACGATTGTGAGTTTCAATCTATATTGCATTTTGCTCATGCTTACGCTGTGGTGGTCACTTTGGACCCCAAAGAAGCTGCTAGGAAAGTGTTAGACGGTGGATTATTTTGGCCTTCCTTGTTTCATGATTCCCATTTGTTTTGCAAATCATGTGATAAGCTGTCGAGAGGGCGGGAGTATTTCCGTAGGCATGAGATGCCCAAAACCCTATATTGTTTTGTGAGATCTTTGATGTTTGGGGTATTGATTTCATGGGTCCATTTCTGCTTCATATGGTTACACTTACATCTTCTTTGTTGTTGATTATGTTTGAAATGGGTTGGCGAAAGCCACCCGGACTAATGATTCTTACGTGGTGGTGGACTTTGTTAGGTCTAACATTTTCTGCGGGTTTGGCATTCCTAGAGCTATTATCGGTGATCGGGGTTCCCATTTTTGCAATCGAAGCATGGGTGCCTTGCTACGCAAGTATGGAGTGCTACACAAGGTTTCCTGACCTACCATCCTCGGACCAATGGTGGTGAAGTCTCAAATCGAGAGATTAAGCAAATCCTTGAAGCGATTAACTCTACAGGAAAGATTGGAGTAAGCGACTAGATGATGCTTTGTGGGCATATCGCACCGCCTACAAGACTCCGATTGGGATGTCTCCTTATCGGCTTGTCTTTGGTAAGGCATGTCATCTTAGGTTGAGTTGGAGCATCGAGCCTATTGGGCCATTAAGCGATGTAACATGGATTTGGCTCGATCTGGGATGGAGAGGAAGCTGCGGTTGCAAGAGTTAGATGAGCTTAGATTGGATGCCTATGAGAGCTCACGGTTGTATAAGGAAAAGACTAAGGCATTCCATGATAAGCATATTACGAGGAAAGAATTTTACGTGGGCAGAAAGTTCTTCTATTTAATTCCGTCTGAAGTTTATGCACAGTAGCTTCGATCTAAGTGGGATGGCCCTTTTGTGATCACTAACATATTTCCTTTTGGTCTTTGTTGAGCTATGTGATTCACCCACGGGAAGAACCTTTAAGGTCAATGGGCATCGCCTCAAGCCATTTCATGAGGATCCCAGCGGCACTGAGGAAGCGAGACTCTCCTCATTGATGCCACCTATCCTCCATAAACCTCATTGATGCCACCTACTCTCCATAAACCCTTGGGGAGTATTCTTCTTTCTTCTCCCTCTTTCTCTTTTGTTTGTTCATTTTTTTTTACCTTGCTTTGCTTTTTGAAAAAAAAAAAAAAGAAGTCTCTCTTTCTATGATTGCTACATATCATGAACGTGGACATTTTGGCTTTAATGGATCATTCTGTTTGGTCTACAATTCTTGACTCTTCGATTACAAGTCTTGGTAGTTGATTTGATGTTGTTGATTGCCTAAGTTGGTATTGACCTTGTGAGGTTTTGGGCCTGCATGAATGGAATTCATCTTTTGCCATTCTTTCTTTCATGTGTGCATCTCTCATGATTTTTGTTCTCTAGAACTTGCTCCTTTTCTTTTTGAAACTACATTTTCACTTACGTGCATAAGTATGATGGAAGCTTGTTTTCTTTCTTTTATTTTCCTCACTTTGGCCAAATAGCTTTCCCTTGCATTATGATTCCCTTGCTAGCCCCTTTGTGCCTTTTGACCCATTCTTTTCTAAGCCACATTACAAGCCTAAGCGTAAAACCATTTATTCCGCACCTTGAAGATTTATTGAGCATTGGTTTCAACTTGTTTTGTGTTTAAGTGTGGGGTTGCTCGGGAGTGCAACGGTTTAAGTGTGGGGGGGAGATATTTGATTTTGACATTGTAATTACGTATACAATGAAAGGAAAGAAAGAAAAGTAAAAAAAAAAAAAACAGGAGAAAAAAAAAAAAAAGAGAGAAAAGAAAAGAAAAGAAAATACATAGAAAGAAATGGATACATTAGTAGAATAAAAGTTTCATACATAGAGAATGATTGTGTTAAT
This sequence comes from Acacia pycnantha, assembly GCA_025563575.1. NCBI lineage: Eukaryota > Viridiplantae > Streptophyta > Magnoliopsida > Fabales > Fabaceae > Acacia > Acacia pycnantha. The sequence continues at coordinate 52,511 of JAMWYP010000523.1, forward strand.
CGGTGCTCTTCCTTTTGATTTCTTTGGTGCTTAGCCTCTCATTCCATACTATTACCTACCTTCACCCTAGCCCCATTACAACCTTTAATTACAAGCTCTCTTGATTTGTGCATGTATGTGTTGTGAGTAGTGGAGACGTAGAAGTTGAGCAAGCTTATGGTAGAACAATTTTCTTGAGTAGAATTTGAGCGATACACTTATTTACCTTAAACACTTGAGGCGATTGATTGAGCGCATCATTTGTGAGACCATCTTTTGTGATCAGCATCATTGATTGAGACCGCCATGAATTGTAATTTGAGATGAAGGGATTTAGGTCTTGATTGATTGGTCTTTTGGAACTTTTTGTCCCTTGATTCAATTTTTGCATTGTAGCAATTATTAGTAAATAAGAGTTTTTCCTTTTAGTCTTTTTTTCTTTAGATTTTGCTCAGGAGTGCAAAAAGATAAGTGTGGGGGAATTTGATAATTGAATATTTTATACACTTATTTTTGTCTCTTGAGTAATAACTTAGGACCCTTTATCTAATAAATAATGGCTTTTATGTTTATTTGGGCCTTGGGCCTTTTATTGCATTTAGCCATTTTTAATAATAAAATTCCAGTTTTGTATTACTTCACTATTTCTACCATAACTCTTGAACCAGACATCGGATTTGCCTCATTTTTGTCTCATATTTCAGATGATTCAGAGAGCTACAATTGTTATGAAGACATCAAGAGCCAATTCGGTCAAGAGGGCGGTCGATTTTGGAGCCGAAGTCGGATGCACAATTCTGGATATTATTTGGACCCGAATTTTGTAATTTAAGTCCAGTTTTATTTTATTTATGTTTTGGGCTAAAACTATTAGGGCCCATTTTCGTTTTAGGTTATTTTTAAGTAAGGCAGCCGCCAAACACAGGGGGCATTCACGAATTCACGATTTTGACATTAGGGTTTCACGATTTTATGCAAATTCTCTCTACCGATTTTCGCATTCGCATGTTCTTAGGGTTTTTCGCGTTCTTCATCTTTTCTTGAGTTTTCCAGCCATGCTCGGCTAAACCCCCTGTGATTGACCCAACGATGAGGATTCCATGATTCGTTCAGAGAACTTGTGCCTAATCGGTAACTTAATCAATTCTGTTTTCATCTTATCGGATTCGAATTTTGGAAATAGTTCGAATATTAGATTTAATATTCGGTTTGGATCATCCCAAGGACTAAATTCGGACTAGGTTTTAGTATTGTTGTGCGATTGCACGGTGAGGCGCCCTTGTTCGGATAAATTCTAGGCGATCGTCTAGGTGAGGATTCTCGGATGAATGCGAGAGATTTCGATTCATCAGGAACCAAACGTGATTAGTTATATTTCGTTCAATGATGCATGATTACGGAATCGATCGTTGGGTTGGTCGTTTTTAATCTGTTTAAGTCTATCAACGTTTTTCTATCTGTTTCTACATAGTTCGGTTTATTTCAATTTATTTCGTTTTAATCTGTTGAATCATAAAACCCTAAAACCCCCATTTTACCATTCTGTTTCACTATTGCTATTAATCGAGCCCGCTGCAAATTCGTTGGGAAACGACCCAGGTTCCCTAATTCCGCAAATCGTTTTCGAACTTGGTTTATTTTGGGAGACACGGCAAATCTCTTTCCAATAACATGGAGTATGAAGAAGAAGAAGAAGATACGAGAGATGAAGACGGAGACGAGAGATGAAGATAAAAATATATAAATTATTAGGTTTTATAAATTTTGTTGTTTTTTCTATTCTTTAGGTGACTTTTATTGCATTGACTTGTAATTGATTCAGTTTTTTATTCATTCAAGTTTGTCATGATTTATTACTTTCTTGTAATTGATTCAGCTTTCTATCTATATGAACGTGCCTATTTTCTCGTTTTGAGTTGCATTTTAATTTTTAAAAAAAACGGCTTTAAAAAACGTTCAAAGCAAAAAAAAAAAAACGTAGATGAGAACGTATATGTGAAAATTTACTCAAATTACCCACGGAATCCGTCCATGATTACCCACGAATTCCGTCCACGATTACCCACGGAATTCCGTCCCTGATTACCCACGAAATTTACCCACGTAATTGAGTCCACGATTACCCAGCAATTTCTCGTGGGTAATTACCGACTGGAATCATTCCGTCCTAATCCGTGGGTAATTTACCGACGAAAGTTTTTCCCGTCGGTAAATCGATCGGCCACGACATTTTTTATCGACGCCTTTTGTTAAGTCGGAAAATTTTTACCGATTACCACCGAATTCGTGGCTAATTTCGTTGGCTAATATGAGTTTTTTTTTTGTAGTAAATATTGTAAATCAAAATTGATGATAAGTATATATTTTATAATTAAAGACGTCTGATTATGAGTTATATTGTATTAAACTTATTAATATTTTACACTTATTTAATTATCTTTTATATATTTTTCTATCCTTTAATTAATTATAGGATAAAGGAGATTTTGATATGAAATATACTCTATCCTATTTTTTATTTTACAAGACATATCATGTGATCTAGTAGAAAAGGAAACAATTCATTAAAAGATATATATATATATATATATATATATCCAAAATTCCATGCGGCAAATTTGAAGACAGTGGGAGGCAGAGGCGGCATGAATTAAATGGAGAAAATATTAGTGAGGTCCTAAAGAAGAGAAAAAATATCAAAAAAAGTCTCAACCCCAAATCCCCTAAACAAAAATCATTGAAAACTTTTTGATATTAATTACGGAATTCCGATATCAAAGGTATCGTTGTCAAAATGACTTTTCCCTGTTGTTAAAATTTTCTTATGAAAATATTGTTATCAAAATGCTTTTCCCATTGCCAAAAAAATTTATACACCGGAGGAAGAACTCAAAATTTATGATAACGAGGAAAAATCATTTTAACAACAATATTTTCATATGGGAAATTTTAACAACAGGAAAAATCATTTTAACAATAGAAAAGAAGTCATTTTAACAGCGAGATTTTTGATATTGGAATTCCATAGTTAATATAAAAAAAGTCCAAAGGACTTTTTGATAAGGGATATGAGGTTGGAACTTTTCTGATATTTTTTCTGTTCCTTAGGAGCTTCCTAATTAAATACTAGCATATATTATATTGCAAGCTAGATTACAAAAGACAAATTATTTTGGATCAAATAGATACAGACACGGACCCGCAATTAAAGGTTTGAATAGCGTCAAGAACGGGCAGCAAGATACAGGTGTAGAAGGGCATCAAAAGGGCCAAAAGATTCTTTAAGGATAGATCCGAACATGTTACGGACCTAGCCTAGGCCCATTATCTCATGTATGGCTAAGTACGACAATTTGGGGCAACCCACCATCCGTGGGACCCGGCCATGACCTTGGACACGCACCCACGATCCTGGACATGCACCACGATCATGGACATGCGCGCACGATCCGGACACGCACATGACACGTACGGCGTGGCGGCCAAGGGACTAACTAACCGGGTGTACTCTATATACGAGAGGAAGGAGACGGGCGCCGAGTACATTCATTCTAAGCCTTGACTTATTTACATACGGTCACACGGCACACACAGCACCCCTTAGGCGAAACGCTTTGCTTGTGTGCCGTGATCATACCCTCTCTGAACGCTTGACCCATAAGCATACGGGAAGGGCACCCAGATCCTATATCAAACCACCGGACCTTCAATAGGTAGGACATCGGGTTCTACACCGAACAGTGGCGCCGGCCGTGGGGATCAATAAACTTCTATTCCGTGACCATGAGGATAAGCACTCGTGCTTCGGGCCAAAGACAATCGGAGGCGGATCAAGCGGGGACAACCGTCAACCACCGCGTCAACCACCCCGTAATGAGCGGCCGATTAACTTGATGCGATGGAGACCATCGGGAAGGAGAAGATCGGCTTTCTCGGCGAGAAGAACCATTGATTCCCAACAATGAACGACATCAAAGGACAACTTTGTCAGACACGGAGTCCTCGGCTCCACGAAACCAAGGCCGTGGACCACGAATTCCAGTGCGGAGGAGGCGGGACATCCCACATGCCGAGCCGGACTTTCGATCTCTTCAAGCGGGATGCTTGCGATAATGAGACGGGTGGACAACATAGACAAGCGCCATACCCTTCACTATCGGCGAGCGGAAGAGCGGGAGAAAGGCGGACCCACACCCTTTCCGGCGGGGCGGGAAGATAAAACTTGGAGAGAGGGCGACGATGACGAGCTCGGCTCATCGCGCGACGGGCGGAAGGCGGAAGCCGTCGGCGGCGGGAGGGCCAATAGGAGGAACCGAGCCGGGATGAAGAGGGTCGACCTCGGGCGAGGAACCATCGAGGTGACGGGGCGGTTCCCAAGTGGTTTCCGGCGACGGAGGTATGTCGGCCAAATGCATAATAGCTTTTCTCCAAGGAGATCCGAACGCCCGATTCCACGAGAAGCTGAATTTGGGCGAGTTGACAAAGTATGATGGCACACAAGACCCAGACGACTCATTTAGAAGACTTTGACGTTCACATGTCGGTTAGAGGTCTCAAGGAACCAATTGTGCCCGGATCTTCGCTGCGACGTTAAAGGGGCGGCGTTGAAATGGCTTCACACTCTTCCCTTTGGGTCGATCCACAACTTTGAAGACTGGCGAGGCCTTTGAGTTGCACTTCGCGACTAGCAAACGGCAACCAAAATCCCGGTATTCTCTCTCCAAAATCGGACGGCGGCGGGAGAGCTGCTCCAAAGTTACAGGACCGCTTCAATCATGCGGTGCTGCGGGTGCGCGGACTTAACGAAGACGTACACGTTCACTTATTGGTGGACGGCCTCGATAAGAGTCACTTTGCGAGAATCCTTTTAAAGGAGCGGGCAAAGAATCTCAACGACTTCATATCTCGTTCAAAGAAGTACTTGGACGTCGAGCGGATGCGAATGGCAAACAATCCCAATTCGAGGCGGGACCAAGATAGAACCTCCCTCCCGGGGGTCGAGACTTCTCGACAACGGGAATAGGGATTCCGGAGAAGGGGAATGAAAGCAAGAGCCGAGGTGGCAAATTTGATCGGCGGAGCAAGTACGAAATATTCGGCCACGACGGTGCCTCGATCTCAAGTTTGGAAGGAGGTAGCAACGGCCGAGATGAAGAAGGTCGATCGGCCTCGTCTATCCTAGAAGATCCGGGATAGACCGGTCTAAATATTGCTCGTTCCATGATGGTCGAGGCCATACAACCGACGAATGTTACGAGCTCGGGATGCAATCGAGCGATTTGTTCGGGAAGGCAAACTTCAACGGTGCGTCATCGAGCATCAAGGAAAAGGTGGGAAACGAAAGACCAAGAACCGCGGTAGGACCCCTCCTCGAAAGTTCAAAAGCGGGAAGATAAACGAAAGGCTCCTGAAGCCGATGGCGAATTTCCGAAGCGGAATTCGGCGCAATGTAATCAGCGGAGCAATGGGCGGTGGCGGTGATACTATAAGCCGGCGAAGGAAATACCTTCGAGAAGTCTGTCCGTCGGGGACCGACCTAAATTCAAGGAACATCACTGCGAGGTGGCACGACCGCCTTTGTTTTTCACAAGAGACGACCTCAAGGGCGTTGTCCCCGGCCATCAAGATGGGCTAGTGATAACCGGAACAGTCGTCAGCTGCAGAGTCAAGCGGATATTTGTGGATGCGGTAGCTCGGCCGACATACTAAGGCGGGAAGCGTTCAAAAGAATGAGCTGGGCCGGGACGACTTAAAGCCTTGCAAGACAACCCTCATCGGGTTTAATGGAGAACAATCTCGTCAGAAGGGGTTTATCGACCTCGGGTTCACCCTTGGAGTCAAAGACGCCTTTAAGTCAGAAAGAGTGCGGTTCATAGTGGCGAGTTCGTTTCACCTTATAACATAATATTGGGAAGGCCAACCATCCACAAGTGGGACATCTTTGGTATCTACAAAGCATCAAAAGCTCAAGGTGATAGGCAACCAAGGAACCGTGGTCACGGTAGCGGGGATCAAAGAGAATCTCGTCGGTGCTATTTTGAAACCGTGAGAATTGGGGAGGCGGATCTTCATCGCGGCCCCAAAGAATCGGCTATCTGGACCATTCGGACCGGGATTTTCCAGACGAAGAAGTTAATCTTGTGGAATTAGACATCAGAGACGATGAGGCTCGCCCGAGCCGGCGGGGAGACTGGAAGATCGGTGATCGGAGACCCTCTCCGAGACCACCAAGATTGGCAAACACCTATCTTAGAACTTAGAAGTCGGTTGGAGGAATTCTGAAGGAAAACAGGGATGTCTTCGCACAGGATTCATCGCAGAGAAAGAGAAACCACGGACCAGAAAAAAGGAAAGCGCTGGAAATTCACATCCAAGAATTACTCGAAGCGGGATTTATTCGGGAAATACAGTATACAACCTGGTTATCAAATGTGGTGATGGTAAAAAAGCCAAATGGGAAGTGGAGAGTATGTACCGATTACAAGAATTTGAACAAGGTATGCCCGAAGGACTCCTACCCAATGCCAAACATCGACCAACTGGTCGACAACGCCTCAGGATTCCGGCTCCTATCCTTTATGGACGCGTACTCGGATATAATCGAGATAGCAATGTACCCGAGAGGATCGGGAAAAAACAGCCTTCATTGCGAAAGAGCTAACTATTGCTATAATGTCATGCCTTTCGGATTGAAGAATGCGGGAGCTACATATCAAAGGATGATGAATAAGGTCTTTGCGGACCAGTTGGCCGCAATGTGGAAGTGTATATAGATGACATGATCGTCAAAACCTTGGATCGGCAACGTCATATACAAGACACTGGAGCGGACATTCGCCAAACTCGGAACCTCTAGAATCCGGCGAACAGGCCAAGTGTGCTTTTGGCGTCCCATTGGGAAGTTCTGGGTTTCATCTTGACTAACAGGGGCATTGAGGCCAACCGGACAAATGTAGGGCGGTGATGGAGATGAAGGCTCAGAGTAATAAAAAAGAAGTCAACAGTTAACAGGAAGATTGGCCGCCTAACTAGGTTTTGCCAAAATCGGCGGAGAAGGCCTTACCCATGTTCGGAGCTCTTAAAGAAGGAGGCATCGGTGGAATGGAATTCAAAGTGCGATGACGCATTTGAAGACATAAAGCAATGTCGGCCAATCCTCCAGTCCTCTCAAAACCTCGGCTGGCGAGAGTCTTTTCCTTTACTTGTCGATCGGCGAGGAAGCGATCGGCGCGGCTTTAGTAAGAGAGGCGGAACACGGACAAATTCTGTGTATTTTGTCGGCGAGAACCTGCGAGAATGCCGAGATCCGATACCGAAGCTAGAAAAAGTGGCTTTCGCTCGCTTATTGCGGCCGTCGGTTAAGACCTTATTTCCGGGGTCACCATATCGTTGTTAGAACAAGCCGACCAATTCGACAAGTCTTACATAAGCGGACCTAGCGGGGAGGATGACTAATTGGGCGATAGAACTCTCAGAGTTCGACATCACCTCTGGCTTCGCCATGCAATCAAGTCGCGGGCGTTGGCCGACTTCATCGAGAGCTCACCCGGTTTCTAAGTCAGACGAGACACGGGCGGGCGAATGGAAGGTGTATGTCGACGGATCGTCGAACACGAAAGGAAGTGGGCGGAGTCATTATCGAGAGTCCGAGAGGGGTTACGATTGAGCATTCATTGCATCTCAACTTCCCAACTTCGAACAATCAAGCGAGAATACGAGGCCTTGATAGCGGGCTTCTTCAAGCCAAGGAAAATGAGGCCACAAGAGTTAAGGTTTTCACCGACTCCCGGCTTGTGGCGGCTCGGATCGAGGTACGTATCAGGCTAAAGGCCCGCTAATGGCCAAGTATCTCCTAAAGGCAAAGGAGTTGATGTCAGGTTTCGATGAAGCAAGCTGTTACTCGCATTCCCAGGAGAAACGCAAGAGCCGACATTTTATCAAAATTGGCAAGCACTAAGCGGTGGTTGTCATCGCACGGTTGTCCAGCAAAATCTCGAAGATCCGGTATGCATGATGGCTATTTCGGTCGAATCATTGGAAAAAGCCGATAGAAGACTACCTTGAACGTGGACTCATCCCGGACGATGCAATGGAAGCAAAAATGTTGATTCGTGACGCGGCCAAGTACACAATGGTGGAGGATCAACTTTACCGAAAAGGATTACATTCTCCCATCTTGAGATGTTTGAACCCAAATGAAGCGGGGTATGTCTGGCCGAGATTCATGGAGGGGCTAATGGTCAACATATGGGGGCTAAGGCGCTCGCCGAAAAACCCTTCGAGCGAGGCTATTGCGGCGACGTTGGAGCGAGATTCAAAGACACTTGTAAGACAATGTGATAGTTGTCGAAACATGCCGAGTTATTTGGGCGCCCCAGTAGAGCTTCATTCCATCACGGCCCCTGGCCATTTTACAAATGGGGTATGGACATTCAGGGCCATTCAAGACGGCACCGGAGCAGCTATGGCGGCTAATGGTGGCAGTAGACTATTTCACCAAGTGGATTGAGGCCGAACCTCTCACAACGATCTCCTCGGCTCGCGTGCGGCGGTTTGTTGAAGTTAATATAATTACGCGCTTCGGAGCACCGGCGAGATAGTGCAGGACAACGGAACTCGGTTCACTGGAGTCGGATTTCGTGACTTGATTTACGAATACGGAATACGGCATCACTTTGCTTAGTGGAACACCGCGATCCTAACGGGCAGGCGAGGCCGCCAATAAGGTCATCCTTGATGGTTTGAAGAAACGTATGTTGGAGGTGACACCTCTTGGGCGATCAACTACCTTTTGTCCTTTGGGAAATCGAACAAGCTGCTCGAGACATCCACCCAAGAAACTCCTTATAGGCGGCCTACGGTTGTGAATCTATGATTCTGTGGAAATAGGGATGATGTCTTGGCGCGGGAAGAGCATTTTATCACAAGGGAAATCGCCAATAGTGAGGCGTTAGCGATAGAGTTGGATCTCGCCGATGAGGCCGGGTCACCTCCCATTGTCGGGATATTGCAATGAAGCGGTGATCGCGGCTCGTTATAACAAGAAGGTTAGACCAAGAAGATTCCGGCCGGTTGCTTGGTACTTAGAAGGGCCGACATCGGGAACAAGAACTCCAAAGACGGCAAGCTTGCGGCTAATTGGGATGGACCTTATCGCGTTCGGGAAACTCTTGAGAGAGGAGCTTACATTACGGAAAATTTGGATGGAACCCCTATCAAGCGAACATGGAATGCGGACAAATTAAAGGCATATTTCGGTTAGGCTTATCTGTTGTTTTTCTTAAAGCATCGTTTTCCATTATGTTCTTTATTCAACGTTGGCTGCTGGCTTTTCCCTTCGCAACAATTGTTGTGCCAAATATGAATGAAACTCTCGTTCGAGGTATCTATTGAATTCCAACATTGTCTTTTTCAAGATTCAATTGTTATTAGCTTTTAATTTGAAGAAAACGCGTCGATAGCTATCGCAGCCCGGACACGCTAATTTACTCAGGGGTATCAATAGAAAATGTCATGCCGACCACGATCGAGTCAAAATGCTCGGACGTTATCGGGACAAAACCGAACCGGGCGGTGGCAATTTTCATTTACCTTTGGATGACCGGTTACTATACCGGAATTTTATAAACGGTGCAAACACTAGCACTTTAAAACATTATGGTCTTATGACCAAAAGCGCGTTCGCGATTACGCTTACCTTCATATGACCTTGGCCGGGTCGGCCGCGATAAGCGGTAAAGTTATATTCTTATACGATGCATTATGGTTGCTAAGTTACCATCTATTGTTAATCGTAGCCAAAAGTGGCCATATTGGCCAATCTATTCAAATAAAGTCATTGCTTAGGTAAAACAATAGGATAGATTATACAAGTTAAAAAAGAAAAAAAAAAAAAAAAAAAGAAAGGGAGATCAATCCAGTGTGCTTGGGGCGGTCGAGACTTCCTCGCCTGCTCGGCCTCGGCACGGCCGCATCGCCATCTATCAGGGTCTCGGATCCGGCGGGAGGTTCCACATGGGGACAATCGCCCCTCGGTCACATAGGACCGGAAATGATGCCCGTAGTGTTGAGCTCGATCCCGGGTTCAAAGCCGGATGCGGGCAAGTGAATTCTCAAACGCCTCCACCGCTGAACCCGGTAGCAACTCCTGGGGCGGGTTATCTCCGCGGACGAGATGTGTTGAGGACGCCTCCCCTCGGCTTTTATCTGTCCACTTCGGCTCGAACTCGTCCCTCTCATTTGTCATGGCTTTTAAGCGCTCTTCGCTTCTAGCTTGGCGCCTTAAAGCCTTCGATTATTACATTGGAGTCGCCAAGAGCCCCTCGGTCTCTTTTAGTCGAAACTCCACTTTCTCAGTGGACCTCACGAGCACGGAACTCGTTCGAAGCGACTTGCCATTGTTTGAGCTTCATCGCGGTGCGTGCGGGCACGCTTCGGCTCCGTGGCGGCCTCTTCATATTTGTGGTGCGGGGTGAGAAACGATTGGGTCAAACCGGCACCTTTCAAGAAAGCATTTCCCAATGCTGGACCTCTCGTACGTCTACTTCCCGCAAGGCCACGGCTCTTGATAACGGGCGGGAGGCGGGAGTGCAACGGCGAGTTCCTCGGTAATACCCTTGCTCCACAAATGTGAACGGGGAATGACGGTGGAAGGACGAGGGAGCAGAGGTATCGAGCATGGAGAGGGGCTCGGCGTCGGTCGACTTTGGAAGCGGCGATTTTGGGACGGGGCGAGGCTCGGATTGACTTCGGTTCGGGGCTTGGACGACTCCCCGACCTTAGGCCTCTTTGGCTCGGCCGGCCTCGAAGATTCTCAGACCTTCGACTTGCCCAACTCCTTGGCCGACCTCTTTCTCCCCTTGGCGGCGAGCTCGGGGATCCCGAAAGGTATTGAGGCTCTTTCATCTTAAGACTGTACGAAACACATAGACAATGTTAGCTACTAGGAAAGCAAAGATGATCAATACAATACTAAGACGCGGAACAACGCCGATGTTATATAACAAAAATGCCATACTCGGCCCTGACGCCATCTCATCTTGACGTGTGCCTCGGCCCGATATTGGGCTACTAAGGAGCCGGCCCCTACTGTGCCGTTCGCTCGAACGTGGTCTATTATGGCATCAATGGCCTTCCTTTCGGGCTTCGGCGGATTGGACCGCTCCACCTTATAGGCGCTAGGGGACACATTGTGGTGATCTTGACACCAATACAAGTTAAACTCCCGGTCGACCTTTGGAGAGTCAGGCCCTTTGAGGAACCAAGGAGTTGTACCGGTTTAGCGACGACTTTGAAAAAGTTGCCCTTGAAGCGTTTGAAAGAGTCGAGGCCAGGGTAAACAAGCGCCGATTGGCTATTCCCGAATGGAGGTCCGGCCCTTGAGCTCGGCGGTTCCTTCCCGGAGCGAGAGGTGTGGGGTTGAAGAAATAGAAGAACATGGAAGTGGTGCAAGGCGGTCAAGGCTCATGCAAAACCACTCAAAGGCAATCGGGTAACCCCGTCCATTGGGGTGTAATTGCGAGGAGCTATACTAAGAGCGAAGGGTGGCCATTTGAAATTCGGAAAAGGAAATCGAATCCCAAGCACGGTGATGTAGTCAGCATAGAAAAAGAAAAAGGAGTTGTGGCTCCCCTCCCTCACTGAGCACACAGGCTCTTCTTCTTCAGGGAGACAAAGCGAGTAGGTGTTAGTATCTCGAGCGGAAGACCTTCCAAGTCTTCCATGGTCGGCTTCGGCCAGATAGGATAACACCTCTCGGGTAACCCAAGGGAATTGGTCAATTAAGTCTTGTGGGGGCTAGCGTGGTTGGCGTTTCAGTTCGACTCGGCCGCGTGAGAAGAAGAAGACGACGCCATTATACCTAACACAAATAAAAATATAAGAGATCGAGAATCTTCCTAGCATACACGATGTCAATAATTGAAGGCGAGACTCTACGGTTGTGGTAAGATTAAAATCCAAGTCAACGGGACTCGGCGATATTGCTTGAGGAGCGGGACCAAATTATGTCGGCACGAGCCCAAAATTAAGTCGAGTGTGGAGGAATCCCCACAAGAAATAAGTCGGGAGCACTCATACAAGCGGTCGTAGCAAGGCCGACGTAGGAATCAACCTCGGCTCTAGGACCCGAGCGGCCACTTTGTTAGGCGGCTATTCGGAAGGTCGGAGAAGTGGACACATCGAAACTCGGGTTAAACTCCCTCGGATTAGGAAGAAGCGGGAAGGAAACATTCGGACTTCCCTAACCGACGATGCATCGTCTCGGATCTTCGTTGGCCCACCACGAAGTTCTTCCCTTGCCTCCACGGTGATCGGTTAAAGCAACGGATTGCGGCGTTGGACGGGAAGATTCATCGCCCAAAGCCACCAACGGCTTTTTCCCTTGACGGTGTGGCGTAGTTCCGCCGATTCTTCGGGGTCATGTTCTTTATGTCCTTTGACATGGGAGCCACTCTACTAAAGGTATTAACGAAAAGGAAACGACTCGCTCGAAAAACGGGGAGTTTTGCACAAATGAAGGAGCGAAAACAGGACTATGCGAAAACCCACTCAACAAGGGAATTTACCCGAATTTCAACTAAATACGGACGCAATCTCACGGGAAACGGCGGATCGAGCAAGAACAAAAGAAAGAGGCAAGGAAACAAGAATACCTACCTAGAATATGGAGATGATCGAGGGAAGTTGTGGAACGAAGATGGTTCACGACACAGGTTGTCCTTCGGAAAGCGAAAATCGTCGGGAGAGAAGTTCTTCAAAGCAACGTTGATAAAATAACAAGGAAGGAGGCTTGGCGGGTATAAACCTTTCGAAACCCAATCGACGGGGGCAAAAGCGCCTTTTCCATCCGTCAGAAAGGATGACGTGACCTTCTCATTTAATGCGCGTCTTATCAAGGTAAAACGGGGGCGGCTCCGATACAACTAGAGGATCCGGCAACATGTTCACCCGGTTGACCAAAGACACAGCCAACCGGTGGGGGCAAGGACATCATGTTACTTCGCGATCAACAATGACTCGGACTTCAACAAAGACTCGAACTTTCGTTCTTCAAGCGAACATCTAAACTCGGTGCACGAGAGACTGAGCAGCCGAGCTTGGGGCAAGCTATTACGGACCTAGCCTAGGCCCATTATCTCAGCTAGTACGGGGGCAACCCACCATCCGTGGGACCCGGCCATGACCTTGGACACGCACCCACGATCACGGACATGCACCCACGATCATGGACATGCGCGCACGATCCGGACACGCACATGACACGTACGGCGTGGCGGCCAAGGGACTAACTAACCGGGTGTACTCTATATATACGAGAGGAAGGAGACGGGCGCCGGTACATTCATTCTAAGCCTTGACTTATTTACATACGGTCACACGGCACACACGGCACCCCTTAGGCGAAACGCTTTGCTTGTGTGCCGTGATCATACCCTCTCTGAACGCTTGACCCATAAGCATACGGGAAGGGCACCCAGATCCTATATCAAACCACCGGACCTTCAATAGTAGGACATAACAGAATATTTTTTGATTTTTTGATATTTTTAAAATTCTTTCTAAGATATTTTCCCTTAAAAAAGAAGATAATTTAAGAGATTTAAAGGAGATAATTTAAGTGATTTGATTTTCGTGACTTTCAAAGTGAGATATCAAGAAGGGATCGAACCTACCCCACGAAAACCTAGATCTGACATCTTGTGGGGCCATTGGAGTCTTATCTTTACACCTGTCTTACTTTATTGAATGTTTTATTAATATTCAATGGATATTGTAGCCACCCTATTTACTTATTTTTTAAAATAATATTGATTGGCGGAAGAAACCATTATTTTAAGATTAAAAACGTTATGACGACTAAAAATATGCCTTATAATTGTTGGAAAGAAAATGTGGCCTTCCATAATTAGGGCACCAAACAAAACCAAGTATAAAGTTAAAGGAAGTTTTCCCCCTATTTTAAACATTTTATAGATGTAAGCTAATGTTTGTAATTCCACTAACTGAGATTTTGTTGCGTTGATTACGATGCTTGATCAAAATAAAATGATTCTACATATTTAAATCTAATTGATAATTGATTATAATTCGTATATTATTTTCTAATTTATTGGTTCTTTGGCTAATTAAAGACAATTTTTTATCAGGATTTAAGATCCGTTTGGATGAGGTTTTTTGATAAAAAAAAATATTTTAATGTAAAAAGAAATACTTTTTAATTAATTTATGTGTTTAGATGATTTTTTTTAAAAAAAAATAAAAGTCACAAAAAAACCAAAATGCTGCTTTTTCTAAAAGCTCCAATTTGGAGAACTTTAAAAAAGACTACAAAAACACTTTTAAAAGCCCATCCAAATGGGCCTTAAATTTGTTGCTATAGGATCGATATTACACAGTTCATAATCAAGATTTAGTGCCAATGTGAGTTGGCATAGATGGTAAGGGTCCAGGACTAGGCCCTTGGGTCGTGGGTTCGATCCCTTGCCGTCATTGGGACTCCTTTGGTAGGCGATCTCATAAGTCCCCAAGTAAGTCTCATAGAGCGGGGCGTGCCTTAGCCTTGTGGGGACTGATGTCGAACCCCTCCAAAACTTTTTTTATATAAAAAAAAAAAATAATCAAGATTTAGTCATACATAATACTCATTTATAGAAAATCTTTTTGATAGATGCAATCAAATGAATAGTTTGAAAAAAAGTTATAAATTTGAGAGAAAAAAAGAATCTTGTATGAAAAACTAGACAGTATCAAGTAAAAGCACTTCTAAGAAATAAACTTATTTGATTTGGAGGAAAAAAATTAAAAATTCTAAGATCATCCTTCACTTGCTATAAAATAGGATGAGCCATAGAGGTAGGAAAAATAGAAAGGCGCAGCCATACAGAAATGGATCAGCTCATACTTTTGCTGCTAATATCCTTCATCCTTTTAATCTTTTGCTTCATCTTTAACACCAGAAGCTCCCAATCTGCTAAGAACCCACCAGGCCCACGTCCTCTTCCTATCATAGGAAATATCTTAGAACTTGGCACCCTGCCTCATCAATCACTCGCTAATCTCTCAAGAACTTATGGACCTGTTATGTCTGTTAAGTTAGGAAGAACAACCACCATAGTTATTTCTTCTCCACAAGTGGCCAAAGAAGTTTTACAGAAAAAAGACCATGCCTTCTCTTTTAGAACAATTCCAGATACCCTTAGGGCACTTGACCATGATCAAATTTCAGTTGTATGGATGCCTCCTTTGTCTCAATGGAGAGTCCTCAGAAGGATTTGTGCAACTGAAGTATTCTCCTCTCAGAGGCTAGACTCAACACAAGGTATTCGTCAAAGAAAGCTCAAAGAGTTGGAAAATCATGTAAGTGAATTCTCCAGAAAAGGTGAAGCTTTGGATATTGGAGATGCTGTTTTTACCACAGTTCTTAATTCCATATCAAACACTTTTTTCACAATGGATTTGGCTCATTATACTTCTAATAAGTCTCAAGAGTTTAAGGATGTTATATGGGGTATCATGGAAGAAGCTGGAAGGCCTAATGTAGTCGACTTTTTCCCAGTTCTTCGTGTGCTTGATCCACAGCGTGCACGTGCAAGGATGATCTGTTATTTTGAAAAGCTGTTTGCATTTTTTGATGGTCTTATTGATGAGAGGTTGCAATTTAGAGGATCAGAAATGGATTCCAGGAGATTCAATGATGTTTTGGACTCTTTATTGCAGCTTATGATGACAGAGAATCCACAAATTAGCCGCTCTCAATTGTTACACTTATTTTTGGTGAGTTTCCTTTCTCTCTCTCTTGATTTTTTATTTTTTTTTTGCCAAATTTTTGGTGAGTATTCTATGATCTTAATAACAGTCAGATCGATCGATGATAAATTAATCTAACATATTTTTTTTAATGAAAAACTTTGAATTAACATAAAGCATGCATAATTTTTGGGAAATTCCCTTCAAAAGGACTTGAAAAATGAAAAAGTGTCTGTATAGAAATATTGATTCCCCTATTGTGTTCTCATTTGATGCACAGAGTGTGGTGCCCCCTTTCATATATCTCTTGCATATAGAAAGGTAGTTAGGCTGTAGTTCCTACCTTTAGTCTGGTATCTTGGGAATCAATTGGGGAATTTGTACACTTTTTTCCTATAATAATTTCTTCACTCTAGAATGGCTTGAAATTCTTTTGCTCAGAAAATATGTCATGTACTTTCTTGCTCTTGCATACAAGGGTGGATGTTAAAATGAAGGAGAGCCTATATATGCTGCCATCATTGGAATAGTTACTCGATTTTTGCAAATGTCTATCATCGTTTGTATTGGTTGTTTTGAAAACCAAATCTCATCTTGCATGTCTGTTTGTGTTTTATTCAATTTCTTAATGATTTGGATGAGTGGATGGTGATATAACGCGCGGGGGGGAGTTGCTGCTTGTTAACATAAAGCATGCATAATTTTTGGGAAATTCCCTTAAAAAGGACTTGAAAAATGAGAATCAATACCATACTATAGTAAGTGCCGATTTTTAAATTGAAATTTATGAAAATCTTATCAAAATTTGTTAAACCTTTTAGAAGTGAGAATCAATACCCTACCACTATAGCATTATAGCAACTGGTGACTTTTGAATTAAAATTTGTGAAAACTTATCATACTTTGTTAAAATCTTATATAAACTTATTAAACCCTTATAAAAAATGGGAACACTTGTTTTAACTCATAGCAATATTTCTGTCATTTCTATTTAATTTTGAAAATTAAAAATCAAGCCCTCGCACCCCACGACAACATATTTTGTCTTCTAGCATTTGTAAAGGTTTTTTTTTTTTTTTTTCAGGAATCCCCCTCTTTTATGTGAGTATGATATTGAACAAATGACTCCAAGAGGATGAATCCAAATTTTTGACAGTGATAGATAGCTAAGGGAATTAATCCAAATTTTTGGCAGTGATAGATAGCTATGGGTTACAGGGAAAAAGGTAAAACCCCTTAAAAACAACATTAAAAATATTAAAAGATAAAAATGTATTGCAAATATTTATAATACTATAGAGGTGTTAGGGTCTGATTCGTTCTTTTGAAAATTTAAAAGAAATGATAGAATTATTTCTTGAAATTTAATTTTCATTTTGACAAAATTAATTGAAAAACTCTATTCAAGCTTGTGAAACACTTATTAAAACTTATGAAACCCTTATAATATTTTATGAATTTTGATTTGCAACTTGTGAAATTCTTTAAAGAAGTTGTAAAATGCATTTGAGAACTTGTGAAAACATTTTCCGAACATGTTAAACCTTTATCAAAAATTGTGAAGCCGTTATCAAGTTTATGATCAAAATTTGCAACTTCTAAAATTCTTCAAGTTATGAAATTCTATTTTGAACTTCTAAAAACCTTACCTAAATTTGTGAAAATCTTATCAGATATTATGATTCAAAACTGGAAATTTATGAAATTCTTTAAGGAAGTTGTAAAATTATTTTGATAATTTATGAAATTAAAACCTTATCCGAACTTGTGAAACCTTTATCAGATCTGGTGAATTCAAATTTGTAACTTGTAGAATTTTTTTTGAGAATTTGTGGAGATCTTATCCGAACTTGTAAAACTCTTATAAAATTTTTTGAATTTTAATTTACAACCTTTGAAATTCTTATGATAAATTGTGAAAACATTTATAAGAACTTGTGAAATTGGACATTTTTCTTTGTTCTTAATTTTAAACTTGGAAGCATAATTATGTCATTTATTTTTAATTTTAAAAATGATGAATCCCATCCTAATATCCCTTTAATATTATAAATACTAACACCTTTCATCTTATGATATTTTTAAAATTCTTTTTTTTGGGTTTTCCCTTTGGGAAAAGACGAAAGTTTAAGAGATTTAATTTTCGTCTCTAGAAGGAGGATGAACCTACCCTATAAAACTTAGATTTCAAATCTTGTGGGGTCATTGGAATCTTGTACTTATCTTTGCAGCCGCCTTACTTTATTGAGTGCTTCATTAATATTAAATGGATATTTTAGCTCCCCTATTATATTTAATAAGATATAATTTACGCATATTATATAAAATTTCCATCTTTGCATGATATAGATTTTAAGTGTAAATTTAGCATTTTAACTTTTCGTTAGTGTTAGTCCTGGCTATCACCCAAGAAGGGAGTGAATTGAGTGTCTGATAAAACCTTAAATAACTTTGAAAATCTTTTCACAACTTATTGAAGGCAGTTTGTATGACAGTAATGATTTATAAAACAATAAACAGACATTCAAACATATATGCTGGGAATACAAGAAATAAGGGAAGAGAATATGCAAACTATGATTTATATTGGTTCGGCCCTATCCTTGACCTACGTCCAGTCCCCAAGCTCCACTTGAGATTTTCAATCCACTATCCTCTTCTTTAATCCAGGCACAAGAGAAGCCTTTACAATCCCACAAGTTCACCTAAGCAGTTGTGAAGCCAAATCTCTCACTGAGATACTCCCCCTTACACACTGTAAGGATACAATCAATTTCTTACTCAAGATCACCCAATCTTAAGTAACTCTCAGATAAAATGATTACAATGAATCTTCTCTCTCTCAGAAGTAAATGAATAAACACTGAAGTACATAATCGATCATCTCACTCTCTACTGTAAACTATATAGACATTGAGAAACAGAGAGTATGAGTTAAGCGTTGGATTCATAATGTTGGCATTTCGACATTGCAAGCTCTTGTCTCTAAAATCTTCTATCTTTGAATGCTTCTCCTTTTATAGTTGATGAAGAGCATTGAGAAATTCTTCCAGGTTTGAATATGATCATTGTGAGCGTATATGACCGTTGGAACTATTCGACCGTTGGAGAAATATTATCGTTGAAGCTTCTGACGTAATCATCTATTTTTGATAATATGATGTTAACCCTTCATTTGATCATCCGAAACTTGCTAACAAACCTAATTAATAGCATTGAGAAGTGTAGCAAGTAGAAATCAATTGATAACAATCATTTCTGAAATCGGACGTTGTCGCATCGAGCTTTCTTGTTTGACTCAAGTTGCATCTCGGCTCAAGTCAAAAATCCTCTCAATTCATCAATCTCTCGCGTTGGCCTTTGACTCGAGGTACGCTTGTTGGCTCCAATAATCCATCGCTTAAAGCATAGAGAAATTTAACACAACACTACCGACTCGAGGCAACAATATCCTTGGCTCGAGTTTATGCCTGAACTCAAGGCAACCAAAATCCTGGCTCGAGTCAGGTTCAACAAAACACTTTGGGATTTATGAGAAAAGATCCTTCTAACTCGAGGTGCCCTTGTTGGCTCGAGGTAAAAACCTGTCTCAAAATGTCTAACTCTCTGTCTTCACTTAGACTCGAGGTGGAACTTCTGGCTCGAGGCAAAATCCTCAATTTTTTGTTCTTTGATGTGAACTTGACTTGAGGAGGCGCTCATCAAAATTGGTTGCTTCCATATTCTATGAAACACTTGTTGAGTCTAGATTCATATGTAATTGGTTTCACTTCATTTGGTTGTGTATATTGTGAGCAACTTCCGTAAAACCGAGCCTATGCTTGAAATGAATCCAGAATTTCAAGTTTGAACTTTCAAAGGCAATAACTCCCTGGTATGAACTCCATTTTAGTTGTTTCAACTCTTGATGGATTTAATTTTGAGTCTAATTTCATAGGCCACCAATTTCAGCTCAATTGGATTTTTAGTTTGTGAGATACACTCAAAACATCGAAGGTTGGTCAGCATTGTGACGTTAATTGATGTACCAACTTGTGAAATTCATAGCTATCTCATCTGAACTCCTTTGGGCTTGAAAATTTGTCACAATGACTCATTGGGAGTCTAGTTTCATAACACTTTGGTTTCACCTCAATCTAATCTCTGGTTTGGGAGATATCTTCCATAATTTAACTCTTTCTTTCTTCTCTTCTCTTCTTCTTCTCTTGATTATTTTCCACAATTCAATTCTTTCTTCTCTTCTCTTCATCATTCTTCATAATTTAATTTGAACTAATCATTCTTTGTGAGTTCTTCCTTCTTCAATATTTCCTCTTCTTCTTGATTATTCCCAAAATACTTTGATAACTTATTGCTTCCTTGACATTTTCTCGCAATTTCTTCTTTTTGTAATCTTTTATCTCATTCTTGATTAATCTCTATAATTCAACTTGAACTAATCTACATTAAATACATAGTAGTTAGTCAATGTAGGATATAAATAGATTATACAATATTTTTGCTCATAATAATGACATCTATATAAGACACCATCAAAACTAATCATATCCAACGCTTAGGTTCTATTTTGAGCCTTACTGCCTTACTCTTATGAAATTTCTTTCTAGATCTTTAATCCAATAAAAAAAATTCCTTTAAAATTTTAAATAGTAAAAAAACATTAAAAATGCTAACATATTAATTAATATGTTAAACTTATAAGTGTAATTTTTTTAAATAATATTGATTGGTGCAAGAAACAAATATTTAAGATTAACAACGTTGTGACTAAAAAGATGCCTTATGATTGTTGGAAAGAAAATGTACCTTACAAAATTGAGGCACCAAACAAAACCACAATAAAGCTAGAGGAAGTTTTCCCCTATTTTAAACATTTTGTGGATGTTAGCTAATGTTTGCAATTCTACTAAATGAGATTACGTTGCGTTGATTACGGTGCTTGATCAAAATAAAATGTTTCTACATATTTAAATCTAATTGACAATTGATTAATTCTTATATCATTTTCTAATTTATTGGTTGTTTGGCTAATTAAAATTTTTTTTATTAGGATTTATTTGTCGCTGGGATTGACACAACGTCAAGCACAATAGTATGGGCAATGGCAGAGTTAGTACGCAACCCAGAAAAATTGAAAAAAGTCAAAGAAGAACTGAAACAGGTAATTATCAATGAAGGTGATGAGCAGTTTGAGGAGTCTCACATATCAAAGCTTCCTTATTTGAGAGCTGTAGTGAAAGAAACAATGCGTTTACATCCATCACTTCCACTTCTAGTACCCCATAAATCAGAAGCTGGAGCAGAGTTATGTGGTGGGTGCTTTGTGGTTCCCAAAAATGCACAAGTTCTTATAAATGCGTGGGCTATCGGAAGAGATCCAAGTGTATGGGATGATCCAAAGCAATTCAATCCTGAAAGGTTTTTGGAGAATAATGATAAAATTGATTTTAAAGGACATGATTTTGAGCTCATTCCTTTTGGAGCTGGTAGAAGAATTTGCCCTGGATTGCCTTTGGCTGATAGGACTGTACACATTGTGTTGGCTTCTCTTTTGTGCCACTTTGATTGGAAGCTCGCTGATGGGCTTAAGGTTGAAGACATGGATATGAGTGAGATGTATGGTATTAGCTTACACAAGGCCATGCCTCTCAAGGCTATTCCAATCCAAGCTTAGATACTCATTTCATATTTTGGTGAAGCATAGAAGAAGTGGTAATGTTTATTTACAATATGTCTAATATTTCTAATGGGTGAGTTACATATGGTAGTGAATTTGGGCCTGGGGGAAGAATAAGCCTTCCTTCTATATTATGGAACTTATAAGGAGAGAGAGAGAGTGTGTGTTCTATTATTATATATGATGAAATCTATTTTGTCACCACGATTTTAATATTTTTAATTAATTATACCATATGTTCTTGGCCCAATTATTAAACTGAGCAAGATTGGTTCATAGTTAAATTAATATGTATTTACTTATATATATATATATATATAAACGGAATTTAGTGATGAAATTTGATCATTCTGTCCTAAAATAATATACTGTCACTAGTTGATTAGTGACCGCATTCCGCTGATAAATCATATATAGCTAATACAACGCATTCACCTCATCAATCACTTGCTAATCAAGAACTTTTTGGTCCTGTTATGTCTGTTAAGTTAGGAAGAACAACCACCATTGTTATTTCTAGGGCTGTGCAATCGGTTTTTCGGACCGAATTATGGGTATTTTAAAACTGAAACAAAAACCGAAATATTTCGGTTCGTTTTCGGTTAATTCGGTTTAACCGAATTTTACATAAAGTTATGAAATTTTACATGAATAAAGTAGACATATAGGGCTTTCTAAATATATAAATTATGTAGCATTTTGAGTTCTACACAAGTAGTAACATATTTTTGAAGTTAAGCCTTATTTATGGAGTTATAAACTGGGCAGCGTTAAGAAAATATTAAACTGGGAATGATCCGTGACTTTCTTGCTTCTGGGAATATTTTTCCTTGAAAATAGACATGTCAAGGGTCATGAGGAATTTTGAAGCACTCGAAAACGATTTTTGTAGAATTAATTATGATTTTTTAACAAAAAATTTTAAAAAAAATCAGTTTTTCGGTTTTAACCGAATTTTTTTACAAAAACCGAACTGAAAACCGAAAAACCGAATTACAAAACCGAAAAACCGAACAACAGAAAAAAAAAAAAAAACCAAACACCGAATTAGTCGGTTCGGTTTTCGGTTTTGGTTTTGATTTACTCACCCTAGTTATTTCTTCTCTCCACAAGTGGCCAACGAAGTTTTGCAGAAAAGGACCATGCACTTCTACAAACAGAGGGAATAGTAGTGGTGCATGTTTTGTAAAACAAGTGTCGCAGCTTTTTCTATTTTTTTTTTTAAAAGTTGGTTTTCTATGGAGCTTTCACTACAAAAAAACTGTTTTTTGCGGCGGAACAATTCCCTCGCAAAAAAGCTACTTTTCCGTCGCAAAACTGGTTTGCGGCGGAATTTGCGGCGGAAAACAGTCCGTCGCAAAAAATGTTGTCGCAAACCATTTTTGCGACGGAAAATATACTTTTTCCGTCGCAAAATTCAAATTTTGCGAGGGAAAACAGTTTCCCTCGCAAAACTGAGAATTTGCGAGGGAAATTTTTTCCCTCGCAAATTCAGATTTGCGAGGGAAAGGTTTTCCCTCGCAAAATCCATTTTTTAAAAAAAAAAATATAAAATTTAGAAAAAATATAAAAAATACATATAAAATATAAAAAAATAGGAAATAAAAAAGACTTGTATATCATAAAAATAAATTGTAACAATTATAAGAGTTTACATAGTAAAAGCAAAATATAAACAACAATGTTGCCAACAAAATGAATTAAATAGCTATAGAATGAACAAATTAGAGCTTTATATAAGGCCTTGGTTGACATCTACTCCTCCAAAGAGCACCTTCTTGTATAAGGTGCAGTGTACCCGTCTGCATGCAGTACAACTTGTTGGCACTTGAAAAATTTGAACTCATCCTGCACTTTTGGTCATACAGGGGAACACATTGTCCCTTGGGAATTACTGTCAAAATTATCCAGATAAAGGACAGCGTTCTCCACTCTCTTTAACAGTACAACAGCTTAGAGAAGAAACACGTCATTTCGTAATCCAAACATTAAGAACCTCATTAGCAAACTACATCACAGAATTTTTGTGTATAATACTAAAACCTTGAGAATTATTTTATACATAATCACAAAATAGTTTACCTTATCAACAAGATTGATGATTCCATCATTAACAAGACAATAAATCTTAAAGCTCTCTTTCGCATTCTGAGATGCACATAAAAATCATTTCAATAGCAGTTACAATCAATGTAAAAGGAAATAGAAAATATTCACTTGTATACCTTCAACAATAACTAAAGACATAACAAAATGAAAAAGTTAAACATCTCACCAACTAGACATGATAAAAAAAATGCAACAACATCTGCAAAAGAGCATTGGTTCAAATTTAAACTACCAACAAGGGACCCGCACCCTTTATACAAAGATACAAATTGTCAAAGACAACCGCTGAATCTATCATAAACAACATATTTCAGCACATGATTGAAACTTAATTCCTACAATTAGAAGAACCCAAATTAAATATTCCCACCCAACATTCTGAGTAGAGACATCATGAATCGATGACAAAGACAAAAGAGTTACGTTAATGAGCTAGAGATATCGAACGAGTAGTTTTATACAAAGAAGATCAAGACATACCGAGCTAGATCATATTGTATCACATAATTGCCGACAGCTTGCTCCTTCCCGTCGTAAAGTTGCAAAGATACAATCAGCTTGTGTTACTTGAAAAATATAATACGACATAAAATAGCATAAAGTTAACAGCAGCTTATATCAATATGTAAAAATCCGTAAGAAAAGGAAATAACAAGATATATACGTATCTCGCAACATTACCTTGCAACCAATAAGCCGATAGAGAAGCTGCCGCAAAGCGAGCAACCGCTCCAATAGTTCTTCACTTTCCGAGATCTCTTGTCCCGTCGTAACCCCGCTCCAAAAACAACTAAACATGAAAACTCTTCAAAAACAAAAATTAGTTCAATAGAAGAAAGTTATGTTATAAAAGGGCACACATTTTAGTAATAAAAGTTTATTGCATACAAGTATAGTCATTGTTTCATGAATTTAAATACCTTCTCCACCCTTGGGCAAGCTTGGGAAGACGTTCAGCTTCAATATCATACTTCAACATCCGAAAACATTCAAGCTTCTCTTCCAAAAACAATGCATAAGTGCGTACCCAAGCAGAGCAATCCCAAGCTACAAGAAAATAAATCGAGTCAAGTATCATATAACTTGATTTTGAAATTGAGCCAAGATTTAATCAAGTCTACAAACACCTAATAAAAGCCAAGATTCCAAGAACTAGAACCAAAAAGACATTCGGAAAAAATGAAACTAATAAGCGAGGATAAGGCAATGAATAATTACCAATTGGGCTAGAATCATCCTTAAAATTAGAAAGTCGGAGAATGTGTCCTCTTTGTGAGAAATTAAGAAATTCTTCTTTAAAAGTTGGATCACTCTCTTAATAGCCTATGGATGACTATCGTTGTTTTTAGTGCCATCTCGTTAACAAGACAAGATGAAGTAAAAGATTAGTCTATCTAACTACTAAAAGTCACCGATAGCTATCACGAGTAATAACATCAAATAATCCCTGAAAGACGTTGCCCAGAATCAGGTGTAACCCTCTAAGAGGCCCAATATAATGTAAAATCAACTAATAGTGACAAGTTAACAAAAGCAAACCGAAACACCCCCTACCCCCACATAAATAGCGTTTCCTTTTACCCCATATTGTTGAAATTTAATTTTTTGACAGTTGATGTGTTCATAAGTTAAACAGCTTATGAATGTGTCTCGTGTGATTCATAAGTATGAAACTAGCTACAATATAACATGGGTTTAAAGAACATACTAAAAATTCAGTTTAGATGGGTTTGAACTTGAAAATAGAGTGAAAGCAAACTTTAAAGCAAGATATAGCATGTGAAGTGAGCAGGCATAAGTAAAATTGGTTGAAGAACAGTTCTGTAATGCTTAGGCAGAGTAGTTATGTGGATCTCATCAACTTCTAAGGTAAGATTAGGCAGACATAAACCAGAAATGCTTACGTTTAATAAAATGCAAATAAACAAGTCATTCCGCAGCGCGACGTAAGGAGGAGTGGAGCAAGGATGAGGGGAGGACCAGTTGTGCGACGGAAGGAGGAGGAAAGCACCGGTGGTTCGCGACAGATCGGAAGGATGAGCGGCGGACGGAGGGGAGGAAGAGATGACGTCGACAACGGCGGTTGAAGAGCGGCCTCACGGAGAATAAGCACACGAGTGTCGCCGGATCCGAGGAAGACCGAGGAGAGAAATAGACGGATTTGAAACTCAAAATGTCGGACGCTAGGGATTTGAAACACGGATCTGATATTTCCACATTTTGCGGCGGCAGATCTTTTCCTCGCAAAATTCCTATTTTTGCGAGGGAAAAGTATGTCCCTCGCAAAGTGCCACAAATTTGCGTAAAACATCATTTTCTAATAGTGCATTTTGCGAGGGAAAAAATTATCCCTCGCAAATTGAGGCCATTTTGCGAGGGAATATTTTTTTCCCTCGCAACAATGTGGGAATTTGGTGGAAATCGGGTGCCAATTTGCCCCCATTTTGCGAGGGAAAAATATTCCTCGCAAATTTAGCCATTTTGCGAGGGAATATTTTTCCTCGCAAATGAAATCATTTTTGCGAGGAAATTAATTCCCGCAAAGTCCGTCGCAAAAAGACATTTTCTAGTAGTGTTTTCAAGCAAGCGCCACAGGTGCTTATGGGTTTTATATGGCATTTGCTTGACTTTATGTGACACTTGCATTAGAGAGCACCACTCAAAGTATCTCTTAATATTTTTCGAAAGCCTTTCTTCATCAGCTCCTACTTTATTAGCAAGAGTGTTCCCTATTTTCTAGCAAATTCTCTTGCCGATTTCCTCTTTCCTTTTTCTTATCTTCTTGTCTCCACTTCCATTGACCACTTCCTTTATTTATCTATAGTCCCCACTCCCACCGACCTCTTCCTTTCTTTATCCTTGTCCCTACTCCCTCTCCTCCATTTATAGACCTCAATGCACTCACTTTTCCGTTTTCTTTTTTCTTCTTTTAAATCTGCATGCAACTTTTTTTTCCTTTATTAACCTTTTTTTTCACATATTGTGTTTGAAGTTTCACTCACTTAATTAAGTTTCGTATACACTATAAGATTTTTAATTTTTGAGCTTACAAATATAATTTTATTAGTAATTAATAGTTTAATTTGCTTAATGTTTTTTTATTTAATTTAGGGTAAATGTGTAATTCTACCCATAAATATTTTATGAAAGAACTACAGGCATAGTAAACATTTTTTGAATGCAAAAGTACCATGAACAATTAAAAGAACTCAATAATACAATTTTCGTTAAGTGGGGGATGTTGATTGTTTATGCCGATGCTTATCATGAGTTGGCGAAAGTGGTTTGAAACAATTGACCAATGACGCCGACATGGACAATAAAAATTGAAAGGGATCTTTAAAAAATAAAAACAAACTCCATGCTTCCATGCTTTCTTTTCTAATTGGAGCATAAATTAAGGGCAATCGTCCTCAATGGGTGATTGTTGAGAAACTGTATATTTCTAAAATTTGACTATGTTTATAAGAACTTTGTTCTTAATCATACCCAATACCTTCAGGTCAGAATGGATTCCTTTGGTCAGAATTGTCATCATACCCAAGGTTTTGAAACCCGGACCGGTCACTGAACCGGTCGGGGTACAGATTAAGCATTAGTGGGTCGAATGAGTCAACCCGGCCTGACCGATAAGGAATAAAAATTAAATGGATTTTATATTTAAGACCAAAGCTAGTATTACATAAATTTTAAATTATAAATATATAAAGTAAATAAAAGATTAAATAATTTTAAATAATCTTATTTAATGGTGAGTTAATTATCTTACTAATAATATACTTATGTCATGTAACACCCCATTTTCGCAAACGCTTTCATAGCATTTTGATCGAGTTGAGCGCGGAAATTTTTTCATATTAAAGAGTTATTGAATAACATAACTTATGTGAATCGGGCCGTTCATACGGCAAGACATTTATCCGAGTGTCTAACATAAAAGTAAAAACATAACAAAAGTTCCGCCGGTCTCTAAGCGTGCCGCTTGCCCTTATCCTCGGCCCTCTGGCCCTTTGACCTCGGTTATGTTAAAAGCTGAGGTCCAATGCCCACCGGACCTCAGGTAACGATTAACCTCATGCTTATATAACAATATATATATAACAAATATTCATGACATTTCAGCATAACCACTACAAAAGCCCATAACAGATGTAGGGAATACATAATCAGATATGTATGGCAATAACAATACAATCAGATGTAAAGCTAAGGCACTATGGAGGAAATACATAATCAGATATGTATGGCAATAACAATACGAACACAATCACAGATATCCTATAAAGGTAATATCGTTTCTATTAATTCATAGACAATATTCTAACAGATATTTTAGCCATAAATGACTATTTTACCCCTGACCTCAGAAATCGCTAACCGATAAAATTTCGCCAGAGCATCGCTACTTTGACTCCCAACTTTCAAAACTCAATTCCTACTATGTTTTTACCTCGTCATGCATTTTTCAATGCAATGAGGATTAAAAACAA
Source organism: Acacia pycnantha (assembly GCA_025563575.1). Lineage (NCBI taxonomy): Eukaryota > Viridiplantae > Streptophyta > Magnoliopsida > Fabales > Fabaceae > Acacia > Acacia pycnantha. The sequence goes on from JAMWYP010000523.1 coordinate 80,513, forward strand.
TAATAGGAATTTCATTTCCTACTTCCTAGATCTAACTAACATTTCTACTAAGAACTACTAAACAAAAGACCGTAACCGAAGAACTTACCTGTAACCTTGCTACTCCTTCTCCGAAGCTCTTCCTTCTCTCTTCTCTCTATATTTCAAATTGCCTAAGCAAATTTTGGTGTGAAAAATTCAAAGGAATGAAAGGCTATTTATAGGAAAAGTCTATGGCATTTTAGTAGTTCCTTTGAACTTCTTCTCGCCGATTCTCGACCATCGGATCTAGGGTAAAATTAAAACTCTCATCCTCACCCTACAACTCATCAAAATGTCCCTCTCTCTCTCTCTCATCTCTTTACTTTTTCAAACAAGCCTTGGTGGCTTCTTCTCGTCCTTTTATTCTCGTGACATCGTCAAACACTCTCCATGTTTCAATTTGTATGTGCTTTATATATATCAAAAATACTTTTAGAGGTAAACATCGAAGTTTATGTAGCCTCTTGAGAAGTATTTGGAATAACAATGATTTATGGTCCAATTAGGGGTCTTTAACAGCCTTTTAGTCATTTTAGGATTAACCCCGACAGTTACAGAAATGACTTCGGAGATAACCTACTTCAAGTTAAAAATACACTTGTTCATAATATGTCCTTATATTTGATACTTAGTTCACAAATTTCAGTCTAGAGTTTATTTTCTATCGGTTCTCATTTGAATTAATTCTAATAGCTTTTGGAATTCAAAATATCTTCTCCGAATGCCGGACCACAATGTGCCACATCACCTCTTCTTTTCCTCCACACACACACATTTCGCTTTTCCCTCCCTTTTTGATTTATTTTATTTATTTAATTTATATTATATTATTTAGGAATTTTCTCATTGGTTGATTTCATTTCACATGGATTGCACTTTATGGTTAAATGAAAACCCTTGGATCTAGCTTTATGTAGTTTAATCCTAACCATTGATTTAGGTTTGATTTGTCAAAGATGATTTAGCAAGTTGATTAATATCTTAAACTTATGCTTAATAATCTTTAACATATCCTATATTGGTCAATTAGGCTTTAGTGATTTTATGTAATTAATCTTATACATTTCTTAATCATGCCTATCAATTAAAAATTATCTTTATGCTAATCTTGGCCATTGGTTTCTAATTACGGCCACACATCTCTATTTGTGCCTTTAAAACATGCTATTTAATCTCTAATAAATGAAGATTTAATTATCTACTAATTGTTGGAAATTTTCTTTAATTGGATTAATTATTTTTTCACAACTTTTAGGTTTACTTTGGTCATTTATGCACCATGCATTATTTTAAAATCATAGGGCAACTTATTTTCCCAAAATAAAAATAGATTTTTGCCTCTTTAAATCCAAGGAAAATAATCTAATAAATTACTAAGATTAGAGACAACATACTTTTCTATTTTAAATAGATATTTAATTGCCTCTTAAGACATAATTAAGATCATACTTGATCTTAGGGTATTTTATGATCCATAATAGTATTTAGAGATTTTGGCTCTTTGTTCATTTTAATTCCAAGAGAAAATGCCCTAGATAAAACAAAGCAAATACGCTACAAAATTTGAGACCACATATTCACCTATTTCCAATAGATATTATTTATCACAATATAATATTTAAGATAAATAATTATCCGGTATTACATGTCACCTATAATTAAAAACAAAGAATGGATTTTTTATCTATTTGTTAAAAATAATTTAAATATAAAATGTTATTTTGCTAAAAAATGTTGGAAAACCTGAAAACGTATATTCTTTTTTAAATTTCCCTTTATTATTTTTAAAGGGAAAATAATCAAAATTTGGAGTTGTGAATTCACGTGATGGAGGCGAGTTTTAGAAGAAAATCTTGGTAAAAGGGAAGCTTTGGAAAGTGAGAGGACAAGACAATTACTCAACTCACCACCGCAAGTCTCGCAACACGTTTTCACAGCCTAGCCTTTTCTTATCCTTCCTCCATGCTTCTTCATCTTCTCAATTTTTCTCTTTCCTCTTCACATCTCCCTCCTCCTAACTCCTCTTCATCTTCTTCTTCGCTTTGCGGTGCTCCTTCCTTTTCTCGACTTTACAAACTTTCGTTGTCCTCTTGATTGTTTTCCCCGCTTCTCGTTCGTCGCCTCGGCATTGGCGGCAACTCGCTTTCAAGCGTACACTTGTGTTATCCGCCGCCGCAATCACACGATAACCGCCTCCTTCACCGCACCTAACTCAAATCTCTCTCTTTCTCCTCCTTTCCTTTTCTCACCATCGATTCGATGGCGAGTCTCACTTCAGATGACTTTTTGTTTTTTGAAAAAAAGATCTAAGACTCCGGCCAACTCAAATGGCTCAGCCGAGTTGGCCAAGTTGAATCTGGTCAACTTGGGACCCCGATTTAACCTCTAGCTTGGACCGGTTTTCCGGTCGGTTCGACGATTTCCGGTTCGAACCACTGGTCCGGTCTCGGGTTTCAAAACCATGATCATACCATGAACTTCGTGTACAATCCAAATTCCGGTGCGATTAGCCACGGTGGTGGTGACAACTGAGCTCAATTTTTGGGATTATGGAAATCTACATTCATCATGCCAAAAATAGTCAAACCAATAGAAGGTGTTCTTGACGGGAAAACAACACACGAGTCCAATGATAACTACAACAACATATACAGATTAATATTAAGTTAAGATAAAAACAATTTCTTCTTAAACATCTTAAATAGACAAAACTAAAATACGCACCTTTCAATAATTAGTGCTAGATAATAGACAATTTTGTCTCTCCCATTGTATAGCCCATATAAGTTGTCCTTAGTTCCAACTTATTTGTGTTCTTTGTTGTGTTCAAGGGACATAAGAATCCATATAAATCATTTCTTCCGTTTGGACGCACATGTTGTGGAAGAAACTATGGTAGAATTATAATGATAAATGAATTGTTGAATATATTAAAAAAATCACATCATCAATTGAAGGGCAAGAAAAACGTACATGATTGCAAGTTTAACCCATCCTATATCTAGCGCCTCCAAATGTAGAAGCTATCTCAGATCTGTCCTATCAATTGTAAAAGGATACGACAGTCTTGCACCAAAAATTCCCTCAGGCATCTGTATAGTGATATCGTTAATGTCCTAGTAGAGCTGTTGCAGTTGTGCTAAGAAGGAAAATTGTGTCGCATGTTGTTCATCCTATTAAAACATAAAATATAGATTATGAGCAAAGTTGAAAAGAAAATTCAAGTAATAGTAAAGTATTTCCTACCATTAGAGGTGCCGCAATGTAGTTAATAAGTGTCTTCCGTCAAAGGATGAACGGTCTTATCGCCTTGCCTAGTGTAGGAACCTTTTCATCAAGAATCGGATGGCTATAGTTTCTTCCCCTCTCAAACACATGTCATAGTCATCCTACGTTGAAGCATTCAAGCAGGCACCTACCCTTAATGTGTTATAGAGATCATTCACAAGCGCGGTTGGGAAAAATTCTCGCTCCACCCCGCCGAGGTAGTCACTCCCCTCGTTCTCGAATTCGGGCAAATTATCCGGGTGGGTCCCCTATTTCATCACCGTTTGGGGAAAGAACGTGCAATGCAAGCGCAAGCGCAATTCATAAGGTCTATGACCTAGAACCCACAAGCAGATGAATACAATGAGCTGGTCCAAGAAGGGGACAATCCCGAAATCCTCACCAAGGTGGCGGCCCGACAATGTGTGCCAAATATCGAATGGCAAGTCACCAAGGAGAGCTCATACAATTTGAAATGCAGCCAATTTTGCCCAAAAGCCCACGTCCGGTTTCACTTCCTCCACCACCGGCTTCTACCTACACCGCACACGCAGTACCATCTCTAGGGATAGAGCTTTCCGCTCTATTGTCTTCTAGAAGGAAAGAAAATCGACGTTGACGCCCGATCTATGAGGAACTATTCACGACGCTAAAGAGCACCACTAGCAACCTATGGTTCCCCGCCTTGATCATTGAGCTCACCAAAATGTTGAGGTCATCTTTGATGCTAGTGAGGAAAGTGTTGGTCGATTTCCTTGATGGCAAGTGAACCACCGAACAAGTAATAAATAGTAAGTAAAGTATCATCCCACAAAGACCGGGATATCGAATGCCGACGTCTAATCGCGAATTCGGCTTGTGTTTGAAAAGAAAATGAATCGATTTGGGTTGAGGTTTTATATCTATTCTAAAAACAAGAAAAGAAACAAATGGTCGTGGTTGAAAGGATATCGGCAAGAGTCGACCGAGCTAAGAATCCTCCCTAAGAACTTCAATCCCCCGCTTGCCCTTTGCACAATGTTATAGCATCTATGCCGCATGCCTCTCGCAATGCTACAACATAGACACCGTTGACACAACTATTACGTTAACCCACCACTCTAATTTATCGAAGCTCTCGCGTCCGATATGTACAAACCTAACTTACTTCTCCAATACATCTATGGCGATTTTCTAGTTAGGTTGTTTACTACAATTCAAGGTGTTATGGTTATGAGCGGTAGACCCATATCTGAAGCCTACAATAATAGGTCAAGCCTTGCACTAGCCTGCCTAGCGATCACTGTTTCTTAGAGGTCTAACCTTGACTCCCTCTTGTTAAACCGACGCCACTGATCTAGTCCTTAGCTCTCGCTAATCGACAAGAAATTAAATCACTGATAAGCAAACTGAATGTATTCAATCAAAATTAGCAATCGCGTTCATTCCACACTCGGGACATCATCCTCGCTCAGCAAAGAAAGTTTAGTTCATGACTAATGAGGGAAACAACAAACAGTACAATGAATAGCCTATGATCAAAAGATTGACTAAAATAAATGAAAACAAAAGCTTGATGGAGGTTCGACGGCGTGGAAGAAGTCCTATCACGTCACAACTCCACGTCTTCTTATCTTTGTCTCACTCGTATGGAAGGATGCTGGGTTTTCCTGAATGTCTCGTGCTTAGTAACTTCTCTCACTCTCCTATTGAATCTGGCCGCGAAGGGTGGTCTCCTTCTATTCAAAAGTACTTCGACACCTTTAGGGTTGGCTTTCGTTTCCTTATATAGTCGGGATTACTTGTTGTGTACGTCCAACGAATCGAGCCTTTCCTAATTTGTCGAGGTTCAATCGTATCTTCCTTCCGAATCTCGGTAGATTGATTTCACGATATTGCAGGATTCTTCAAATCTTTAGTTTCGATATTCCGTGTCTTCTATCCCAATACAACAACAATCTAACAGCTTTACCAATCTACTATTTGTTTCCTTAAATAACCTTAACAAAAGATCGAACAAATGTCACATAGCATTGCTTCACTTACTCGCTATAGCTTCAGGGGGTGCATTGTATTGCGCTCGAGGAGGCTCGCCCGATGCTATAGCATTGTATCGGTCGTGCTTTGCGCCTTACACACAAAATCTCAAAACATGATCTCTTTCTCAACACATGTTTAGGATGCTTATGTGATTTAATCATGTTTATAAACTTCATCCGTAAGTTCCCGTATAATGAATTAATGCCTTTTTGCTCGAACCGAATGCAATTAAGCTTATGTTTGCCACACAATTCAGTCATAGGATACGGGAAAACATGGCATAAATAGTGCTCATCGAAAGGAAGACCTGCCAAGCCCCATCTCAGTGGCTGTTGTGTGGAGAATTCTACAAAAAGCGCAGCCGAATGTTCCCCAAGCCACTCAAGCCAGAACCTCCACAGTTCCAACAACCGACACCGCTACAAAGGCCCCAACGGGTTCGGTTCCTGTTTCAGCTTTCTATGCCATGATCACCAACATCGCTGACTTGACTACCCAAGTCGCGACGCTGCAACGCTCAACGAGTACACTCATTCTCCAGCTACAGATGTTGTGGCAATATGTTACCGCTAGGGACGAGAGCCTCGCTGCTAATCTCAGGGAAAATGCCCCCAAGTACACATCGTTACGGCATTCCCAAACGATCTTTGACATGAATAACTCACCACGAGCCCGACCTGAAGGAACCCACTAGCTCGCTAAAGCGCCCATGAAGCAAAAGCCCTCGGCAGGTGAGGCGACACCTACACAATCTCCCGCAATAGAGGATGAAGAGGTATCAACATCTCGGGGTCCCACGGGGCAAGGGTTAAGCTAAGATGATTTTTAATCCACGGTACTGTTTCTTCTCCATTAGAATGTTTATTTCTTTGTATTATGATCGTTCCTCCTTGTTGACTAGCGAAAGGAGTTAATTCAAAACAAACAAAAAAATTATTTTGCCCACTATGAATTGTCCCGACCTCTCTCCGATATCTCCCCGTGTTTCCTTACCGCAATGGGGGCATTGTGTCAATAAAGTGTGGGGAGGGGGAATAGAGAGTATGGGAATATATATTAAATCTGTGCTTGCAACTTCGTTTAAGTATGCTCAAAATAACCCAAACTTAGTTTATGTGCAAACAAAGTGAATTTTAAAATTTCTAGGGCATGAACAGAAACCTATAGCAGTAGGATGAATATCTGTAGAAATTAGAATAGCATGATTTCCTGAAGGGAACTGAACCGTTAGGCTTGTGAAATTGACAATGCTAGTTAAGGTGGTGTGTGGTAAAGTGACAGTAAGGAAAAATAGAGAGAGAACCTAAATGGAAGGATTCCTTTGAGCCTAATTATTTCTATTCCAAGTGTGTATGTCACCTAACTTATGTTTGCTCTTTGATTTGTCTTAATTCTCTGATAAACTGTGTTGGCGTCTGAGCAAGTAATTTGAAGGATAAAGGCATTCATGTCATACCCCTCATTCCCATACACAAACCATAGAACATCATTATCCATATTGCTTCTGCTCAGTTTGTTTTAGAGGTATCAAAAGAAAAAAGAGAGAGAAAGACAAGAAAGAGAAAGAATTCGAATAGAGAGCAAAGAAGGCACCACAAAGTTTAATGGAGGCATTCAGCGAAGTTAAGGCACTGTCTAAATTCCCTGCTATAGCATTGACCATCGTTCTTCACCTCCACACATATATGTTCGTCCACTCCATTCCAACCCAAACAAAGCCCTTTTAACGAATAAAAGCTCGAAGCTTAAAAGTAATCTTAGAATTTTGACAAGGCTATAGAACTTCTAAGTTAGCATGGCAAGAGAGAGAGCTAAATACCGAGTTAAGAAAGCGTATACACCGAATCGAGAGTCTCTTGACAATTCCTTGCCGGAACAATATCTACATCACGAGCCGCTAGTACCGGGTAGTGGGATTGCTGCACAGGACGTAACCTAAAAGCAATTAAGCAAGCATACGTTATCCGGATAGACGTACTACCGCTATTTGTCAATGTTCTGCTCTATTATCTCTGTCTTTATGTTGCCCAGGAGTGCAAAAAGCTAAGTGTAGGGGTATTTGATGAGCACTATTTATGCCATGTTTTTCCTGTACCCCATGAATGAATTGTGGGGTAAACATAAGCTTAATTGCATTTAATCGAGCAAAAATGAATTAATTCATTATATGGGAACGTAAGGATAAAGTTTATAAACATGAATAAATCACATACGCATCCTAAACATGTCCGAGAAAAAGATAGTGTTTTGAGATTTTGTTCGAAAGGCGCATAGCATGGCCGATACAATGCTATAGCATCGGGGCAGCCTCCTCGAAGCGCAATACAATGCACCCTTTGAAGCTATAGCAGAGTAAGTGAAGCAATGCTATGCGGCATTTGTTCTGGTCTTTTGTCAAGGTTATTTCAGGATACAAAGAGTAGATTGGTAAACGGTTAGATTGCTGTCGTATTGGGATAGAAGACGCGGAATATCGAAACTAAAGATTTGAAGAATCTCGCAATATCAGCAGAATCAATTTATCGAGATTCAGAAGGGAAGATACGATTGGACCTCGACAGATTATGAAAGGCCCAATTCGTTGAACATACTCAGCAAGTAATCCCAACTATATAAGGAAACAAGAGCCAACCCTAAAGGTCGTTGAAGTCATTGAGAGTAAAAGACCACCCCTTACAACCAGACTCAACAGAAAGTGAGAGAAGTTACAAAGCACAAGACATTCAGAAGAACCTAGCATCTTTCCTTACAAGTGAGACGGAGATAAGAAGACATGGAGCTGTGATGTGACAAGGCTTCTTCCACATCATCGAACTTCCATCAAGCTTTCTGTTTTGCTTTCATTTATTTTAGTTAATCTTTTGATCATGGGCTATTCTCGCTGTACTGCTTGTTGTTTCCCTCATCACCATGAACTAAACTTTCTTTGGCCGAGCGAGGATGATGTCCTAAGTGTGGAATGAACTCGGTTGCTAGTTTTAATTCAATACATTTAGTTTGCTTTTCAGTAATTTAATTTCTTGTCACGAGAGCTAAGGACTAGATCGGTGACTTCGGTTTACCGAGAGGGAGTCGAGGTTAGACCTCCGAGAAACAAAGATGATTTCTAGGCAAGGCTAGTGCAAGGCTTGACCTATTATTGTAGGCTTCAGAGATGGGTCTACTGCTCGTAACCATAACACCTTGAATTGTAGTGAACAACTTAACAAGAAAATCGCCATAGATGTATGGGAGAAGTAAGTTAGGCTTGTACGTATCGAACGCGAGAGCTTCGATAGATTAGAGTGGTGGGTTAACTGAATAGCTGTGTCAACGGTGTCTATGTTGTAGCAATTGCGAGAGTTGTACAGTTCACTTGCCATCAAGGAAATCGACCAACACACTCCCCCTTACAAGTTGTAAACTGATAATTCCAATCTCACAGTCCCACGACTTGAGATTCTTACAATAAATGATATTCAATGAATCCGAAGTTCGGTAAAGCTTGGATAAGAGCTGAATGAAAATCAAGTAAGTTGTAACGGTTCGAATATGAGATTCGGGTTAAATAATAAATGCATCCCTAGCAACCCGAGACCTTGACTACCGGGTCAGGCAACCATTACAGACTACATGAGGCCCATCTAATGAATGGCCCAACAAGGGGCAATCTACGTGACCTAAATATGGTGGCATAGCACTTGGGCTTGGACGCACAAAGGCTCATAATTCCAAACTCTAACCCTACAGGTAACTCTATAAATAAGAGGTAAACCCTAGAGGTATGATTATTCTCTCTCAATTACTATTCGTCGTATCGTATACACACACCACCCCTTTGGCTAAAACCATCCAATTCGTGCACAAGTGATTTGCTATTCTTATAAGTATCTAATTCATAGAAACCTAGGAGAGAGTTATCCGATCCTAAATTAACATACTAGTCCAACGGACTAGACATCTCTGTTAATTTAGACAGAACATAACTCTTTTTATTTTATTTTATTTTTCTTTTGCTTAATGAAGTTTTCAATGACTGTTTTTTTTAGAAGCGGTCATTATAACTCATTTTTTATTTTTGCTTAACTTTCAACGATTGTTTTATCGTAAACAATCATTGAAAGTCACAAATGTTCTTTTTTTTTGTTTAACTTTAAATGACAGTTTTTAAAAGCCGTTGTTGAAAGTTTGACTTTCAACGACGTATATCTAGAAACATTGGTTCAAAATTAAATAAAAACTTCAAAATGTCATCGCTCCTTTTTAATCAAATGATGGTAATCGATTGTTGATTGAATTAGTTTTAAATTTTAATAAAAATGTCACCTCCTCCTTCAAAAATGTTACCAGCGATACACAAGAAAAAGTAATGACACATGAACAACTTTTCGATAGGTAGCATGGCAAAAACCAATACATGTCAAGTAATCAAATGATTGAATCAGGAACGGGTGTGAACATAAGCAAAAACGATACAAATGTCCAAAACTTTCTCCAGGCATGCTAAATCTAATTGATGATAACCAATATTTGGTATTCAATTCAGCTGACAGCAAGATGTTAAGGAAGAGTTATTTGTGCACCAAGGTAAACTTAAACCAAGAATTATTTGTGCAGCAGGTAAACTTAAACCAAGTTGTTGTTCAGATTTAGCTTCTGATCTAAATATGGAGTTTTGGCACACATAGGCTAGAAATTCAAGGGTCAGAATGATGAATTTATCCAGGAAATCTTATGTATGTTGACAGAATGTGTACGAAATGAGAAATGGTAGAATAGAAAATTTGTTGAATTGTTAATTTGTTATCATTATTTGTTGTATTCAGTTGGAGTTGCTATAATCAGTTGTAAATATGAGCTGTATTCCTTTTCCTATATAAAGGAACCACGTGTACAGAGAAACAGTGCATTGAATAACATTTTGTTTTCTCTGTTTTACAGACTCTTCTCTCTCTCTCTCAACTTTGCTCTTCTCGTCTCTTTCTCTACTGCTCTGCGTATCAGTTCTTCAGCGTAGCTTCTCTGGTTCTTGGCGAGATTTTCAGATTGCCAATCGTATCATATCTAGTCCAATCCCAAGGTGAATGCACTGAAATTAATGAATGTCACCCCTCACAAGCATGGAAAACTGATATGCAAATGCAGAACCAGGAAGTCACTCCCTTTTTTTGTTCAGAAACAGTGATAGTTTGCATATATACTTTTCTCAAGTTAATCTGATTACTAAATGTATCCATCCCAGCTCACTATTGCGCCTCAAATTCACAATATGCAGTAGTAATATAGCAACGTCAAAATTTAAATTTTGAAAGGTGTAAAAGAGCAGAGGAATGTTAAGTTGGTTTTAGGGAAGAAAAGATGGTCGTCCAACATGTCACATGTTTGAATCGACGTCTACATAACAGCATTTGTAACAACAGAAATCGGTGCACAGTAACAGCAAAGCACCAACAATTATAGCAGATATATGACATCAAATGTTTCATGCACAGAAACAACATCAACAGATTCAGGGCACTTTGACCCTGGACTGCACTTTCAAGCAGAGTATGCAACTAGATAGGCACCTTGAGAAATACACCAACTACAACGGTAGAAATGTTTTTTCTTCATCAAAATTTTTACTCAAAAACTACATCAAGTTATTTTGTTAAATTATTAATCCCTTCTTTCTAAAACTATTTTTATTGACAGTTATAGCATATAGATAATATTTTCGGTCATCAAATTATTTTTTTAGGGATATGTACAAGTTTTTAAGGAGACAATTAAAATATTTTAGGGGGGAAAATGAAATTTTCAGGGTTACTTTATTTAATACTCCCTCTGGTTTTAAATACAAGACAAAGTTGATTTTTTTAGAGAGATTAAGGAAGTTAATTAAATTACTTTAGAGTATTTATATTGATATTTTTTTCCTCTAAAATAATTAGTTTAACTAATAAATTGATATATAATCTAAGGATACACAATATATGATATGATTAAGTAACTTATTTAGCTTTTTTAACCTCTCCAAAAAAAAAAAAAGTCAACTTTATTTTATATTTAGAATTTCAAGAGTATTATCTTAGCTTGCGGTGCAAATGCCCCACAAGCTTACACAAAGACTCATCCCTGCTACCAGTTATAACAATGATAATAAAACTCCTTTATTAAACAAACATAATGTCTACGTTCAAACTATTCGTCTTGGACATAATCAATGATAACAATTATTTCATTGCTTTTTACTAGACAATTAAAATATCTTCATTCATCAAATGTTGGAATGAAATGTCGTTAAAAGGAGTACTTAAGGGCAGCTTAGAGAATGAGAGCTGTTGAATGACTTGTTTCATTGATGGTCGAGACTTTGGCAAGGGATTCAAGCATGCTAATGCTATTATGGCTAAAAGAATCACATCTTGTGCATCTTTTTGTGAGGGAAAAGTGGAAGACGCGGGTCTAAGGTATCCTTTAAGAGAATGCTTTCAACACTGTCATTTGACAAATATGACATTAAATCTCCAGGATGTCTTCCAACGATGATTTCCAGCGCCACCACGCCAAAGCTATAGACGTCGGTTTTTTCAGTCACAACTAAGGTGTATGCTTGTTCTGCAATGATCCAAATGTATGAAATAAAATGACTACATAATTAAAATCCAACATAATTGTAATGGTAGTACATAAAAATTGAAAATGCTGACCTGGAGCAATATATCCATAAGTACCAACTAAAAAAGTTTGGTTGGATGAATCAGGATAAAGGATTCTGGCTGTGCTAAAATCTGAGACAAAAGCCTCCATCTTTAAATTCAACAAAACATTACTACTTGTTATGTCACGATGAATAATTGGAGGAGCACAATCATGATGCATGTAGAATAAAGCATTTGCAATTCCTTTAATTGTATTTACCCTCTTGTTCCAATCCAGCTCTATTGCTTCATCATCATTACTCAAGACAGAAAAGAGGCTTCCTCTTTCCATGTATTCATAGATGAGAAACATGCATCGATTGTGTGAACAAAAGCCATGAAGTTTTACAATGTTGCGATGTCGAATTTCAGTCAACATTTGTACTTTCATTTTTAAAGCTCCTGTTGAAAGATGGCTCTTCTGATTCTCTCATATGAAGTTTTTTCACTGCTACAATTCTTCCACCAGGAAGTTGTGCTTTATAAACACTACCATATGCACCAATTTCAATGCAATATTTGATATCAAAGTCCTCTGTTGCTTTAATGATATCTTCATATGCATTTTTTCCATCAAAATTCCATATGGAGAACAAATCTCCATTCTTTACCACTCTTCTCTCAATTTTGGGTTTCTTACTCTTTCTGAAGGACTGGAAAAGGATTAAACCCACAATAAATATGGTGGCAAGAATGATTGTCAAAGGAAGAATGATCTTTAAAGAAGATTTTGGGCTTTTAGAAGAATAACAGATCTCTTCTGGACAATGTAATTCATTATTACCCTTGAATATATCATGAGGGAATGAGCTATAAACATCACTTGGAACATAGCCACTGAGAAAATTGTATGACAAGTTGATGTATTGCATCTTGCTAAGTTCTTTAGGTATGCTTCCAGTGATATTATTGTAGCTCAAATCAATGCGACAACTTTCCGGGTAAAGGCATAAGCGGGGCAATAGCTCTCCATTGATGTTGTTGTGACTAAAGTTACCAACCAAATAAGATTGGAGGTAAAACGTGGACATGTTTCCAATCAGCTTATTTTGGTAAAGTTCTAGAGTATGAAGATTTGGTAAATGTCCAATCTCTTCTGGTATGTTGCCGTAGATATTGTTTTTGACAGATCTAAAGTTTCCAAATTTTCAAATTTCTAATGTCTTGGGGTATGAAACCACTTATTTGATTTTGGGAAACATCAACCACCTCTCTGTCAATTTTGAAATTGAAGAAGGGATTTCACCAGTGAACATATTTGACGACAAATTCAGATAGGAGAGGGCAGTTATAGAACCCAGAGATGAAGGAATGGTTCCACCAATCATATTTCCACTCAAATCTAGTGATCTAAGTTGAGTAAGATTTTGAAGCGTGATAGGCAACTGACCAGAAAATTTGTTATCAAAAAGATCAATGCGTGTTAGATTGGTCATTTGAGCCACACATGAAGGAATTGATCCATAGATCTCGTTCACTTGCAATTGTAGGGAGGAAAGGCTCTTCAATTTACTCAAGGAACAAGGAAGCTCCCCACTAACAAAATTGTTAGAAACGTGAAGTTTTTCTAACCGAGTCAAGTTTAAAGACATGGGAATAGAACCACAAATATTATTGTGACTCAAGTCCAAAATGGTTAAATCTGTTAGCTTCTCGATTTGTTCAGGTATGGAACCAGAGATATGATTTTGAAATAACTCAAGCATAGTTAATTTTGTCAAATTTAAAATTGCAGAAGGGATCTCGCCAGTGAGCAAGTTTGAGGACAAACATAAGCTCTGCAGACTGGTTAAAACACCCAAAGTTGAGGGAATGACTCCACTTAACTTGTTCCCAGTCAAATCCAACAATTCTAATCGAGTGAGGTTGGTAAGGGTAGAAGGTAACTCACCAATAAGGTTGTTATTTGCGAGATTTAGAAAGCGGAGATTTCGAAGAGCTCCTATCTGAGTTGGAATGGTACCCATTAACCTCAAGCCAATAAGCGATAAACTTTTCAGATTGGGAAATGCAGTGAAGTTAAGATCTCGAAGTTGAGGCTGCTGTGAGGTGGTGATGATATGAGGTGCCTCAATCTCAATAATGCTTCCAAAGTCATTGCAAACTATGCCATTCCATTTACAATGGTCTGTCATGTTGTAGCTAACACCCATAGTATTATTAATCCACCATTTGCTTTGAAGTAGAGCATGTTCCTCCTCTGCTATGGAAGCACAAGTATTATGGGACAAAGAAATAGCATCCCATAACAGTAATGCTGCCATTATAGCCACTGCTTGAATCAAAGACATAATAACTGGTTGCTGTCTGTTGTTGGCGAATAATAGAGGTAATGTGACTGAACGATTGCAGGATTAGAGGATTTATAGGAAACGATGGACTTCGTGGATTGGTTCGTGGAGACCAAGTCTAAGAGCTCATTATGGGTTTCAGTTGAATTAATTATCTATAAAATAAAGTCTCCTTTATCAATTTTAATTTTGAATTTAACTCATATTCATCATGCTGATTGGCCACTGCCAAATGTAAATGATTAAAGCCTCCTTCGTTTCGATCCAAAATATGTGTCTCTTTCAATAAAAGAAAAACGTTTGAATGAAAAAAACTTTTCTAGGAGAGGTCCCGCTTCAGCGTCGGATAGAATCTTGGAGTGGTTGCACACCTTGCCACCATTTTTGTAGAAAGACCCCACTAAAAGACTCACTCACCATGATCAAAGGCGACCTGATCAAATCCGGACGAAAAGCCTGATACCAAAATTTGCAAAAAAAAAAAAAAAAAAAGAGAAATTCTAATTTTGTCCCTATTCAAATCTATCTCATATTTCTCCTCTTTCCAAAAGAGTTGGGTAGTAGTATATATTATTACTTTCAAAGGGCAGTTGAATTGGTCCAATGGTGTTGGGCAAAACATTGCCTTGCGAAATGGGTTAGTTGATTTTTATTTTCTAAAGGTTAAGATTAAGTTGACGAAGACTTTTTTTCTCGTAGGCTTGCAAGGAACCTTCACTTATCGCATCCTTGATGCTTGCTTTAGTTTGAAATTTGTCCTAAAAGGTTAATAGAATACACATGAAATCTTACGTTTTTTTAATAGGATTATATTTAGTGTTTTCATATCCAATAAATTTTTTGTTTTACTTAGTAAAAATAATTTGTGCACCTGATTATATACAGCAGTATTTTTACCAACATAGAGTTGGTATAGTGATTCAAGGCCCCGCTGAAGCTCTCTGAATCTTGAGTTTGAGTTTCATAAGAAACAATTGTGTTGGGAGGGGCGGGTGATAGAGATTTGTCTTGTCTCTCAAAATAATCGATTCAATAAAAGATTTGCAGTAATAGGGAACCTATATCGTTTTCCCAACGAATTTGCAGCAGGTCTGATGGACAATAACAGTGAAACAGAAACAATAAAAATGAGGGACTTTTGGTTCAAATAGAATAAAAACGAAATAAACAGAAACATAATGAAATGAAAATAATCATACTAAAATCGATCAACCCAACATCTGGATTCCGATACTTCCATCATTGAACGAAATATGAACGAACTCACGATTGGTTACGGATGAATCGAAATCTCTCGACTAGACAATCGCCTAGCATCTTTCCGAATAATGGCGTCTCATTGTGCGATCACACGAAACACCGGAACCTAGTTCAAACTCGGTCCTTGGGATGAACCAAACCGAATATTAAATCTAATATTCAAACTATTTTTAAATCGAATTCGATAAGATGAAAAATAAAATGAGTAAAATTACCGATTAAGTACAAGCTCCCTAGACAAATAATGGAATCCTCAACGTTGGTTAATCACAAGCTCACCAAGCATGGATGGAAAAATGAAGAGTAGACGAAGAATGCGAAGAACATTGTAGAGAAAATGAAACTTGTGTGTTTAATCCGAAAATGTGTAAAAACGTAATCATAAGTGTTGTAGCCATCATCTAACTTAAAATAAACCTAAAATGAAAAATGGGCTAGGGCTACACAATTGGCCCAAAATGAAATAAATAACAAATGGTTTTTAATACAAAATTCGGGCCCAAAAATATCTAGAAATATACATCTCTCTTTGACTCCAAAATTGACTACCCCGTTGTCTGAATTTTCCCCTCATGTCTTTATAACAATTGTAGCTCTTTAAATCATCTAAAATATGAAACAAGAATGAGGCACATCCGATGTCCTGGTTCATGAGTTATGGTAAAAATAGTGAAGCAATGTAAAACTAGAATTTTATCATTGAAATGACTAAAATCTAATGAAAGGTCCGAAGCCCAAATAAGCATAAAAGTCATTATTTATTAACTAAAATTCCTAAATTATTAATCAAGAGTATTAAAGAAGTGTATAGAATATTCAATTATCAAATTCCCCACACTTATCTTTTTACACTCTTGAGCAAAATTCAAAGAAAAAGACAAAGGAAAAACTCTTCTTTTCTAACAATTGCTAACAATGCAAAAATTGAATAAGGTATACAAAGCTTCAAAAGACCAATCAATCAAGACCAAAATCCTTTAATCTCAAATTACAAATCATGGCAATCTCAATCAATGATGCTAATCACAAAAGATGGTCTCTCAAAGGATGCCCTCAATTAATCTCTCAAGTATATAGGGTAAATTAGTGTATTGCTTAAATTCTACTCAAGAAAATTGTTCTACCATAAGCTTGCTCAATTTCTACGTCTCCACTACTTATAACACATGCATGCATAAATCAAGAGAGCTTATTGTTAAAGGTTGTAATGAGGCTAGGGTGAAGGTAGGTAATAGTATGGAATGAGAGGTTAAGCACCAAAGGAATAAAAAGAGCATTGATTAACACAATCATTCTTTATGTATGAAAACTTTTATTTTTCTCATATATCTCATTTCTTTCTATGTATTTTCTTTCTTTCTTTCTTCTTCTTCTTCATTTTTTTCCAAAAACTATATACATAATACAATGACAAAATCAAATATCACCCCATACTTTGTTGGCTTTCATAGGTTTTGAAGATGACAAACAATGATTGAGTATCGCTTGATAAGGATTCATACTTGAGTAAACTAAAATCTTGCCCGAGCAACATCAGAACAAGAATAGCATAGTATGTATATCTTGCCCAAGCAACACATCGGTGTTGCCCGAGCAACGTCGGGTTTCTTCAAAAACTAAGCGTGTTTCTGCTTGTTACCCGAGTAAGAATCGATATTACCCGAGCAGCTTGCCCGAGCATAGGTAAAGACCTACTCGAGCATTATATCTCAGTTTTTAAAATAGTCATCATCGACATGTGCTTGCCCAAGTATAATTTTATCTTGCCCGAGCAATATGCTCGAGCAAGTATGAAGTGTTACCCGAGTAACACTTCTATGGTTCCTATCATACCCGAGCACAAAGTTGGTCTTGCCCGAGTAACATGCTCGAGCAAGGTAAATAGCTGCCCGAGTAACATCGCATCTTTATCTTATCTTGCTCTCTGGATGAAGTATGCCCGAGCAAGATATTGACTTACTCGAGCAATATGCTCGAGCAGACATGAATTCATACCCGAGCAAGCATAGGCTTCAAAGATTCGCATAAGCTATGTTCTTTAGTTACCCGAGCATCACTATGACTATACCCAAGCATAGACGACATCATACCCGAGTATAGCTAATTTCTGCCCGAGTATTATCGAGACTCAAGCTTTCTTATACATGTAAGATTACTTCGCCCGAGTAACGTCCATAGATGCCCGAGCAAGTTGCTCGAGCAAATGTTAAAATATGCCCGAGCACATTTTCACTTCTTCAGTTTCTAACTCATTTCTTTGAGCGTTGCCCGAGCAAGATTAACCTATGCCCAAGCAAGATTATCCTCTGTCTCAAAACCGATTCAAATATCAAATCGGCTTCTCATGGGTTATGTTGTTAATCATTCATATGGTACTCGATTGATTTTTAATTACAACACTAATCATCATTTGAGCATGTTTCAGTCTTTAATTGATATTTAGCATAAAAGCACAAAGTCGTGAAGCAATAAATGCGAGTTGTCAGAACGATGATGTCCTCAGAACCAACCTCTGAGCTAACGAAAAGCACTTCAGAACATTCTTCATCGTCTTAAATGCTATTTCTCAACGGGAAGAACAAAAAGAATGAAAGAATGTCGAGACAAAGATTACAGCTGGAAGATTTGAACAAAAGAAAAAAACAGAGTATCAGCCGAAAACGTCAGAATCTAACGTAAACAATTAAGACTCACAACGGTCATCCTCCAAGCTTCTTCAACGGTCATAAATTTCTCATCTATAAGTACCGAAGCTTTGAAGTTTTCAACCACCGGATTTCATCGAGCATTGAATTTGAGTCTATCCAATTTATTATCTCTAATGTTTCATTAATATCTCCTGATATTCCTTGTCCTTCAGGTGATTATCTATTATCTACTCAGCTGAGGAGTTTTGTTTTTCTTTCATTCCTGAAAACTATTATTACATTTCTGATTGTGTGACTTAAGGTTGTGGAACCTTAAGAGTGGGTGTATCAATTACAACTTGTAAGGGGGAGTGGAGTCTGAGAGTGAGAGGACCATCCTTCGTTTACAGAGTGTGTAATTGTTTGTAAAAGATAGTGGAATCCCAAGAGTTCTTGGGGACTGGACGTAGACCAAGCTTTGGGTCGAACCAGTATAAATTGTGTTGAGTTCCTTTACATTTCGGTCAAATCTCGTGTTACGTATACGCAAACATCTGTTGCAGAAATTTTTGAAATCACCTATTCACCCCCCCTCTAGGTGATATTCCTCTTCATACTTAAACCGCTGCACTCCTAAGCAACCCCTACACTTCACACAAAACCAAGGTGAAACCAATGCTCAATAAATTTTCAAGGTGCGGAATAAAATGGTTTTACGCTTAGGCTTGTAATGTGGCTTAGAAAAGAATGAGTCAAAAAGCACAAAGAAGCTAGTAAAGGAAACATAATGCAAGGGAAAACAATTTGGCCAAAGTGGGGAAAATAAAAGAAAGAAAATAAGCTTCCATCATATTTATGCACATAAATGAAAAATGTAGTTTCAAAAAGAAAAGGAGCAAGTTCTAGAGAACACAAATCATAAGCAGATGCACACATGAAAGATAGAATGGTAAAAGATGAATTCCATTCATGCAGGTCCAAAACCTCACAAGGTCAATACCACAATCAACATCACCAAATCAACTACCAAGACATGTAATCGAAGAGTCAAGAATTGCAGACCAAACAGAATGATCCATTAAAACCAAAATGTCCAAGTTCATAATATGTAGTAATCATAGAAAGAGAGACTATATTTATTTTCAAAAAGTAAAGTGGAAAAAGAAATCAAATAAAAGAAAGAGGGAGAAGAAAGAAGAATACTCCCAAGGGGTTTAAGGAGGATAAGTGGCATCAATGAGGAGAATCTCTACTTCCTCATGTTGCCGCTAGGATCCCTTATGAAATTGCTTGAGGCGATGCCTATTTACCTTGAAGGTTTGTCCAATGGGGGATCACATAGTTTAACAAAGATCAAATGGAAATATGTTAGTGATCACAAAAGGGTTATCCCATTTAGATCGAAGCTACCAAGCATAAACTTTAGATGGGAGTTAAACGGAAGAACTTTCCGGCCCACGTAAAATTCTTTCCTCAAAATATGCTTATCATGGAATGCCTTAGTCTTTTCTTGTACAACCATGAACTCTCATAGGCATCCAATCTAAGCTTATCTAACTCTTGCAATTGCAGCTTCCATTCCACCCCGAGACTTAGCCAAATCTATGTTACATCGCTTAATGGCCCAATAGGCTTGATGTTCCAACTCAAACGGAAGATGACAAGCCTTACGAAAGACAAGCTAATAGGGAGACATCCCAATCGGAGTGTTGTAGGCGGTGCAATATGCCCATAAAGCATAATCTAGTCGCTTACTCCAATCTTTTTGGGTAGAGTTAGCAGCCTTCGAAGGATTTGCTTAATCTCTCTATTCGTGACTTGACTTGACCGTTGGTTTAAGGATGGTATGTCAGTGGAGACCTTGTGAAGCACTCCATACTTGTGTAACAAGTCACCTATGCTTCGGTTGTTGAAATGGGAACCTTGGTTACTAATAATAGCTCTAGGGATACCAAATTTGCAGAAAATGTTAGACCTAACAAAATCCACTACCACGTAAGAATCATTAGTCCGGTGGCTTTCGCTCAACTTATTTCGAGACATAATCAACAACCAAGAGTATGTAAGTGTAACCATATGAAATAGGAAATGGACCCATAAAATCAATACCCCAAACATCAAAAGATCTCACAAAACAATATAGGGTTTTGGGGCATCTCATACCCACGGAAATACTCCCGCCTCCGCAGCTTATCATATGACTTGCAAAACATATGGGCATCATGAAACAGGAAGGCCAAAATAAACCACATTCTAACACTTTTCTAGCAGTTCTTTAGGGTCCAAAGTGACCACCACAGGCATAAGCATGAGAAAATGCAATATATAGTGAAATTCATGATCGTGCACACATCTCCTAACTACCTAGTCACTATAAAATTTCCACGTATAAGGGTCATCCCAAACATATTTAGACTCACTTTTCAATTTTAGGGTTTGGTTCTAGTGGAGTCTACAGGAAAAACATCAGCATACCATGGGATCTTACCTTGCAACTATAGAAGCTACTCATCAAGGAAATCATCCCGAATAGAAGAGGGTGAGAGGGATAATGGGTGATGCGACTCAAGTGGTTAGCTACCCGCTTTGTGCTCCACTTTGTCTTGAATCTCTACATCAAATTCTTAGAGCAATAACATCCGTTGGATGAGTCATGGCTTAGCATCTGCCTTTTTCAAAAGGAACTTTAAAGCAGCATGGTCAGAGAAAACAATTACTCTACTAGCTAGCAGATATGACCTAAGCTTATCAAAAGCAAATACAATAGCTAACAACTTCTTTTCGGTAGTGGTGTAATTAGACTGGTAGGATCCAAAGTCTTGAAGCATATGCAATGACATTAGAGGCTTTGTCAACCCGCTATGCCAAGATAGCTCCAACCGCGTAGTTGGAAGCATCGCACATCAACTCGAAGGGAAGGTACCAATCGGGGGTTGATCACTGGGGCTATGGTAAAGCAATGCTTCAAGTGATCGAAGGTGCCTTGTAATACTCATCATCAAATACAAAGTCAATGTCCTTATACGTAAGGTTGGATAAGTGTTGAGCAGTCTTTTTGAAATCCCGAATTAAACGCCAGAGAGACTCCGCATAAGGAAAACAAGAATTATATCTATCTTAGTAGGGTCTACCTTAATCCCTTTCTTAGACACTATGTGTCCCAAGACTATACCCGACTCATCCATGAAGTGGCACTTCTCATAATTTAGCACAAGATTAAACTCAATGCACCTATGCAAGACTCTAGACAAATTAGCTAGGTATGCATCAAAATCAGACCCATATACAGTAAAATCGTCCATAAAAGCCTCCATGCAATCCTCTAGAAACTCGTAGAAAATACTTATCATACAACGCTGAAAGGTGCCAGGCACATTGCAGAGGCTAAAAGGCATCTTTCAGTAAGCGTATGTTCCAAAAGGGCATGTAAAGGTCATCTTTACTTGATCCTCAAGAGCAATATGGATCTGGAAATAGTCGGAGTAGCCATCCAGAAAGCAGTAATGAGACTTGCTAGCACACAATCGCTTAAACCTCTCCCAATACTCATACATGTTCTCCCCATTGATTTGGTTTATGCTACTAATCTCTTTCGTAACGCCCGTCCTTAATATGCCTTTATTCATCGAGTTATAGCGCATGTGCATCGAAATAATTTGGACGACTTAATTGCGGAATAAAACTTTAACAAAATAACTTAGTTCAAAACATGAGGATGAATTTTTCGCGATTCGAATCTATCCCATAGTGGGATGTTAATACATTATTCCATAATAGACAAATGATAAATGATAAAATACAATCCAACTACCTATATTTTTCCAAAAGGTTCCTTCCGCTGTAACCCTTACAGCTGCATCTTTCCTTTTGATCTCGATCCACTACCTGTTTCTTTCATGCGGTCCTGAGTTCAAATGAATGAACCCTGTGGGTAACAGTTAATCTCATATGCAGGTATGAAATATAAATCACAGTATAACACATGTATAAGCATAGAGTAATTCACAATAAACAAGTTGCACCGTTAACCGCAGACTAACAACCAAGGACCACAAACCATTTGGGACACGCAACCCCAATCCATAGCTAGGATACACACATGCAAATTATCTAGCAACCATGATCATTCATACATGAATACATACATACAAGCTAACGAGATAACAGCTTACCCACATCAAGCTTGAATCCTTAAATTTATGTCCGGTAGGTGGGATCGGTCGAGGCGTCTATGTATTCCTATAAACATTTATCATTGCCATTAGTCACTTAATCGCGCGCAACGTACCTAACTACGCTGATTAATTTTTAGAGAATTAAAATGGATTAATCCCTAAAAATTCCCTTAATAATAATTCCTTTTTTCAATAAATAATAATACTATTTATTATTATTTATTTATATTTTTAATTTATTACTTATTCCCTTTCCTAATAATAATAATAATACTTATTTATTTTATTGTTATCGTTATTATTTTACTATTTATTATTATTTTTATAATCATTCTAAATTCTCATAATCTATCTTAACACTTTAGATTTGGAGCTTAAATAATATTAACTCCATATAAGCTCTAATCTCATGTACAATTAACACACAAAATTTCATAGAAAACTTGAAGGTTTACCATTTAAAAGAAACTGCATTTGAAACTGATCACTATTTCTGAACTTACAGATATATAAACCTTGCTCTCTCTCTCTCTTAAATAATAAGCCCCACGTTAACAGACCCTAAATATACATATGTGTATATATGATAGCTAAAGAAATAAAAGCTTCCCAGAATATATATGTATATCAGAATAGCAAGGCCTTTCCTATTTGGTTTTCCAAACCACACACATATATGATAGTAACTCTTTCTTGTTCCTTTCTAAGTCCAGCGATACATATTTATATATGATTGCACAAAGTTTCCTCTTTCTTATCCTCATGCAGCAACACTTTTCTTTTCTAACGCTATATATATGAGCATGCATTATATACACTTTGACTGCAAAGTTTCCGGGTTTCACCATTAAACCATATGCCTTGCTTGTGAGTATATATTTATATAATAGCAAATCTTCCTATTCCTTTCTCATGCAGTGGCTTACATGTATTCATTTATATTTACAGTAAGCTTTTATTTTGCTTCCCACGTTCAGCTATATTTATGTAACCGTGTGTGTGTGTTTCGGCAAGTTTACATTTATACAAGTGCAGCAACTTCCAGCGGCATATATATAAATTCACATATATCAGCTTCTTCCCATTTCTTTTTATTTTTTTTTGCTCAGAAAGGAAACTTTCATTACTAGATAACACTCCACTACTACAAGCAGGAACAGAATAACAGGAAATACCCAAGACATAAACAAGACATCCTTCTAAGGAAGTAACGACAAACTAAAAGAACACCAACACACTGCAAACAGATGCAGAATACAAAGGACACAAATATCAACTAAAACAAACACAAAGGAGCACTAAAGACACATAAAGAAAGAGCTTAGCCAGCCACCGGATCCGCACTAGAGTCATGAGAATCTTCCTCAACAGCATTAGCCTCCTGAACATCCAAGGTTAGAAGAGAAGACAAAGAAGGTGATGGTTGTGAAACCCACCCGATCGGGCACACCTCCTTATAAGCACTCGCTGCAAGAAAGTCAGCTACTCTATTACCCCTTCGAGGGATAAAGGATAAAGAAAACCCAACCCTGTCAGAAAAAAGGCCAATAATATCAAGAACGATACCTCTGCTCCTCCAGTCATACAAATCAGGAGACTTAGCATCAATACAAGTAATCAAGAACAGGCAATCAGTTTCAAAAACTACTTTGTTATGGCCCAAATCCACCGCTAACATAAGAGCCCTTTTTAATGCAAGAGCTTCAGACATAAAGGCTGATAATGACTTAATTTTGTCCACAAAGCCCCACTGAAAAACACCACGATGATCACGGCAAACCACCCCAATAGCAGCTTGGTTACAGCCAGAATCAAAAGCACCGTCAGAGTTGAATTTAAAATAACCAGAGGCAGGAGGAGCCCACCGGTCACACCGAGCAACTGGGCAACTTGCTCCCCTAATCACAGCTTGCTTATCATCACACTGACTCCAAAACTCAACATGACTCATCTTTGCATATTCGATTACAGCAAAGGGATTGGGTTCCACATGATCAAAGACTTTTACATTCCTTTGTTTCCAAATATACCATAATATCCAGCAGAGTAATGAGATATCTTTGAAATTAAAGGATTTCATACCAGATATCCGCAACCACCAGGCATTGAAGTTAGTCACATTGGAGCAATCAAACCTAAATCCCAAACTACATCCAAACCAAATACAACGTGTCCAATGGCAATGGAAAAAAAGATGCTCCAGATTCTCCTCAGCTTCTTCGCAGATAGGGCATAGGCTAAAAGTGGACTTCTTTCTGGCACATAGAGCAACATTGGTAGCCACCGCATTATTAAGAATGCGCCACATGAATTGTTGCACCCGGGGAGTGACTTTAATTTTCCAAATTGATTTCCAACACGAGTTAGGGATAACACAAGAAGTACCTGCTTTAGAAGGGGGACCTAAGGCCTTTACTTTCTCAGTATGGTACCCAGCCTTAACCGTGTATACACCATTATTTGAACTAGTCCAGAAGAGCTTGTCCTCTAAACCATTATCAGGAATCGGAATGGCACGGATAGCTGCCTTGACATCATCGGATATAAAGGCCGCAATGGGAGCCAGGTTCCAAACACCATCCATGATTAGATCACTAACCCTTCCATAATTAACATAAAAGTCTTCACAATTCGGTGGTTTCTCAGGAAAGGTGGTACCAGGAACCCAATTGTCACCCCAAATTCTGATATCCTGCCCATCGCCCACATCCCATTGAAGATCCTGTCTAAGAAATTCTCGGCCCGCAAGGATGCTGGACCAACACCATGAAGCCTTGGAACCCTTGACCGCGTCAATAAATTCTGTCGTGGGGAAGTATACACTCCTCACAACACGAGCCCATAGATCATTAGGACGATTCCCATTTCTTTTACATGCACTCATATATATATTTATATAATGACAATGCCCCTGTTTTATCATCTAGTGAGTAGAGAACTCTCATGATGCATGACCACATTTCCAACGGTTGGTTTCATACTCAAAATTTACGTTGGAAGCCCACGGAACTAAGGTGTGTTTGGTTTGAGGAAGGGAGGGAGGGAGGGAGGGGAGAGAAAAAAAAGGAGGGGAGAGGAAAACTAGTGGGTCCCACTACACTCAATTTTGAATTTTTTTTCCCTCCTCTCTTTTTTTTTTTCCCCTTCCCTCTCCTCCCCTTCCCTCAAACCAAACATACCCTAAGAGGAAGAAAAATTGAACACTCACCCCTCGGTTTCAGCTTGAAACTGATCCTAGAAGATCTCAAATGCCTCTTTTTTTTTTTTGGTTTACAAACAGAGCACACTCACCCAGCCTTTCTCTCTATCACCTTCACATTCTCCCTGGCTCGGACTCTCTCTTTCTCGGTCTCTCTCGGCCGGTTTCAGTTTGGACGTAGCAACGCGAATGAGTAAAGCATAGATTATATAAGAAACCAAGAGTGGTCCATTCAAAAGAAACAAAGTGGTCCGAGAGAGGAGAACCAGCTGGGTAATCATCGCTGGGCTCGAGACGTATGGGTGTAGCTGTTATTGCGTGAACTGTTGAAGCCGCAGTGAGATTTGGAGGTAAGGCAAAATCTGATTTGTTGTCATCTTTTCCCTTGACAGTCACGCCGAGACGTGATTCACTGATATGAGGTGGTTAATGAATAAATGGAGATAATGGTTGGTGTAAATAAAAATAATGGGTCTGGTTTGGGTAACGTGTGGCTTTATATCCGGTGATAGCATATGGGCCAAAGGGTTTAGGAATGATAAATGGATATGGAGTCTATGGTGCTACGTATATGGGCTTATTCACCGAAATCCTTTCTAAGCTTATTTGCACACCATGTGTGAAATAATAATAACTAAGCATAATGCTTATGGGCTATATGTATTTATCCCAATGAAAGTTAGATATTGAATAATTATTATTAAACCCCCTCGTCCTTGGTTCAACCGGCAAGGGGTTGGACTTCATCACCTCAAAGGAGGGGTTCGATCCTACGTTGGCCAAGGCGCTGGGGGAGGCATCCTAGGGGTCAGGAAGCGGTGGAAACACTTGGTAGAGGTGGAGGCATATGTACTCTGTCCGGTATGCCCCGTGGATTGGGCTCCAAGCGCCCGCCTTGGATTGTGGGTGAGCCCAACCCTTTCCTAAAATATTTATATCAAAAAGAAAAATTTATTAAGATTAAATCCTTAATTTCATATAAGGATATTTTTCTTTCCCAATTAATTTTCTTTTGGCCTTAAAATATTATTTCTAAAATATTTAGGCCAAAAATTATTCCTTAATTATTTGTCCTTAATTTACGAGAAAATATGTCTTAAATTCCAATAATTACTTTTTAAAATAAATAAGGCTCAACTTCCCATAATCAATCCCATATCATATTTTAATTCCAAATTTCTAGATTTTGGGATGTTACACTTTCCAGATAGCAGTGACTCTTGAAGAAGGGAAGAACCTCTCTCGGAATAACTTCTGCATATCAGCCCAGCTCCTAACAGATGATGGTTGCAAATAGAATAGCCAATCCTTAGCCACACCATCTAGGGAAAATGGAAAAGCTCTCAGCTTAATGTGGTCCTCATCAATTGCTTGAGGTTTCATCGTGTTGCAGACCACATAGAACTCCTTTAGATGCTTGTAAGGACATTCACCTGCAAGACCATGAAACCTGGGCAACAAATGGATAAGACCGATTTTAGTTCAAAGTTAGCGCAAGTTCACGATATTGAATACACAAATTTTGATTTCCCACATCAGGGTAGCTAATTCTTTCAAAGTAGGACGATCCGCTTGTTCTACCATAATTTGAAGTTAGCAAAATTGCTACTAGAATCAAGTGAAAACTACAAGACTATTAGAAGTACTATATGTAACATCTAAAATTTTGGGATTTGAAATTTTGATATTTTATGAAAATTAATTATGGTTTAAAAGTATTATGAGATTAATTATTGGAAATTTAGGCTTATTTTTTCCTTAATTTATTTTAGGAAAAAGAATAAATTAAATTAAGGAATAATGTAGGCCTAAAAATTATAAAATTTATATTTAATGGTTTAGAGGAATTCATTGGAAAACAAGAAAAATCCTTATATGGAATTAAGGATTTATTTTCCAATAATTACAATTATATAACTAATGAGCCTAATTGCAAATAAAAGTCTTGAGGAGAATTAGTGGGATAATTTTACAATCTCATGCAAAACACCTATTTTATTCCTATCTACTCATTAAACTCATAACGGCCCATAATACTGGACCTATCCAACGTCCATATACCCTTAGCTATTGTCTCCAATGGCCCAACACATGAGAGTAGCAAAACAAAACAAGCCCATGTATTTCCCTTCAATGTATCAGCCCATATCAAAACCAATTCATTATATTAACCAGATAGCAGAACCATTTGAAACAAAGAGGCAACTCATGTGACCCATACTCCTCAAATAAACACCAATATATTGGCCCACGCCCATTTAACTTCAGAAACACCAAAAACGCAGAAACAGTAAACAAAGACATAGATATATACTCATTAATTGGGGAGAGAATTTTCTCATGATCCATTTTCTCATTTTCTTCTCCTCAGCCCATCTGGTTCATTGATTAGGAAGAGAGAGAGATGTTAAAGTAGTGTTGTAATTGATTGGATGGATATGATTTAAAGATGATTAGGGATAATGAGAAAATGATTAGGAGAAAAACCCAACCCCATTGCGTGAGAAAAGGGAATCAGATCATGCTATCAGTAAATCCGATCACAGCGCCGCTCCTCTAGCCTCTGAACGCAACAGTACACCATGCTTCACATATCTGCAACTCAAATGCCCTTTGCTTCTTGAGCCCAACGCCATGAACCAGCATCTTCTCTCTCTCGGACCAGATTTTTGGTTCGTTATATATAGCCATTACCCTTTGTTCTTATCGTGTGTGTGCTTGGTTTCTCTTCAAAACCAGAGAAAAGAGAGACAGCCGAGAGAGAAAGCGTTGGAGCTGTGTGTGTGTGTGCGCTCTGTTTTAATCCCCAATGAATAGAGAAAGAAGATAGAAACACGCTGAGAGTGAGAGATAGCAGACAACAAAACAGAAAGTTAGAATGAGAGAGAGAGAGAGAACAACGTGGAACCAAGGTGAGTCTTTGAGCTTATTCTTTCAAGCTTCTGAAAATTTATGCACTTTAATTTTTCTGGTTCTACTGCACGTGGGTTCTGCCTAATGACTCTCTATTTTATGAAGTTGAAAAGAGGAAGCTTTAGCAGGTCATTCTGTGGGTTTGGGTGCCGAAACAGAGTATGGCTAAAGCTTAAATATTTCATGCATGAGTTAGTGTATTTAGATTAGTTATCATTGAACCAAAGCTTAATGTTTATATAAAGCTAGCTAAGTCGTTGGTTATATATATAATTGCCGCATGAGTTCGTGAAGTCTAAGCTGGAGAACCAAAGCATTTATATTGGCATCTAATACATATGGCTAAAGCTTAAATATTTCATGCATGAGTTAGTGTATTTAGATTAGTTATCATTGAACCAAAGCTTAATGTTTATATAAAGCTAGCTAAGTCGTTGGTTATATATATAATTGCCGCATGAGTTCGTGAAGTCTAAGCTGAGAACCAAAGCATTTATATTGGCATCTAATACATATATAAATGTTCGTTGCTGAACATTGAATAAAAGAGAAGGAAAACTTGTAAGCATATATGTATATGTTACTGTGAACATATGAAGAAAAGATAAATCTTGTTGTCTCTATATATATATATATAAACCGTTGGAATTTGCTGTCACACATGTATAAATGTCTATATATGGAACCAAGAAACCTTGCTATCTGCTCTCTCTCTATATATATATCACCAAGATATAGTTTACATGATGATCAACCCAAAGCATTACTGCTATATATATATATATATATTGAAATAAAGTGGAAGAAGACAAGGAAGCTTGCCGACACCGACAAAGTGCTGACAAGTTAAAGATTTGAACCAGAAGAGTGTAAATGAAGATGCAACGTGTATGGTATACATATATATATATATATATATATATATATATATATATATATATATATATATATATATACACACACACACACATATACATACACACACACACATAAGTAAATACCCTTTCGGGCCCCGACAAAAAGGGTCATTTTTAATCCATAAAAAGGACGGATAAGGGTCGATTGGTGGACATTTTGATCCCTCACAAATTTCCAAAGGTCCTTTTTAGTCCCATAAAAAGGATGAATAAGGGTCGGTTTTTTATCAGGGACCAAAGTGGGGTCTGTGTTTTTTGTCAGGGACCAGAAAAAGGTATTTACTCTATATATATATATATATATATATATATATATAATATAGGCCGATTATATAAGCGAACAACCAGTTATATGCTCAAATATAGAGAAGATATGGATATGATGATACTATAACCAACCATCAAGCCTCGTGGTTTGACCAAATATGGTCCGGTCATGGAAGGATACTGTCCTCTTTCATACAGAATACTTTTATACGAACTGTTGATAATATTACTCCCTAATTTGATCCCCTTAGAAAATTAGAAACTCATACCTTAGACTTGTTCCACAGATATTTGGAGTATGCTTCAAAGAAAGTAATAATTAAACTTTGGAATTTTATTTCACGAACACAAAAGCAATTGTACAAGAGAGGTAGTGAATTGAGTGATATCTCAAACTTGTGTGTGTTGCAATGTGAGATTACATGGCTTTATATAGACAGTCGGCATTCCAACTGCTTCCTAACTCTGACATTTACATTTACGTAGCATAAATCCTATCTTTACACAAAGTCTAACAATCTAGTTCAACCTATCTAGCTAGCTTGTACTGTACTTTTTGTCTACTAGTACTTGCTAGAATTTATTACAAGCTAACACCTTTGTACTTTTGCATTAAATACAAGATAAGTCTTCAAACTTTATACGTAGCACTTCTATTTTTGCACACTTCTACTTCTGCACATATATGACATATAAGACAAATGTACTTTTTTTTCTTTCATTTTTTTTCAATTTTTTTTAAACAAACTTTTGCTAGTGTTGGCAAAACTTGCACCATACACGTTGCACCTTCATTTACACTCCTTTGCTTCAAATCTTTAACTTGTCAGCACTTTGTCAGTGTCGGCAAGCTTCCTTGTCTTCTTCCACTTTACTTTCAAATCTTCAAAGGACACTGAGATCGTCTCAGGATCTTCAATATCTTGCATAGCTTTTTCTCTTTCCTCACAATTCTTACACACCGTGATTAGAGTACTCGCCAAAAGATTACATATCTTCTTCTTTGTTTTTTCCGAAGTTTTCATCTGTTATTTCTCAATGTCATACCATTGTACGAATAGTGGTTGATCATGCAAAGTCTTTCCAAATGCCGCGATTATTGATGTCATTCCACAATAATAAACCCATTGCTTCTCACTTTTAATAGCTCTGGTCATTTTTTGAAAAATAATATGATAATTTTGAGCTCTAATATTAGACATCTTGTTCTGAAATTCCTGGTCGTCTTCAATATCTTCTTTTATCTCTGCTTCCGTCTCTATAGGCTTCTTTGTTGTTCCAAGTCGAATTAAACTGATCGGAGGATAAAACTTCTCTGGTGTGATTTCTGCAACTGTTGAATAAAATCTAATATATACGCTGTGTTGAGTTACAACTCCAACATATATTTTGACTGCTTCTTGCAAGGCTACTGGCAATTCTTTGATTTCTCTGGGTTCAGGATTATTGGGTATATAAATGGCATGTAACATTCCATATTGGTATAAGATTCTTATTAAATCTGGTGAAGTTCCTGGGTAGGCTACAATTTTATTAAAGGCAAAATGAGAGGCATATTTGACATGTGGATCAGATATTTCCATGTTTCCAGTTTTACTAACAAGGGTTTTGAAGTATAGGTATTTAGAATGAGTGTCAAAGGAATTAGTTCTTGTGATTCTAGGGATCGAGGTTGAGGCTTCAACTATTTTTCCTTTTTCTTTTTTACGGGCTTCTTCTTGCATTTGGGTTTTTATAATTTCATTAAAGGGTTATAGTTTGAAGTGTTTGGGCGGGAGGCCCACTAACATTTTCTTGGGTAGATGACCCATCACTACTACAAAATAGGGATACGGCGTCCTATTTTCGGGACATTTAACGTCCTTTTTACGCGGGACGTCTATTTGGGGGGCGTAGTAGGCGGAACTTACGACGTCTAATTTTTTATTAGACGCCGTAAGTTCAGACTTACGGCGTCTAATTTTTTATTAGACGCCGTAAGTTCAGTTAGACCACGAATGTCTTTAATTAGGCCACTTACAACGTCTAATTCCAAGAATTAGACGCCGTAAGTCCATACTTACGCTTCTAATTCTAGGAATTAGACGCCGTAGTATGGCCTTCGCTCCTAATTGCTAGAATTAGAAGTCGTAAGTGTGTTTTTTTTATATTTTGCTTCATATGATTGCCCACCCTTACAAAAACCTTCTTACACATATCGCAGGCAATCACCACAATGTGATTAAAATAAAAGCAACACACCTATGTGCTAAAAATATTAGCTCACTAACCTTAAATATTTCATAAGACAAAAAAGAATACATGCATATATATATAACAAAATCTCAAGACACATAGTTGATGATGAATTGGATATAAAGGTAGCAAAGTAGTAACAACAAAGTCAAGTGGCTAACTTCAATTCATCTTAACCAATTTGCTTCAACTAATTCAAGTGGTAACTACTACTACTTCTATGTACAACAATCACCACAAAGCTTCAAAAAGTTGTCTAGCTACCTCCTACTAATTATGCAATATAAAGACTAACTTCAATTATCTATGTGGTGAAGAAGATGTCCAAACCAACAGGTTTTTTTTTAAACTACGAGTTACGAGAAGGACGTACGAAAGGCTCTTCATGAGGAGATGCTCCACAATCCTCAACAGAAAGTTTTGTGCGATCAGCAATAACTCTCAGAGGGATAGTTCGAGCTTCAGAGGGTCGGCTGCAAGTATTTACAATTAGCCCAAGTAACATGTAATAAACTATCCTCATTTTCATATATAACAATCCAATTGATGCGTGCAGATATCTATACCTGAATATAATCTCCATCTAGCAGAGAATGTTGATTTTTTCCAATAACCTTTGCTCATTCTGAACAAGTGCAGTCAGTTTCAAGGAGAGCAGCAACTTGCAGATGGTAGGTTCAAATAAATTTGGTCCAGAGTTGCATCATTAGCAATAAACCTCGCATAAGTTTCAAAATGATGGAAAAAGAATATAAACAAGTTCAATATATTACTGTTACTTAACAGCTCCACATTTTTAAAAATGATGGAAAAAGAATATAAACAAGTTCAATATTTAGAATACACTTGGGGATCATATATTGATTGAAATTTCATCCAGAAGACCAGAACATATTTAGATGGTATGTTATGTCAAGGCGAAGAATAAATATGTGTGATTCATAAAGGAATAATTAGAAGGCTAGGTTAAGGATGTAAGCAATTAGTGGGCTGAGTACATATTAGCTGTATTACCTTTAACCAAATTTTACAATAAATACACATATAAGGAGCCAGGCAATGTTCAGTTGGTGAACACGAAAATATTCCTATCACTCTATTACTCACTAGCTAATTTATACAAGTACCATCAAATATACACAATAAATATCTCACCTACTTATTGCTATGTTTTGAGAGGTCCACGGATTATTATAGAAATGACTAGGAACAACGAAAAATAACTTGTTCTTATCTCCTTCAAATACCTCATTTAAGTATACAGGGGGAATAGTACTTTCTTCAAAGAGTAGTTTAAACTTGATTAAGGGTACGTATAAATAATAAGGGCTAAGTCCACATTAGCTGTCCTACCTTTAACAAAATTATGAGACATACAGGGAACCTGGCATATTCAGCTGGTGAACACAACACTATTCCTATCTATTTATCATTCACAAGCTAATTTATACACATAATATCAAAAATATACACACAACAAATATCTCAGCCACTCACTGTGATGCTGCATTTTCAAGTTGATCTTAAAATAAGGTAGGTCCACGAATTATTATAAAGAAGACTAAGGACAATGTAAAATTAACTTGTTCTTATTTCCTTGATTCCTTCATTTACCTCATAAGAGTATAGGAGAAGTACTTTTTGCAATGGTTAGTTTACTCCTGATTACATCATTTGGACATTAAATAAACATTAAGATAACAGAAAGAACATCTTTAACATAAACCATATCAACCAAGACAGTACAATTAGGCTTCTGGTGAACTTGGCATCAAAATTGAGATTTTGATACCGTACAACATCTACCATTTGATCACCCACTTGTTGAAACAGTTGTATGCAGCCATTTGCACACCAATCATCATGATAAGATGGATAAGCGATTCCAAGAAGAGAAAAAAAATTATAGTATAATTGCACTGTATCTTACAGGAAAAAAAACAGCTCATAACTCCTCATAGCCTAGAGGGGTTGGTGTGGTTTTCCCCAACTAAGAGATAATTCATCAAACTGCCAGAAGAGGGAGAAAATTGAATATCATTGACCTTATATACTTTAAAAGGGAAAGAAAGAAAAGTTATCGAACTATTTTGGAAAGAATCAACTGATAAGCATAATAGCACACACGGCATGGACACAACAACTATTATTACAAAAAGAATGTCGAGACCAAGTAATTCAATGACCACTACTTCTGACCCCTTGTGACAGCTCTACATAAATACCTAAAAGCCAAATCATTTATTTACAAAAAGAGAAGGCAGTACATATATAATTAATCAAACATTTGGGTAAGTTTATGTTAGGAGTATTGAGTAAGTAACAAGTAGCTCTTTTGTCTGTTCAGTAATATAATAAAATAAGGGAGCTAGTTAGTAAGAGAAGTGTTCTACCTAACGAGAGGAGGAGCTACTTTTGACGGTTAGCGGGATTCTGACTCACTTTTGTTTCTCAATTCTTCTATTATCTCTATTTTTTTATTTCATTCCAACAATCAGTTTAATTAACCAGTCTTGCTGTGGACAAAAATGTTCATTGAGCTTCGTGCCATGAGGATATAGATCACATAAATGATTGTGCTGAAACATCCTCACTATAGGCATAGCAGAACTAAATCAGCATAGAGCAAATCTGTACTACCATAAAATTAACCACATAACCATTCCATCAATTATCAAGAACGTAATGATTTTTAACAAGTTCAGTATCATACTTCTGACTTCTGAGGGAGGAAAAACAAACACCATCACCATATTTGTGTTTTAAACACAAAGCATTCTGTTTAACCAAATGAAGGTCTGCATCAGATGGTCCAATAACAGAACCTGAAACACTTCAAGATAACACAAGCACGCAATTGCATATCAGTCCTACTTCAGTACGGTGAAGATGGATAACAATATTAAAATATTATATGAAACTAAACACAATTTGGGAAAGGAGGCTCAAACATACAGCATTGACTTATCCAGAGCTCTATTCATCTTGATGAACTATTTATTTGATATTGAGGGTTGAAGATATTAGGATTGGGTATAGTTGAATTGAGAGGTAGTACAACTAAGAAAAAACCTTCTTTTTTCCCCCATGAAAACGAAAAAGATACATATTACAAAATAATTGGCCTCTAATGTCTTTAAATGACCCAAATCAGTCAAATTACTGAAATGAAAGTTTAGATCAGGAAGTCCAAAGTTTCTAACAAAACCCTATTTTTCCAAATTATATTATTACACATTAAAAACTTCCAATTAAGCACTTCATGTCCTTTTCGGAGACCAGACAGGATTATCATAGCTACAATTGCAATAATTTGAAGACTTCAAACACATTCTCATAGCATAAATTCTGCATGACACTAAATACAGCACTATAACTTCTTAATTGTGCTAGGGTAAAAGAGGGAGGAACAAATCCATAGCAACTGGTCATAATTCAAAAACCCTAGTCCACATAAACAAAAACCGAACAGCCCTTACTAACGCATTCGTTGGCACCAAGAAAAAGCACAAGCAGAACACTTTAACAACAAAAGAAGCTGACCTGAAAATGATTAAGAGCAATAAACTGCTCGAGCTTTAGAGCGAGCTGGTGCCAGAGTTTCTGCTGGTATAGATCTGCCAGCGTATTACACCAATCTGAGAGCTCAGAGTGCTCGTTGCGCAGAGATTCTAGGTATTGCAAGCAGACATGGCGATTCAGAGTGGAATAGAGAGAACTCGCAGTATGAGGTCTGGTTTCAATTCCGACGAATCTTTTATTTGTGTCTTTTCTTCGTCGATCGACGGTTTGAGAGAGTAGGGAAGGAGGACGGTGGGAGTGGGAGACGAATTGAAGGACGCACGGATCAGAGGACTTCGATCGAGAGTGAAGAGGCGAGAATGAAAATACTTAGGGCGAAATTCTGAGGGAAAAAAAAACTTAGGGCGAAAAAAGTGCAGTTGTAGCGTCTAATTTTCATTATTAGAAGTCAAAAAGCCCAAACCCACATCATTTGCCGCCAACATTTCAGGTTGCCGCGCATTTGGGTTAATTTTGGGCCACTTTTGACGTCCTAAAATTGAATTAGGACGTTTTAAGTACACTTTTCGCGTCTAATAAAATATTTAGACGTCTAATATGTCAAATTTTCTCCCCATTATTACGAAATTGCCACCGCGTTCATATTTTACTACCCAAAAGACTTTGTACAGATGAACTGCATTGACTGTTTAACAGATTAACATTCATTTTTAGAATGTTTAAATCTGCTAATGCTGTCTGGCATGCATTACAAGTCTGATTAGAATTTATTTAAGAACCTGGATCTGCATTAGATTCCATCTGCTCATAAAATCTGCTGAGTAAGATTATTCTTTCTGGCACATATTCAATAACATAATCATAATAAGCCAAATATCCTTGCCATTTTAAATAACATTTTGTTTGCTAATTTTTCATTTTTATTCCTTTATCAAGCCAAGATTTAACTTGTGTATTATCAGTCCCTAATTATAAATTGTGAATTAACTATAATTAGAATGTTTAAATCTGCTAATCTTTATCAGCATGCGTTACAAGTCCGATTAGAATTTATTTTACGGCTGGATCTGCATTAGATTCCATCTTGCTCATAAAATCTGTGATAATATTATTCTTTCTGGCACATATTCAATAACATAATCATAATAACCATTCTACTTTTTCCTCTTCTTTCTTCACTAAGTTTTTAACAATCATTCTTTGGTGATGAGTATTCGAGATCTACTTTCTCTTATTAAATTATATTTTTCATTTCATTTATATGCATTACAATTCTTCTTTATCCTCAATTTGTCCAGGGATAAGGTTTACAATTTATTTCCTTACTATAATCTTTCAATTCTATTTTTGCCATTGGTTTAGATTTTTCCCAATGTATTAATGGATTTTCACTAAAATTTTCTAATATTCTTTGTTCTATAGATTTTTCTTCTCTTATTGTTAATGTTGCTAACATATGTTCTATTTTTATTAGTTCATTATTTTGTAAAATTGCACTTCTTCTTTATGTTTTTTCTTTTGAAATTTTTCATCTTTCCTTTTATAAGGGCTTGTTATTCTTACTCCTATAACTTGATGTTTACAAGGTGTCGTTAATACTAAAGCTTTTTTCTATAAAAGTAAAAGGGTAATATTTTTCTAAAAAGTCTAATCCTAAGATTATATCACATTGAGGTTCATTATATTGATTTAATTCTTGAATTTTTAATTCATAATTTCCTATCTGTACCATTACATTTTTGCTTCTAATTCTATCATATGTATTTCTCTTCCTTTGATTCCATTCTTATGATTCTATTTTTCTTTTTCACATTTACGGTGGTAAAACATTATATTTTGCCTTTATTAGATTTGCTCTGTATCTACTAAAGCATGATATTTTCTAGCTCTATATTTTTCATAATTAAATTTTATCAATACATAATATAATGGTCTTTCACTCATACTCTTGATAATATTTCCAATTTCTTTTTAAGGTTACTTTTACACATTTCTCTTTCATTAATCATTCTTCTAATATTATCTATAACAGGGTGATAGAGTCCTAGGTATCTAATATATAAGTGTGGATATCTCATTCTTTTTATAATACTTCTTTGCATTTTATTTGATTTATTTATTCTTTTAATTACAATTCTCATTAGTGCTTTATATGTGTTTAATACTTTAATTATATTATTGTCACTTTTATAATATGTTTGCCATACCATTCTTTGATTTCCTGATCTTCCAACTATTCTTCTTGCTTGTATAATGCTCCTATTTTTTGTCATATCCTAGACAATAATTCCAGTTTTCTTTTAAAATGCATTCTTAAAAATCTTCTATTATAATAATGTATTGGTTCTATATTATTCAATATTATTTGTCGTCTTCTTGTTAATACATCTAATTTTTTTAATATTTTTCTCATAAAATATTTATCTACTTCTGGTATTAATATTTTATTTCCATTATATATACAATAGGTTCTTATTGTTATTTTATTCATATTCTTGATAATAATTCTAATTTTTCTTTTAAGTGGTATTTTATAGTTTTACATGAATTCATTCTTCTTCTATTAAAATCAAAATAATCTGGCCTATGAATAAAATTTTCAGTTGTTAATCTTGACTTATATAATTTAATTTTTGTTCTTAATTTATTTATCAAAATTCTCATTAAAGTTATATCTGCATCTTGCACTATTGTGGTTTCATCTATTTCCATTGTTTGATCAAATCTTTTATATATGAATATCTTTTTTTTGGTGTGAACCAAGGTATC
The DNA here is from genome assembly GCA_025563575.1 of Acacia pycnantha. Lineage (NCBI taxonomy): Eukaryota > Viridiplantae > Streptophyta > Magnoliopsida > Fabales > Fabaceae > Acacia > Acacia pycnantha. The sequence continues at coordinate 118,657 of JAMWYP010000523.1, forward strand.
CTCACAGCCGGTAGCCATGAGACTAATCCTTCGCACCGGGTAAGCGCACAAAGCGGTAAAGGAGGCGGCCACGGGATGCTTTCCATTCACAAGAGTTGGGGATCGAACCCCCAACCACTTTGCTTAAGGGACGAGATGCTCAACCATCACGCCCACCGTCGTGGTTTATATGAATATCATTTTATTTCTATTTTCATCCCATTCAATACTTATGTCTTCGTAAATCATGATAATTTTGGTATTATAATTGTTTGATGATTTAAGTTTATCATTATTCTTGTATCTTGGATTCTATATGGTTTTACTAATTCTAAAAATATTTTCCTAATATCATCTTATAATTAAATGCTAAATTTTCTTTTACTAATAGATTCAAATTGATTGTATCTCTATTTTAAATCTTAATACTACATTAGATTTTGTTTGATTTCCTTCTAATATTAAATTATCTTCTGTAAATCCTATGTCTATTTCACTTTTTCTAAGTGTTCATCAATTTTGCTATAACTTCTTTCCATGACATATCAGATTTTACTTCTAATTTTATATAAATTTCATTTTGAGGTCTAATTTCTCTTAAACTTGAACTTATTGGTCTTTACGCTAATAAATTTCTTTGATTAAAATTATCCATAACTTCCTGTGATGTATCTATCGTTCTAAGACTTAAAGTTCTATTCATACTTCTACTAGGTGACGGTCTATTATATATATTTAATATTGGATTTTCGATGTATTTATTTTTAAAGATATTTGTCCTAATATATTATTAGTAATAAGTCTTACGGGAGTTTGTACATAATAATCTCTAGTATTATCTAGTTCTAATTTTAACATTTATGGTATAGTAATTCTTTTTGGGTCATTTTTAATTTCTCTTATTACAGGCATAAAATATTTATCTATTGTTGTCTTATCTTTGTTTTTATTATAGATTTTATGTTTATTTGAAAATACTAGTCCTATCATTGCTGTTATACTTATGCTTCTAGATCCTGGTTGTAATCTTACATTATGTAAATTATGATATACTAAGATTGATTTATCCATGTTTTCTTCTGCTCTACTAATTGCAAAATTGGTATTTAAAGTAAATTTTAATTTTTGATATATTAGATTTCTGCTATCATTCCTAAAATACTATCTTCAACATTACTAATTATTCTTCCATCTGTTATTAATAATTCTAATGGCGAATCTATTCCACTTTGAAAATAAGCTTTTACCATAACTTGCACTCCTGCTATATATATTTCTGATATTTCATCTTTAAAAGGTATTTTTGATATTTCATGTTCTATTAAAGCTTTGCTTATTAAAGGTATTCTCAATACTCCTTCTGTTAAAGTTGATTCTATTGGAAATTTCTTTTCTAATATTACACATTGTGATTTTTCTTTTTTCTTATTTTTTAATATTTTGCTTACTTTGTCTAGAAATTTTTCATTTTTTATGTTATTAACTGTCATATCTAAATTTTTTTATTTTATTTTATCATATTGTTCTTTATTAAATGTTATTCTTCTTTCTATTGAACTTTCTTCAGTATTTATATATTCTTCATATTCTTCAAATTCTTGATTATTCGTAATTTCATTATTTTCTATTTCTTCTGCATTCATCATATTTATATAATTTTTATTTTGATCTAAATATTCTTTTTCTATATCTTCTTCATCTTCTGATCTTTCTGATTCTTCTTCTAATTCCTCTTGTTTCCTCGGTTTCATATTCATATGTTAATTTGTATATTTCTAATTCATTTTCTATAGGTTCTTCAAATTCTAATAAATCTATATCTAAGGGTTCTAATTCCAATTCTTGGTTTTCTAATATATTCATTTTTCTTTTCGATTTTGGTTTATCACAATTTGTTGCTATATGTCCTAAATCTCCACAATTATAACATCTACATTTATAAGGTTTTTATTATTCTTATTATTTCTTCTTCTTTTAAAATATTTATTTGGTTTAAACTTCCTTCTATTAGTATTATATTTTCTAAAAAACTTCTTTCTTGGATATTTCTTAATTTTATATATTTTTGTTTTCTTCCTTTTCTTAGATAACCATTTGTGTTGATTACATCCCCATTTATGTGGTTTTTCTAATTCTGAGCAATTTACCATTAATTTATTCAATTTATAATATTTAATATTTCTCCATGCTTCTTTACATCTTTACGTAAGTATTTTCTTAAATATTCTTCTCTTCTTCCCATTGTATCTATGATTTTTAAAAAATTTGGATCATCTGAACTTTCCATTGCTTGTGTATATTCCTCGACTAAATTTTGAAATTAATCTAGGTAATTTTCTATAAAACATATCTAAATAAAATTTTTGTTTTTCAGGTTCTACTATTTTTGCTTCATAATAATATTTTTTATATTCACAAACATATTGATTTATATGTGTAGGATCTAAACTACAGATTTCAATTTCATGTAAATATCTTATAGCTTTTAGAATTTGTGTATATTCTATATTTTCTACATTTGTTCCTATGAATTCATTTCTTAAAACATTTTGGTATTTTGCTAATATTGCCGCATATAAAACTTCTCTTCTTTCATAAGCTGATTCTTCTAATCTTCTAACTTCCATTCTAAAATCCAATGATCTTCCTTCCCACCAATGAAGAACATTTCCTAAAAGCTTGCTCTATTATCATATTCTGACTTACGGTTCTATTCTTCTATTTTTAAGTGCTATTAATTGAGATTTTTTCCATTCTTCTATCCTTTTTACATTATCTAGATTACAGCCTAAGTCTAACCATATTCAGAATTTGGAATTTGCCTAGTTTCATATTGTTCTAGTGGAGGTGGTATAAATTCTTTTCCATATGTTTTAGGTTTTTTATAACTAATATAAAAAACTGCTTTTGAAATATTGCTTAAATCTTCTCTTACTAAACTTCTTTGTCTTCTTATTTCTTGTTCTCTTGCTCTTCTTTGAATTTCTGTTGGATCTAAATGATTTCTAGTTGATGTTTGTTCTTGTTCTTGTTGTCTTTCTTGTTCTACTCCTGATTGAGCTGACTGCATATAATTTGATTTTCATCTATTATTCTTAGATTTTGTAATTCTTGTGTTATTTCTTCTAAATTTGTTTCATCTTGACTCATAAATCTTTCTATCTCATCTTCTTAATCTGAATTTTCATTTCTACTTTTCAACATTTTTAATTTTCTAGTTTCAACATTATTAAATATAGTTATTAATTCTCCTAATTTATCTTTTGTTTCTACGTTTTTTAATATATAATTATTTTTATATTCTACTTTGTAACACCCCAAATTCCATCTTGCAAATTATGTCGGATGACACTTGGTTTTAGAAAAATTCAACGAATTTAAGGTGCTACATCGAGTACTTTGGAAACGGAGAGCAATGCACTAAAAATTGGACAATATATGAGTAGCGATATAAAAGTACCCCGACATATGACGATCTTAGGCGCATGCTGGTATATTAAAAATTTCGCGAAGGAATAATCATGTGATACAATATACAGAGCTTTGTACAATTACATTTCACAAAAAAGTAACTATACAACCTAGACCAAGCCTTGACTAGACTTGGGGCAATGAATCTAACTCAGTTAACGAGACAGAATGGCTAGGTAAGTGTCTATCATGGGGGCCTCACCGAGTTCACGGTGGCCCGATTGGTGACCCACATAGACTAGCCTTACATTCGGCACCAAACTATTCGAAATAACTTCATTAGACCCATGCGACAATAGGCTTTGATGATCTTCTTAGGCTCTGCCTCGGCTAGGTGCATTACTACGACTACGCCCCCTTGGTTCATATCTATGACTCCATCTATCGGTGCCTTCTCTGTTCTGTTCCTTACCTATACTATCATTTAAGATTGAGGTCAATGCACATTGGACCTCGAGTAACTGATTAACCTCATGTTTATATTATTAACATATGCATAACAGATATTTCTAACATTACAACAATGATCAATCCGATGCATTCGTATGATCATTTGATAACAACTACACTATCATGCAAAGTTATCACTGGTGCACATATCCAGTGCCACAATGTACAGTCGTGTCCTCAGCGCTAGGAAAACATAACGGCATTATCATGACTATAACCCGTGTAAAGCTGTATTTAGTGATCTAGATACGGTTCCCTAGTCACAGTGCATGTCCAGGATAGAGTCCTGTTCATGGTATCCACAACATATACAAGCATAACATAAGCATTAGAACTAGTGTTACAGTACGCGAACGTACCTTCTACCGTGTATTTGGCCAATCGTCCGGTCTTTTGAAACCGACTCCGGACCTCCCGATATCTAACGAGGTAACATCGTATCCATTAACTCGGAACAGTATTCTAAGCGAGGTTCTAGTCATAAATTACTATTTTACCCCGACTTCGCTAATCGGCGAAATTTCACTAGAAGCTTCGCTACTTTGACACTAATCTTCCAAAATTTTGACATATCTCTTTCTCCAACATATTTTTGAAATAAATATCATATTTATCAAGTAAAACATGATATCTAAACTAACTTGGAAGATTAAAGACTAAGCTAGCATTTCTACTATAACTACCGAAAGAACTACTAAAGCTTAAGGCTAAGGACCAGAAGAAATTACCAGGGCTTTGCTGCAAATTTCTCAGAGCTCCTCCTCCTCCAAATTTCGAACTAAGCAAGTGCTCTTTGGTGTGAGAATTATGCTTGGAGGTTCAAGCTATTTATAGACAAAGTCCCTGAAGATCTAAACTTCCTCTTCAAGAATATTTGGTTTAACCAAATTTTTGATCCCATTCAGGGCATTTCATTGTCTGCCAAATATTTTCGGATAAACGTCTTCGGTTACGGAAATCACTTCGGGTAATAACATCTTCGGGACAAAAATCCACTGATTCATAATATGCCTAGATGTTTACCACCTCATCCTGGATTTCAAGTTATGGCTTGGTTTCTATAGATTTTCATTTATCGATTTGCTTTTGAATATCGGATAGCTTCTTACTTGATCTAGTATAACCATTTTCGGTTACGGAAATAACCGGAGAGTAACCTACTCCGAGCTAAAAATTCAATTGTTTATAATATGCCATGATTTTAGAAACTTAGTTCATGGTTTTCTAGATATGATTTAATTTTTATCGGTGGTCATTTATCCTATTTGCTTTTCACATTTTATATTAATATTATAATCAATAATATCATGATATTTGTTTGATCAATTCCTATCCTCTTTGCTTCAAAATTTTCGGCCAGCTCTTACTCTTTTTATTTTATATTTTTTTTTTCTGTTTTAATTTATTTATATTATATTTAATTATCTAATATAATTTCCACAAAATTCCCTCATTGGTCTACTTCAAATAACATGGATTTAAGCTTTAAAAATCACTAGAATAATTCTAGACCTTTGATTTTGCTTTTCAAGATTTAGCAACTTATTAGGATTAGGGATTTTCATACACTTAATCTCATTCATTTTCTTAATCTTTTCCAATTAATTAGCAAATGTATTTTATGCTAATTTTAGCCATTAACATTTAATTAAGGGATTTTACATAATTATCCTTGGATATTCCTTGTTTAAGCTTAAACAATTAGCCATTAATTACTTAATTAATCACCTACTAATTGTTGATGATTTTATTTTTTAGGATTAATCATTATCTCACAACTATTGCACTGACATTGGTATTTTATGTCCCATGCTAAATATTAAAAATCACGGGGTCAATTATGATCCCGGAATACTTTTTAATTATCCCCCTTTAATTTTCCCAAGGTTATAATTTAATAAATTACCAAAATTAGAGACAATATACTCTCCAATTTTTAATAATTATTTTAATGCCTCTTAGGATTTATTATAATTTTCTCAGGCTATTTTATGACTCATAAATTCCCTTTAGCGATTTTTGGCCCTTTATCCCTTTTAATCTCAATAGAAATTACCATCAAATAAGATAATTATATTTTAAGGGTTGAGACCACATATTTACCTATTCCCAATAGGTATTATTTACTAGTTTATGATACTTATCATAATTAGGATTTTTAAGGGTATTACATACTTTATATTCTTTTTGTTCTTTTTCTTTTTCTTTATAAAACTGTTCTAATTTTCTTAATCCATCTTTAACATCTATTGTATTTTTATCCATTTTTTCATAAATTGTCCATAAATTATTATTAATTACACTTTGGCCTTTTTAATTTCTTACGCTATTATTCTAGTTTGTTCTACGTTTAGATTTAAATTTTGGTTTTTATATTAAGTACGGTAATATCGAATTTTCCCAATCATATAAAGATCTCATCATATTTATTTGAGGATTATTATTTATTGGTTCTAATTTCTCATATATTCCTAAAGCCTTTTTTATTCCTTTAATATCATTTTTTACTTCTTTTAAATCTTTTGTATTTTGTTTTATTTCTGTTTTTATTTCATAAATCTTTTGTTCTAAAGGTTTTGCTAATTCTCTTAATCTATCTATTTGATTTTTAATATCTACTTTTTCTAAAATTTCTCTAGTTTCTTAGGTAATTGTTTCATTATTTCTTCCAAATTAAATATTTGTAATAAATCTTCTATATTTAAATTTATATAACTTCCTATTTGTTTCATCAAATACATATTATTCAATTCATATGATTACATGTATATTCTCCTTGTCCTCCTAATATAAAAGGGGTAAAATTACAAAGTTCTATTTCTTTTTCTTGCAACAAATAAGAACTATTAGGTAACTTGTCATATTCTATTTCATACATCCTAGGTTCTAACTTTTAATTATGTCCATATTCCAACTACGTATTACAACTATATTACAACTATAGCTTGTACAAATATTAAAACACACAATAAGATTTCTCTTTCTCGTGAAGCAGATCAGTTATTACTACAACTTCAGAGGATACTTGAGAGAATCTCCAAACAACAATATATATAACTCAACAAACTAAAGCGAGGTAGAGTAAACTTTAAAAATAACAAGTGTAAAGGGACCAAACTTCGATTTCATATTATCATTAATTCATTGCTCGATACCATATAAGCGAACAACCGGTTATATGCTCAAATATAGAAGATATGGATATGACGATACTCGTGTGTGTATTATATATATATATATATATATATATATATATATATATCTATATATGTATATATGTATATATATATATATAGATATATATGTATATATCTACATATATATGTATATGTGTATATAATATACATATATATATATGTATATATGTATACACACACACACATATGTATGTATGTATGTATGTATGTATGTATGTATGTATGTATGTATGTATGTATGTATGTATGTATGTATGTATGTATGTATGTATGTATGTATGTATGTATGTATGTATGTATGTATGTATGTATGTATGTATGTATGTATGTATGTATGTACTTATATAAGTTGTTGTTTGAAGGAAAAGAACCAAAAGCTTTGCTTACTATGTAGATATGTTTATAAATAAAAGATTTAATGCATCCTGATATGTTTGTGTGTATAGCATGAACCCATTTTAAACTAAAGTATATTGAGAAGAAAGTCTAATTTATAAGAAAGTTTCTCACTTTATTCAATGGACCTTAATCAACAAAATATAAAGGAACAAAATCCATTCCCTTACAATTTAATGAAACATGACTACATAAAATTAAATTAATGAGAAGAAAGGTATATATATGATTGAGAGTTAGTTGATAAATTATAATGAAGGTAGGGAACACAAACACCCATAGGCCACTATTAGAAAACGTAGCTCAAATTGATAAGATATTTTATAAAGGCATAATAAGGTTATAGTGTCAATAGGCTGATGAGGAAATGGTATTAAACTCTTAGTTTAAAGCATTGATGACATATTTGCATATTGAAATAGTTTACGAGTTTAAAACTAATTGTAGAAAAATAATGATAATAATAAAATAAATAAATGATATTATTATTATTATTATTATTAAAAGAGGAATAAATAATAAATAGAAAAGGGAGTTATTAATTAATAATAAATCGAAAGGAGAATTAATAGTTACAAGGGTCTCATTTTGATTTTTTAGTCTGTCATAATGTGCCAACTTCAAGCATTCCAAATTTATTATTAAAATTTGTATTTTTAAATTTTATGAAATTATAAGTTATAATTTTGATTATGTGGAGTTTTAGAAGAGTTATTAATGGTTAGTAAATTGGTTGTGGTAGATTGATTTTTGGCGTGCGTTTGAGCTCTTGGATTCGACAGGTGTGATAATAGTTAAACTTCGACGAGAGGTAATCACTTTCTACTTGTTATGTGTATTGATATGTTGTTGTGAGTATGTTGTGAAATAATTATGAATATTTTAATAGAAATTTTCTTGTGGAATCATATGATTTGAATTGTGAAATATATGCATATTTATTAAAAATTAGAGAGTATGTTGTCTCTGATTTAGATAATTTATGGGATTATTTTCCTTGGAAAATAATGAGGCAAAATTAAATATTATTTTGGGAACCCTAAATGACTCTATGATTTTTAATATAATACATGGAGCATAAAAGACCAATGTCGGTAAAATAGTTGTGAGAAAATGATTAATCCTAAATAAGAAAATTGTCAACAATTAGTAAGTGATTAAATAAGTAATTAATTGCTAATTGTTTGAGCATGAACAAAGGTAATATCCAGAGTTAATTGTATTTAAACACTAATTGAATATCAATGGTTAATAAAGGGTCAAGATTGAATCTTCTAAAGCTAATCTAATGGTTCTAATTCATTGAACCTTAATCCATATGATAATGGATCAACCAATGAGAGAATTTCTAGCTAAAATATATAAGATAAGGTGGGATAATTAAATAAACAAAATGTGAAATAAATTAAAAGGGGGAGGGGACGAAATTTTGGAGGAAAAAGGGAAGAGGGATTAATGTGAAAAGGGTTAAGGATATTATGTATTAAAATATTAATATAAAATGAGATATTTGTGTGGGATGACATCATTTGGATGACATCATCAACTTGTCAAAGAAGTAGGAGAAAAATTGTTAGCTAAGTAAGGAGTTCAAATGAAGAGCTAGGATTGATTTCAATAAAGTTGATCCAAGGGTTGAGATCCATAGACTTTTCCTATAAATAGGCACTTCCGTTCCTCTTCATTCCTCGCAAATTCACAAGGCAATTCGAAATATAGAGAGGTTAGAGAGAAGGAGGAGCTTTTGTGAAGAAGTAGCAAGGTTAAGGTAATATCTTCGGTCCCCTGGTTTTTAGTTCTAGTTTTAGTTCGGTAGTTATAATAGAAATGTTAGTTTGATCTTTAATTTTCCAAGTATAATTTAGATATAATGTTTTAGGGTTAAATATGATATTTATTTTGAAAATATGTTGGAGAAAGAGATATGTCAAAATTTTGGAAGATTAGAGTCAAAGTAACGAAGTTACTGCGAAATTCCACCGATTAGTAAAGTCGGGGGGTAAAATGGTCATTTATGACTAAAATGACTGTTATGATGTTGATCGATCATTAATAGAAACGTGAAAGACTTGGTTATCACCCAAGAGGGGGTGAATTGGGTGTACGATTAAAAACTTAGGACTTTAATAATCTTTTCGCAACTTACTTGAAAGTAGTTTGAATGACAATAGTAATTTACAAAGTGATAAACAATCATTCAAACATATATGCTTAGGGAATGTAAGAGATAAGGGAAGAGAATATGCAAGCGTGATTTATCTTGGTTCGGCCCAATCCTTGACCTACGTCCGTCCCCAAGCTCCGCTTGAGATTTTCAATCCACTATCTTCTTTCAACTTGATTACACGTTACGTACTTGAAGTAATCCTCTCACTAGGATTCACTCCCCTTACAAAGCGTAATCAATACACCCGTTTGATTACACACTCGTACTCGAGTAACCCTCTCACTAGGATTCACTCCCCTTACAAGCTATAATCAATACAATGGGTTTCCCACTCAAGATCACTGATCTTGAGCAACTCACGATAGAAAGATAGAATGGTTACAAATAAATCTTCTCTCTCTCAGAAGTGAATGGATAAACACTGAAGCACAATAAACCTCATTTCACTCTCTATGATAAGCTATGTAGATATTGAACATAGAGTAAATGATGAGAATATCGTAGTATTAGCATGATGAAGATGAGAGCTTGTATCTCGCGTTTTTCTCTTGTCTGTTTTTCTCTTTTGTTGTTGTGGACTTCAAACCTCTTGGGTATTTATGCTCATTGAGCTTGATGACAGAAGTTGAAGAGATATAGCTGTTGGGAATATAGGTATTTGTTGAAGATTCAATGATTAGTTGGACAAATAAATATAGCCGTTAGACTCATATGAAACTAGCTTAGTTAGAACTTCGTTTTCGAACCAACTATGACATCAACATTTTACTTTACTCTTGATCTTGATTAATGACCTTTGATCATCTGAAACATGTACACAAAAGATATAAATGATGTTAAGAAGTATTATAAATCATTTGGGTAATCATCACTGGATGTTCTTGATGAAGAACGAGATTTTCAAAGCGGTGATTTTACGACGAAAGGTGAAAACTCGAGTTTGCATTTGCTAACTTCGAGTTTAGAGGTTGTTTCTTTACTAAAGATTTCTCTCTGTCGATGAAACTCGAGTTTTGATTCTAAACTCGAGTTTGCTTCATTTGATAGCAAAAGCTGTGCAACATCTTGAAATAAATAGTCAATGTACTTTGTGAGATATACTCAAAACACACTAGTGGAAAAAAGGCTTTTAAGGCCAGGACAAAAAGGTACATTAGGACCGGACCATGGCTTGATCTTGTTCCGGGCGGTATTAAAGTCGACCTTTAAGACCAGGACTTTTACACGGTCTTAAAGATTTTCTTTAAGACCAGGACATTTTAAACCTTCGGTCTTAAAAGTTGTACTAAATAAATATCGGCCGCTCTTAAAAGATCCATATATTAAGACCGGACAAATATCAATCCGGTCCTAAAGATAGAGGACTCTAAGACCAGGAGGACTAATTACCGGTCTTAAAAAGTGACTTTCAAGACCGAATTTTTCAATGGACCGGTCTTAAAAGACCAACTTTTAAAGCAAACTTAACACCTTTAAGAGCGGTGTTATATATACATCCGGTCTTAATATTTGAACATTTAAGAGCGTATTTTTATTTGCGGTCTAAATTTTCCCGTATTTTTCCACTGTTCTGTTCTTCTGATCAATATATATACACAAATCCACCATCCAAAACAGCACATAAAAATCGATATACTTTAAGCTACAAGCTATGAACATGAATAAATTGAATTGGGAAAAAGAATACAAATATTATCCACCATGAGTTATATGGCCTCTTAATTAAGTCTAAAACAACTAAAGTAATTTATACAATAAGCTAACATATAACTAATTACAAAGGCAATGAGTTACAATACATGCAGCACGTAATTCAACATACAAATGTAGTCCAATATATTATTCACCATGCCTTCATTTGATTCCCACCCAACAACGTAACATGCATCCTCTTTTATAACATGCCCCTTTGAAGCGGATCCTGCCACAAAAACAAAACAAGAACAAATTCATATTCAATGATGACATTGTTTAATTAAGAACATAGAAGGACATATAATAATAGTTAAAACCTTAAAGTTTTCTAAGAATTCTGCATATGAATATTAATTACCTTATGAATTGACACTTTTATAAAGTGATATCCTCCCATATCCCTTCTTGATGATCATTTCTTATCTTAGGGTTCATTATCCGCTTCATCTTCTTCGTTCATGTCAGGTAGACCCCTTGTAAAGGAGTACTCTCGGGAAGATCACCATAATTTGAATGACTTTCCTCATCAATATCAATGACCCTCTTTCCTTGGAGAGCTACGAGACCACATTTTATTTTCTTGATCGGTGATATAGAACACTTGTTTTGCATGATCTGCCATAATAAATGTTCATCTCCAAAACTTCTACTATTGACATCGACTAAAGTGAATCCTAGTCGATCGATCTGAACACCATTATTGACATTAACCACTTGCATTTGAAGATGGGAAATCTAACTTTGACATAGTCCACCTCCCAAATCTCTTCAATAACCCCATAATATGGCATGACTGCCAATTTAGGCCTCTTGTCTTTCGAACTGGAGAAGTGCATAGATTCGGCCTCTAACATAACACCCTTTGTTACGGGTGTGCTCCTATCATCTAGGGACTTCGTGTAAAATGTATAACCATTGATCACATACAATTCCAACTTATGACATCAAACTCGGGACCACGTGCTAACCATTTCATTGTCTCGAAACACATTGAGATCCCTCGACCTTTTGTTTGAACCGGTTTGCAAAAGTTACATTATGCTCCCTAATCAACCTTTGTTCGGTCATTCGATGGTTCTCTTTCCTTCTGGCCTCTTTATGTGCGAGATATGCTGGCTTGAACTTCATCAACATTATTCAAGATGTATAAGTGGACTTGTGACAATTCATCGGGATCCACACTCTTTCACAGAAGCCCCGTCTACCCCCTTGAATGCGACGGCGTTTTGGAAGCCCAATATGTCTTACTTTGGCCAAATAATTTTGACAAAATTCCATGGCCTCTTGAAACATATTTCGAACAATTGATGCTACAGCGAGTGCGCGTTCTTCACATACCCTTTTAGGAATTTCATAGATCTTTCAATAGGGTACATCCACAAGTAAATGGATAGGGCCGCACAACTTTATCTCCCTCACTAGATGAATAATGAGATGAACCATGATGTCAAAAAATGAAGGAACAAAAAGCTTCTCAAGGTGGCACAAGATAAGATATCCTTCATTCTCCAATTCATCCAACTTTTCAATCTTGAAAACTTTACTACAAACCGCATTGAAGAAGAAACAAAGTCTAGTCAAAGCGACCAGAAGATCATATTCGGCAATCCCTCGAATAGCTCTTGGGAGTAGTTGTTGCATCAAGACATGACAATCATGAGACTTTTGGCCTACTAATTTCAAGTCCTTCATCGAGACAAGCCTCTTAAAATTTGAAGAATACCCGAGGGAACTTTTGTGCCATGTAAACACTCACAAAAGCTTCGTTTCTCATCCTTAGACAAAGTATGAGAAGCCGGGGGACAATAAGTTCTCTTCCCATATGGCCTTGGATGCAAGTCTTCGCGTATTCCCATTGCTTGCAAATCCAATCTTGCCTTCACACCATCCTTCGAACTACCTTGTATGTTGAGAAGCGTGCCCACAATACTATCACATACGTTCTTCTCCACATGCATGACATCAATACAGTGTCTCACATCAAGATTGCGCCAATAGGGAAGATCAAAGAATACAGATCTCTTCTTCCATATATTTGTTTCTTTTCTACTCTTTCCGATCTTACCGAAGATGACAGTGATATTTTTAACCTTTTCATACACTTGCTCCCGATCAATGCCATAGGAGCTTCTTCATACTCTTGGCCACCAAAAAGGCCTTCTTTAATCGACGATATGGGTGGCCCCAGTCTAAGAATTCTCCTATGTCCAAGATACACCGTCTTTCTTCCATGTTGAAGTTGATGGTAGCATGTGCCTTCTTCACAAACCGGACATGCTTTATGGCCTTTTACACTATACTGACAAGTTCCCATATCTTTGGGAAGTCGTTTATAGTACAAAATATCATGGCTCTCATTCTAAAGACCTCCTTCTTGAAAGAGTCAAAAACATCGACACCTTCTTCCCACAACTCCTTCAAGTCTTCGATCAAGGGCTCTAGGTAAACATCTATGTCATTTAGGGTTGTTTTGGTCCCGAAATCAACATAGACGGCATGATGTACTTTCGTTTCATGCATAACATAGGAGATAAGTTGTAAACAATCGGGACTACGGGCCATGAGCTATGTATCTTTGCTAAGGCTTCCATAGGGATTCATTCCATCCGTGCTAAGGGCAAGCTGAGGTTCCTAGGTTCTTCGCCGAAGTTCGGAAATAATTGATCGATCTTCTTCCATTGAGAAGAATCGGCGGATGTCGAAGTTGTCCATCCGAAATCCTCTCATCTGCATGCCACCTCGGATTTTTGCATCATTTTCATTCGCAAACAACCGCTTGAACCTTGGTATGATTGGAAGATACCACAACACTTTTGCGAGGCCCTTATCGACTTATGCTGGTGGGGTTTCACATATCGGACAACTCTGCTTCTCTTCAAACTCATTTCTATATAATACACAATCATTCGGGCATGCATGGATCTTTTTGTACTCCATCCCGAGTGGACAAAGTATCTTCTTAGCATCATAGTAGCGATGCGGCAACACGTTATCATCAGGAAGCATGTCCTTCAAAGCCTCGAAGCAATTCGAAAAACTCTTGTCGCTCCATCCATGACGTGCCTTCAAAAGCCTCTTCTCTACATCACGGATAATGTCCTCAATGCGATCATCCATATCCGTGTCATTATCATCAAAGGCCACTTCCCATGTTGTTTCACTTGATGGCACTTGTTCACCATGCCATACCCATCTTGTATAAGTCTTACAAAATCCGTGACAAATTAAATGTGTGCGTATAACTTAAGGACATAGTCGACACTCATTCAAACATTTTACACAAGGGCAATAATACTTCCCCCATCATCATGGGCATTTTGTTTAGCAAATTCTATAAATTCCCTAACCCCATTCTGATATTCAATACTCGTTAAGTAAGCATCTATCCATTGTGATCCATAGTAGAATTCCTATATATTATTTAGGCAATTAAGAATTACTTTTGGTCATAAATGCATCACGGTGAATCCAAGAACCAAAATAAATGCAAGACAGGAAATTAAATGCGGGGATGAAGGTCTTGTGGACTAACTTTGTAGCATATGCGTTTCTTTGAGTCGTCTTACTTCTCAGCTCACGACGTTGATGTTGCGAGACAAGGCAGGCAAGAGTAACCTAAAAACACTTGTTGGTCAGTTGGGTAGGTCTAAAGTGCAAATATAATCTTCAAAAAACAATATTTGTTAACAACAGAGAATACCTATAACAACATTACACGGTTTCGTTAAACCCATGAAAAACCAAGAGCGATAAGGTGGAAAGTAATAAAGTTTTAAGCAGAAACATCTCTTACGGCTTCGTCTATAGGCGTTTAGCTAAGGAACCGAGAGAGTGATTGTCGAGAAGGTGCGCGAAGCAGCGACGGGCGAGATGGAAATTTCGAGTCGGAACAGAGTATTCACTTTCGTGCGACAAGAATTCGAGAGAGGAAATTTAATTTTTCATGCGACAAAGATACCTTATTTAGCTTTTTGGATTTTATTAATACCGGTTATTAATTAAATGTCCAGGTCCTAAAGATACAACTAACATTTTAAGACCAGGAGTTTTAAAATTATCCAGGTCTAAAATTTTATTAGACTTTTAAGTTTTAAGGCCAGGAGGTTTATAAAACATCCGGTCTAAAATTCAAATTATCTTTAGGCAATTACTTATAAAATAAAATGTCCGGTCTTAATGGCCTTCGTGATTGGTATATTAAATCAATAAAATAAATGATATTTTTTGGACAAAAAATAAAGCAAAATTGGAGAATAAGTTTCTTTAATGAATTCTTGGAGAACGGCCAAAAAATTCATAGTGTTCTTAATGTTTCTTACATTACTTGAATATATACACAGACAACAAAAAAACAAAAGAAAAACAAAATTTGAATAATATCATCCATAAGAATCACATTTGAACAACCTCGTGATTTCGGCGTGAAGAGCGTGAATTTCCAGCGGGAGATCAGCAAGTTGTTGTCTTATTCTCTCCACCCGCAATATGAATGGATCATTACGGAGAGGCGGAGAGGGAGTCGAGTAGGCGCCGAGGATGAGAGGGTTGGGAGGGATTAGAACATCTGCATGGCCGGCTTCAAGATGAGGATGGACTCGGCGAGGACGAGGATCGGCGAGAAGGATCGAGGGGGTGCGGCATGAGCAATCTCTTCATCATCCGAAGAAATAACAATGGGTCCAACGACCAGAGTCTTCGAAACAATACGCCTTATTTTGTCCATTGGAGGAGCGCACCATATAATGATCTAGCCATGGCACGAGAGTGAGGCATGTATGCACCCCTACGAGCAGTTTGCTTGTATCTAACCATGGTTTGAGGATTTGAGAAGTTGGGGCAGAGAGCTAGGAAGTGAGGAGTTAACAAGGACAGAGAGGTAGTGTGTGGAGTATATAAAGGCAGATGGCAGAGAGATAAACATCGATGATGAATTCGTCATTTACTTTTATACAAACTTTTAAGACCGGACTTTTATCTTATATCCGGTCCTAATTTTAATCAATTACTTTTAAGACCGTCCTTTATCACATATCCGGTCCTAAAATTCATTAAAGACCGATATATTACTTGGTATCCGGTCCTAAAACTAATTTTTAATTCAATTACTTTTGTGACCGTCCTTTTATCAAATATCCGGTCCTAAAACTCATTTTAAGAACCGATATATTACTTTGTATCCGGTCCTAAAACTCATTTATTTTATATTTCAATTTATTTTTTTCAAGTAAAAATCTTTGGTTAAAAAATATTACTTTTAAGAACGGATCTCACATCAACAACAAGCTGGCTGTTTTCGGCGCAATGACGTTGAGTACCATACCTCGATAATGACGTCTCCGACCATTCCCTCCCCTCCGACAGCGATGGGGAGGATTAGAATTTTAAGTTTTTTTATGCCTGGCACGCCTCCTTACGTTGGCGTGATTCCATCATTAAATAAAATTTTTATTTCCCAATCGCCTTCCTTGTTTGTCTTTAACTTTATGTGCGTCGGTTTCTCCGACAACAAGAACAAACAAAACATTGTTAAGTATTCGTGGTGATCAATCTTAAAAATTTGCAGAATAAAGTTAACAGTTGCGACCATACAAAAAAAAAACAAAAAAAACATTATTTACCTTTTGAATAAAAACAAAGCAATTGGCGAATATTCTCAAGTTTGGACCATCGTTGTCTTCCTCAGCACTTTCCCGGATGTGATGAAAATTTTACAATGTCGTTTTCGTTATCTTCTTTCTTTTTAGACAAAAGAAAAGGGACAGATGGCGTTCTTCACATCGGAAAAGTTGAAGCGAAACAACGAAGCCAAAACGCTGAAGAACGCCGAAACATGGTTGCCTTGAACCCTAACGATATGTCTAAAATCGAGTCACCAACTCTATTTAAATGAAGATATTAGGACCGGACGTTTAATAAATCCTCGGTCCTAAAACAATCTATTAAATAAACTGAAGACTTTTAAGACCTGACTACTAACAAATATACGGTCCTAATATTTTAGCCGTATATTTTCTATACTTTAGGACCCGGATATTTGACATAAAATACTCGGTCCTAAAAATCTCACCCAATTTTTATAATTGACGAAGACTTTTGGACCCCGGGACATTTATTAAATATACGGTCTTAAAATGGGCAAAGAAGACCTTTAGGACCGTACATTTGTAAATATACGGTCCTAAAAGTCTCTACCCAAATTTTTATAATTAGGCGAAGACTTTTAGGACCGTATATTTATTTAAATATCCGGTCTTAAAATGGCCGCAAGACCTTTAGGACCGCACTTTTTTAGCTCAAATATCCGGTCTAAAAAGTCGCGAAATACTTTTGAAGCCTCGTCACGGCTCATTTTCAACATCCGCTTTATCGCCTCAAATTTCAAGCACTAAATAGCTTTATCCACCATCCCGTTCATTCGAAACCCCAAGTTTTGGACACACGCAAATTGTTCGAAAAAATAAACAAATTTATTATTGAATTACATTGCTATATTTACAAATGAATGAATTAGCTAGTCGAAAAAATAAACAAATGTCTGAGCTATTGTTGCTACAACATCATATATTATTTACAAATGAATTAATTTAGGACATTAATTATTGTCACGACTTGGATTTTCTAAGACTAGTTTATACGGATATTCACAAAAAACCTCGCGTATGTGCTCGATTTCATCATCATCAAATGGCTCTTCACGAGGCAAACCTCTCAGTAACATCTATCAAAAGAGACGAAATAAACATATTATGTGCATATTTCATATGTAACATTAAGCCATCGGTATTTGAATTCGGCCATAACATCTTACCCTTAAAGTGACTTTAGTGTTTCCTCCGTCACAATATCATATAAGTGTTTCATGACGTACGGGCCACATAAGTTCTATCCTTAGGTTGCCTACGGGTCTAAAAATAACAATAAATATATATAAGAGCATATATAACTTCTTGACCAAGCTTGAGAAGGCAATTATGCCATGTCGATTATGTACCCAGCTTAATTTTGTGCCATTTAGGATCACGTGAGTGAGCACCACGCTTTTTTACCTCAACACGGAAGGTCTTGTATGGCACTATCATCAAAATCACAAATGTATCGGTAATGTTGGCTTTGAAAATTCTAGCAATTTCGAGACAAGACAATCAAAATGACATTCTTACTTGGTGATCATCGGCTTCAAGCACAGTAGTCGATGGATCATTGTGAGTGGAAGCATAAGAAGATAACATAATGGAACTCCATGTTCATGACGACCAATGCCGGTGGTTGCTGAAAATTCACACGGTTGAAAGTTACTAAGTGATATATATATATGTAGCATAATTATATTAAGTGAATTGGAGACAAGTATATATATGCAGAGCCGGTGTGGAAACAAGTACACCTTTCTTTGCACTTTACACAACCTATTTGATATGTACTCTGTCTCAATTCGAGAGGTAGTGTTGTGCTTGCGAACCTAGGCACAAGAATCAAAATCGAGTGCACTGTTGTTCAGCGGTTTCTCGTGCATGCACCTACAAGAATGACATCGATGAGAATTAGTATATATGTATATATGTGTGTCTAAGCGGTGCATTTCAATTATGTAATCAAGGAAGAAGATACTTACTTCATAAATATTTGAACACATGGACTAGTAACCTCCTTTCCGGGAATCGGCGTGGACTCTACATCTTCATTATCAATGTAAAGCCCGGTCCCAGGATGAGGGAGGCCTATTACTTCATCGACGGGCCGAGGATTTATCTTTAAACCATTGTTGGGCTACCAAATCTTGTATTTTTCCTTGGCCGTCAAGTTAGCGGTAGGGGTGGAGCTTGAGGAGGGGTGGAGCTTGAGGAGGGGTGGGGATTGAGGAGGGTGGAGCTTGAGGAGGAGTAGAGACATCTACAAGCTTGGCTGGCCAAGAGATGAAGGTTCCCTTGACATCACTCACAACCTTCAGCTCATCGGTTGGAGAGGACGGTGCATCAAAGATCACCTCTTCATAGCAGCTCGACTTAAATCGTCACCATTTGTTCGTGGTGTCTGTTGATCCCAAGTTGTGGGCAGTCCTTTAGCAACCAATTGTCTATGACCATCACGATCCTCCACTTCGAGATGACAGGTTGCTCGACTCTGTTGTCCAAAAATGCAGCTCCTACAGTGCTCTCTTCTGCATGGAGTGCAGTGAAGGTGTCAAGGGATCCATGGCTGGTCTCTGGCGAGGAGCTCATCGGGAGGAACTTCATTTATCCATCTCCTCCTTCATCTTGCTCATCTCAGATTGAAACATCCTCAATGTAGCATCTTTCGCGGCGATTCCTCACTTAATTTGGCGGCGTCTGATCCATCTCCTCCCGGGTAACCATACTTTGTACGTGGCGTTTGGATTTACCAAAATATTGCTTTAGGCCTACCGTCCTCCAATCCCCTTACACGCCCGAGTGATCTGGTTTCGGTCGCGGCGGTCGAACATCATTCCTCTGTCCGACGCAAAAGATCCCTGCCTCTTTCTTTTTAAGATCTTCTGTAAGATACGGATAACGAGAAGCTTAGTGATGAAACATGTTTAGTAAGTAAAAAATAACAATATCGATACTTACAATTCGTTCAGCAACTTCTGCGAGTTTTTCACTCGTGTAGGTGCGGCAGCAGCTTTACAGAATATACAACTTGAGCTCCTCGCGACGTATTGGAGATGGCGGGTGGTCAACTACCAGTAGAAGGATTGGATTCAGCTTCATCTTCCAATCTCTTAGGTTGTGTGCCATCAAATCTTTTCGGCCTTTTCATATCCGCGAGAAGCCTGTGCGGGCGGAGTCATTCTTTCTCCCAATCTCTGATATTTTCCCTTATTTTCTTTGAATCGAGGATTAGAAATTAGAGAACTTCTGCTTGATACGAACGTCAAACATTAGTCAAATTCACTTCATCAAGTTTCAACATTTTACTTAAGGAAGATGTAGCATTGTAGAAGAAATTGGGAAAACCAAAGGAAAGGGAGTTGCAGAAATGCTGCCAACTCAGTCAATTCATTCATTCATCATAAATGGTTCCTACACATATTAGAATAACTAACTAACTAACAACAACGTCTAACCATGGCCATTACACAGTTTACATATCAGACTTGCATGGAACTAGGACATGCTCCTCTCATGCAGGACAAAGGTAGCAAATGTATACTTCTATTCACACACCAAACCATTTAACTAAGGATTAGATGTACACAATAACATTCACATATCCTCGCGAGGTTAATAAGCAAACAAAAGTGCAAACAAAACTAAATATAACTCACGAGCCTCGGGAGTAGTCCGCTCCAAGAACAAATTGTTGCCAAGTTTGTTCATCAAGAAATTTGTACTTGTCCCAGGGTTGATGGTCATGCTTCTCCTCGGCAAAAATATAAGTGTTAGCCAGAAAGGTCTTAAACTTCTGAGAACCGCTCGGCTCTGATAAGACAATGTTGAGTCTTTCAACTTCTCGGACTCGGGGACGGTGAATGTAAGCCGGATAGTGTCCCACATAGGATCCTTTATTGTTTTTTGGTCCTCATTTTTCCACTCATCAGTCAAAATGCTAACCTTGCTGCGTACTAGAGCGCCGACAAAACTAGTATATGTGCTTTTATTAGGACCGAAAGGTTGCAAATTTTCATCAAAATGAATCTCGAGCTTCGTCCCAGTATTCCGACTAAGGGATACTTCCATCATTCGTGTCAGCGCTTCTACCACGGCGTGCGCGGCGAGAGGCTCAATGTGAGATGAAGAGGGTTCGTTTGTCCGACCCTCCCGATCAAACCGATCTGAGTTTCAAGAACACGAGTGGAATCGTTTTCACCGTTCATTTTCAAGGACAGAAGAGAGGAATGCACGAGAAAATGAGGGTAACGAGGCTAACAGTGCACGCGGCGGAAGAGAGGTAATGGAACAGGAAGGGTTTCGCAACGTGAACAGGGGTTCTTCGGTGAGTGTGAGTGACAATGTGAGTGACAAAAGCTTCCGCGTGAAGTTAACGTTTGGCGCTTCATTTTAAGACCAGGAGAAATACACATATACGGTCTTAAAATATAACCTTTAAGACCGATCTCTATATATGTCTAGGTCTTAAAAGTAATTAATTTTTATTCAAACTTTAGTACCGGCCAAATTTTTGGTCCGTTCTTAAAAAGTCTAACTTTTAAGACCGGTCATTCAGTAACTATGGTCTTAACATTTATTACTTTTTTATTTAAACTTTAGTCTTAGGACAAATTTTAAGTTCGGTCTTAAAAATCAAAGTTTTAAGACCGGCTTTTATATATGTTCGGTCTTAAAACTTTAATACCTTTATATTTATATTTTTCCGTATTATTTTGGAGTGTAGAAAATATAAGTCGCCTTGATGAGATTTCTCCATAAAAGTATTTGATATTTCAATTTTTTTATAAACATTTTTAAGACCGGATGTTATTTTACAGCAGGTCTAGATAAGATCTATGAAAAATTGATCGAATAAGAAGTTCTTTATATTTACAAATATGCTACTGGGTCACAGATTTAGAATAGGTCGATACTTAGTCCGGTCTTAATGAGGCGTCGTTCATTGTGTAAGAAGTTCTTTTATTTACGAACTGCCACCGGTCACACAATTAAGACCGGTGCTTTGACTATCCGCTCTAAATGAGGCGGTCTTATAGCCCTTCATTGTTTAAGAAGTTCCTTTTATTTACAAACTGCCACGGTCACATCTTTAAGACCGGTGCGTCGATTATCTTTGCTCCTAATGAGGCGGTCTTAAAGCCCTTTTTGCACTAGTGATATTGAATCTTGGTTTTACGTGTTGCATAGATTTCTTGTAACTTCTGATTCATAGCTCCTTCATATGAACTCCTTTTGGCTTGAATTTATATCAAAATGGCAATTGGGAGTCTAGTTTCATATGCCCTTTGATTTTACTTCAATCAATTTACGGTTTTGAGATATCATAAATTTCCTAGACATTTCCCATTTTATCATTAAACAGTCTAAACTATTTCTTTCACATTTATAATATTCGAGTTTTGAAATGGAAACTCGAGTTTTCCTTATCGAACTTTCTAGAGATGTTTAAGACATTGCATACTCGAGTCAGTTATGATTAACTCGAGTTTTGAGTTCCAAACTCGAGTTTTGAGTTCCAAACTGCTTATACTAGATAGGCAAATCGTTGTATCGAGTAGGAACTTCGAGTTTTCGATCAGGAACTGATTTTTGCTGGTTTTCTATTCCAAATTAAGCCATTCCAACTTCCATTATCATATTGAAGACTTCTAGAATTAATCTAAAAGGCTTGAATAATAATTTTCTCAATCCATTTAACAAGTTCTTCCTTCTTTCTTCTCTTATCTTCATCATTCTCCATAATTCAACTATTTCTTTCTTTTCTTCTCTTATCTTCTTCGTTCTCCATCATTCAACTTGAACTAATCATTCTTTGCAAATTCTACTTTCTTGATATCTCTTCTTCTTCTTGAACTTGACATTCTCTCTCGCAACCTTCTACCTTCTTCAATATCTCATGTTCTTCTTGAACTTGACATTCTTTCCAATTTCTTATTTCTTTAGTCTCCTTTCTTGATCATTTTCCATTATTAAACTTTGCATCTACATTAAGTATAAGAATTAGTCAAAGTAGAAGATAAATGTAGTATGCAACCTTTTTACTCTTAAGAATGACATCTATATAAGACATCATCAAAACTAATCAAAACCAACAAACGTTGTTATCCTTATAGGATATCCTGATTATGATTACGCTGTGATCAACTTACAAACATCGAATTTAGCCAAAGAAGGCTACATTCGCGTCTTGTATGTACCAATAACTCGATGGTTATTGTATTTGTATATGTGCTATGTGTATGGTATGCTTATATGAGGTAACATGATATTACTGTTATGTTTATGTCTACCTGATATGTTTACGCTTGTTAAGGGCTCACACATCTTCGGGGACTTATGTGCTAATGCTAAGAACCCAATACATTTTATGTGCTATTGAGATACGTTTGCTAAGGGCCACACATCTTATGTGCTTATGGGATACACTTGTTGTACTTATGGTTGAGTGCTCTTAAAGCTTTGTAAATGTTGTGAATGTCGTAGTCCATATATTGTATATATAAACATGAGGTTAACCATTACACGAAGTCCGTATGCATTTGACCTCGGCCCTTAAAATAGCTCCGGGTCGGGAGGACCAAGGACCGAGGCCAGGATAACGGCAACGGCAGAGTAGAGACCCGGCGAAGATCTCTTACATTTATGTAGTTACGTTTCGGTTAGACGTTCGAATAATGTATCGTTATTTATGCAAACCTTTTGGTGCCGAAGGCAGGGCTAACCTATGTGGGTAAGCCAATAAGTCACTGTGAACTCGGTGAGGCCCCCATGATAGACACCTACCAGGCCAATTGGTTTGAGTAACGGAGTTAGGCTCTACACCTTTTTAAAGAGCATGTTTTGAAAATGAGTACTGATATAAGCCTAGGTCAGTGTACCACCTTATTTTGGTATACCGGTCGAATCCTGGTATACCATCCTGAACCGGTGTACCACCCTCTTTTGGTGCATCACTCTAATACAGAGCCTATACGTAGAGCTGGGCCATGCCGGACAAAACTCTGTGACCGACAAAGATAAATACATGAGGTATTTGACCCATGTTGAGAACTTCTATCAAAGAAACTTTTGTTACGTATTTCCGTACCCGTTTTTAGGTGGACAAATCAAAGAAATCTGAACGAGGGAAATATTGCGAGTAGCTGCATCGCTTTTGTAGTGCAATAAGGCCTATGTGCGGTATGCTTACTAGTGCGATGAAGTACGTGATATACTAATCCTTGTCTTCCTTGTATATGTCTAACGTTTTCTATGGGGTACAATAAAGATGGATGGAAAAGGAGAAGACCTCTGTGGTTCGAAGTCGATAATCATATGTTTCTACGAATATCCTTGGTGACCGGTGTCAGTAGAGTACTTCAAAGGTGAACATATAGTCCGTATTACGAAAGACCATTCGAGATTTTTGATAGTCTTATCACCGAACTTGACTAAACCTACGTGACGCGTTCCATGTTTCTTAGTTAATACAATCCGACCGCGATCGTGTCATTGAGTAGGAGGTATCTTGTGTTGCCATGGTGTATGGGCGCCATGGAAACATTTAAGGTATCTTGTGTTGCCATGGTGTATGGGCGCCATGGAGACATTAATGATATCTGGTGTTGATATGGTGTATGGGCACCACGGAAACACTATATATCAAAGTACGACATGACAAGATCGTTGTAGTCAGGCCAGAGCATAAGGTCCAAAGTCTAATTAGTACGAGTCTAATTAGTATGGAGTAAATTTCGAGGCGAAATTTTATTTAACGGGAGAAATGTAATACCCTAAAATCCTACATATGATAAAGTATCATAATTTAGTAAATAATACCTATTGGAAATAGGGGAATATGTGGTCTCAAATATTGAGTTATAATTACCTTATTTTTCTAGGGCAATTCCTATTAAAATTGGAGTGAATAAAGAGCTAAAAATCCCTAAGTGAGTTTATGGGCTATAAAATGCCCCGAGAATATTATGATAAATCCTAAGAGGCAATAAAATAATTATTAAAAATTAGAAAGTATGTTGTCTCTAATTTAGATAATTTGAAATTAAATATTATTTTGGGAACCCTAAATGACTCTATGATTTTTAATATAATACATGGAGCATAAAATACCAATGTCAGTAAAATAGTTGTGAGAAAATGATTAATCCTAAATAAGAAAATTGTCAACAATTAGTAACTCTCTTGTGGCATTTTGAATATATGTATCGGTTACTCTCTTGCTCCGATGCTCTACTCGATGAAAATTTTTTATTCGGCTTTTGAAAATGGGATGTTACATGTAAATCTTGAAAACAATTCTGTCGAGTTATCTATTATGATAATTAAGGAAAGGGTTGAATTGGGAAGAAATGAAGTAGTTTATTTCACCACGTGGTGTAGCCTCCATTGGTGCACGATAGTTGGCTTTCTATTGTCCCACTTGTTCAATTAGGGGACTGGCCCACTAGTTCAATGAGGGCTTGCGACACCCCCAGCAGTTCAATGAGGAAAAGACCCACGGTTTTGACAAATGCTCATGAGACACCGATGTCTCAAGAGAATGAGGCTCTTTTACATCGATTCAAAGATACATTAATGACTGTCATGGATACAAGGTTTCAACAGTTTGAGGAGGATTTTCGAAAGAAGATAAGAGAGGAAGGAGGTATTCTCATGCCAAAGAATAATGACGTACTTGAGCCTATAATAGAGGTATCACAAAGAGCTGAGCCAAGTGGCTCAATTGATCATGAAGAAACTGTGAAGAGTAATGGGGGTGAAGCATTATCATAACCCAATCCACGAAGACATAGCTATCAACAAGGTTCGGAAGGATGTCCATCATCATAATCCTAAGAAATTTTATGGAGATTTGAATCACTTGAAGGTTAAGGCTTTAGAGATAGATAAAGTGACGAATAAGGATTATAATGATAATTATAGGGCTTCTGATATGGAGATAGGATATAATTAAATCCTCGCTCTGTGTTATGGGAATATATAGGGTAGTTGTACCAAGAAGTTGGTATAGTATGGCCTAGATCCTATCGGAAAGTGGAGGTTAAGCGTGCTTAGGTAAGAGAAATCTCGCGATGGTTGACCTCTAGGAAGTGTCGTAGGAATTTGTAAATATTTGATTTGAAGCCTAAATAGCTTGAGTTATAAAATATTGTGATTCTTTGGGAAGCCATAGGAATAGTGGAATGATTACGGATAGGCTTGAATCTGATCTAAGTGAATTAGAGCTTAGGTCTAAATGTAATTTAGGTTGCATTAATGTTCTAACACCTAAGAGTATGAACCCCATTGATGTGATTGATATTGTGCTGTCAACAATGCTTTGGGTATGATTGATGGTTACCTTGGGGGTGAACAAATGATGTTTAGAATATTTCTCTGTGATATTGAGGATTGAGGTATAATTAGAACCTTGTGAGTAATGCTGATCGAGTGAGGATATTATTTGAGGCTTTGAGGATTAGACTAGGAATTGTGAATCATGATCCTATTATGTATTATGGGTATTGTTGAGGAAATATGATTTCTCAACCTAGTTGATGTTGAGGTTCTAAGATTCATCGTTTTGCTAATAAAGGATAGTGTCTGAATGTTAGACGCTATGACTCATGATTATAACATGTTATTTGAGTATGGTCAAGGTTTCAAGATTAGGTTGATGAACTTAAGAATTTGTTGGACATCCAGAGGAATTGTCACACTGTAACACCCCTACTATTGTAATCATTGTACATGTAATTATTGTTGAATTAATGAGAAGTTTTATTTTTGACTATTGTTATTACTTATCATAATAATTCAATTGGAGGAATAATTTAAAGGAAGAAAAGCAAGGGTAAAACAATCATTTCCTTGTACCTATAGTATTGAAATTTCATCCATCATGAGAAAGAAGAAAACCCAGATGATTTTGTTCACATTCGGGCCCAAACAAAAAATGCGGGTCCCGAGGCGATTCTTTACATAATCAAATATCATCTAATGTACAACATAATTTTTGCTTAGAGGTGGACAACACAATAAATCCTTATTATGTAGACATTCTCAATATTATACCTACATAATATTTATACTTATATAACTTAAGTTGATTAGTTTTTTAAATATTAACTATTATCATTTAATGTGTCACTTAAATAATAAAAATATTCAACATAATATTGTAACAATGGACACAAATTATGAATTTTTTTTTTCAATTTTGCAATATTTTGTAACCGGATTAAATATTTGTAGTGGTTTTACAACCGCTACAAAATTTGGGCTCCAATTTTTTTGAAATCTGTCATCTTGAGGGCATCTTGTAGCGGTAACTCAAAACCGCTACTAATACATTAGCGGTTTTATTACATGAGTGGCGGTTTTAGAAATCGCTACAAAACATCTTGTAAAGGTGTATTTTGTAGCGATTCTTTAAACCGCTACTAATGTCATTTGTAGCGGTTAAAACCGCTACAAATACGTAATTTTAACTGCTACAAAATGTCAGTTTTGGAGTAGACGTATAACACGAAAGGACCTAACTATAAGAGGAAAGCGTGGCTAAACCTAGAAAGGTTGTCGAAGTCGTGAGTTAGAGCAGTTCGTACAATTCCAATTCGTGGACTCACTTGAAGGAAAGAGAGATTTATGGAGAGAGAGAAAGAGCCGCGAAAGAGACCAAATTCTTCCCTGAAGTCAAACGGACTATAGAAGACGTAGAGACATCACGTGATAGGATGCTTCCTATGTCGTCGATCATTTTGACGAGCTTCTCTGTTTCTTTATTTTATTTCTTTAATCTTTCCATAGGCTATTTCTACCGTACTCGTGTTGTATTTCCCTCATCACTCATGAACTAAACATCCTTTAGCTGAGTGATGATGGATTTCTAAGTTGTAGAACAAACCAGTTTGCTAAGATTTTAATTTAATATATTCAATTTTTTTAATAGTAATTTAATATCTTTTCTGATTAGCAGCCACTAAGGGGCTAGATCTGTAATATCCTAAATTTCGGGATTAGAGACTTGAAGAATAAGCCTAAAGTAGGCAGACGACAAAGCCTGGTTTAGGTAAAGTCCCAAGAATGATGAAGGATAGGAAGCTTCTCAGGGACTAAGTAACTCGACTATAAAGGTCAGTGGACCTAGTATGTATAAACTGTGGAATTAAAGTGCCAATGGAAAAGGGGCACAGAAGATCTATACGGCATAAATTCGGTTGGAAAAGATGCCACCTAACTATGTCCTAAGGTATAGGACAATTAGTTGAGTGAAAATATCCGGTATAAGTAAGTATACGTCATTTTCGGAGCGATCGGGTATACCCCGCGTTTTTGGAGATAAAAAGTTAGTTGTAATAATTACTTATGGACACGTGTTATTGCGGGGTTAAAAAGAAAAAAGTAAGTAATGATTATAGGGGTCGAAAATTCAATTAATTACCCCTTAAAGATAGAATTTACACCACATGAAAGCAGGGGAGAAAATCAAATGATTTTATCTGCATTTAAGCCCAAACACAAAGTATAGGTCCTATGGGAAGTTAAGCGGTGAAAGAGAGACCGATAAGGACCAATTAAGGGCTTCTTTTTGAATTAAGTGGAACAAATATGTGTCCATATGAGGAGTATAAGGGTGCCACATATGTAGGCCCATTCGGGGACAAAGATTTGAAAATTTAAAGATAAGTGGAAAGGGAGCACCCTTTTTAACCGGTGCACTATAAGAACCAGTGGATAAAAGGGTGAATTGGATAAATTGAATAAAATCACATGGATCATATTTTTAAGGCCAAAAATGTGCCACACTGATCCCTGGAAATATCTAGAATTTCTTGAAGAAAAAGAAAAGAGAAAACAAGCCAGAAACCAAGGTACATGCTTTTAACCACTGGACAAAAGGTGTTTTAATTTGGGTAATAAAAGGTAATTTACACATTATGAAAGATAAAAAAATCTGATCTCTATGGGCATCAATGCGCCACAACATCATCTTCTAGAACCCTCTGGATTTTCTTGGAGAACAAGTCATGAAACCCTAGTTCATGCTATTAACCAGTGGACAGAAGCATGAACCGGATAATTCAATGTACCCTGATCATTTTATTTATTTTATAAAGACATAAACTCCCCATTTTTGGATTCCAAGGGGCGTGCTCCATCTGAGATGAAGAGAGTCCAGCCAAAGTTCCAACATTCAGAGGAAGAAGCTAGAACACCGATTAAAGCTCTGAATTCAGGTAAACCCCGAAAAACTAAACTTTGAAGTTTGAAAGTTAGGGTTTTTATCCATCTGACTAGGGCATGGAGATGTAGTCTTATTTTAATGATCTTAAGGGTTTCAATGATTCTGAAACGTTATTTTTCTTGGGGTTAGGCTAAAATTAAAATTTACGAACCCGAAAACACCGAAAACCTGAAGGATTAGCATGCTGCCAGCTTCAAGATTTCTGGGCAGCGAAGCTTTATTGGTATTTTTAAAATATTAAATGGAGTCTTATTTCTCTGAAATTTTACAAGATTAAAGTAGACTTACTGAGATTCATTTTGATATAAACTTTGGTACCTTTTATATTATTCTACTGAGAGAAATAAATTTTTGAAATTCGCTCAAGAAGCAAAGATACATTTTTGACTAGTGAGTAAAGTTTGGGCTGTGTAATTAAATATGAACCCTTTTGGACTTTGGGAGTATTTTTACCATAAACTAGACATTCTAAGGGTTCCATATCCTATGATTTTGTGTCAATTGGATTTTTTTAGAATTAATTAAAAAATTTTGAAGTTGAACCTGGATTTCTGGAATTTTAGTAAAAGGCTCGGATTTCACAAGAACAAAAAGGGTATTTATGGAAATACTAAAAATAAGATGTATTGGTGTTTTCTAGGTCAAAGACATATCTGGAGAGGCATTTGTTGGTCGATTTCCTTGATGGCAAGTGAACCAGTCGAACAAGTAATAAAGAGTAAGTAGAGTATCGTTCCACAGAGACTGGGATACCAAACGTTGATGCCTAATCACGAATTTAGTTGTAATTGGAAAGAAAATATATCTGATTTGGGTTGAGATTTATAGCTATGCTAAGAACAAGAAAAGAAATAGTTGGTCGTAGTTGAAAGGATATCAGTAAAAGTCAGGCTGAGCTCAGAATACTCCCTAAGCATGTTAATCCCCCAGTTGCCCTTTGCACAATGCTATAGCATCTATACTGTACAGCTCTCGCAATTGATACAGCATAGACACCGTTGACATAGCTATTCAGTTAACCCACCACTCAAGTCTATTGAAGCTCTCGCGTCTAATTCGTACAAGCCTAACTTACTTCTCCCATACATCTATGGCAATTTTCTAGTTAAGTTGTTCACTACAATTCAAGGTGTTATGGTTATGAGCGATAGACCCGTCTACGAAGCCTACAATAATAGGTCAAGCCTTGCACCACCTGCCTAGCAATCACTATTTCTCGAGAGGTCTAACCTCGACTCCCTCTCGATAAACCGAAGCCACTGATCTAGTCCTTAGCTCTCACTAATCGACAAGAAATTAAATCACTGATAAGCAAACTGAATGTTTTGAATTAAAACTAGCAACTGGAGTCATTCCACACTTAGGACATCATCCTCGCTCGGCCAAAGAAATTTTAGTTCATGGCGATGAGGAAACTAAACCAGTACGTAGAATAGCCCATGATCAAAAGATTGACTAGAATAAATAAAATAAAAACAGAAAGCGTGATGGAGGTTCGACGGCGTGGAAGAAACCCTGTCACGTCACAACTCCATGTCTTCTTATCTCCGTCTCACTCGTAAGGACGGATGCTAGGTTCTCATGACTATCTCGTGCTTTGTAACTTCTCTCACTCTCCTCTTGAATCTGACCGCGAAAGGTGGTCTCTTTCTGTTTAGAAGCACTTCGACACTTTTAGGGTTGGCTTTCGTTTCCTTATATAGTCAGGATTACTTGCTGTGTATGTCCAACGAGCTGGGCCTTTCCAAATCTGTCGAGGTTCAATCGTATCTTTCCTTCCGCATCTCGGTAGATTGATTTTGCTGATATTGTGGGATTCTTCAAATCTTTAGTTTTGATATTTTGCATCCCTATATAACAGCAAATCTAACCGTTTACTAATATGCTCTTTGTTTCCTGAAATAACCTTGACAAAAGATCAGAACAAATGCCGCATAGCATTGCTTCATTTACTCTGCTATAGCTTCAGGGAATGGTATTGCGCTTCGAGGGAGCAGTCTTGATGCTATAGCATTGTATCGGTCATGCTGTGCGTTTTTCACATAAAACATGATCTTTTCTCAGCACATGTTTAGGATGCTTATGTGATTTATTCATGTTTATAAACTTCATCCTTAAGTTCCGCATATAATGAATTAATTCCTTTTTGCTTGGATTGAACGCAATTAAGCTTATGTTTGCCACACAATTCAGTCATAGGATATAGGGAAAACATGGCATAAATAGTGCTCATCAGCACTTAGGCGTTGTGAAAAATTTAAGTCGGTGAATAACCCAACAGGTAGTAACTGTTTACTCAAGTACTTGATATGTGTTTGTCGTATGTTTGTTTTCCATATTTGTTTTGCCAAATATGCATATAGAGCAAGTTGGGGTTCAAGTCCCTGACTATTGTATTCCTAGGCCGGTAGGGGTGTAACAAGATCAGTGGCCTTGGCTTACCGGAAGGGAGTCGAGGTTGGACCTCTATAAGACAGTGTTTGTTGGGCAAGCTTGTGCATGCCTCAATCTAAATTGTAGGCTACAGAAATGGGTCTACTGCTCATAACCAAAACACCTAGGTTAAACTGACATTCTAGACTGGAAAATCACCATAGGAATATGGGAGAAGTAGAGCGAGGAGTATACTTACAGGATTGGGAAAGCTTCTGCATAGGTTAATGGTGGGTTAGCTAAATAACGTTGTGAAAGGATTTTGTTGTAGCATTGTGGAAGTTGTGCAAGTAAAATTGCTATAGCAATCATTGTGTGAAACCGGGGAATCATTCGACTTAGGATGAAGTACGAACTCGGCCTATTTTTAAAGCGATATCTTCTTTCTGACTTCTGATCACTAATTTACTTAATTGACTTTAGAAATAGATAAAAAAAACACACCAACTTTAATCTCATTACACTCAACTTTTACGAGAAACTGGCATCATCCTTGCTATAAATAGTGTCTGTGGGACGATAACTCTACTTACTCTTTATTACTTGTTCAACTTGTTTACTTGCCACAAGGAATCCGACCAAAAAGTTTTTGGCGCCGTTGCCGGAGACTAAAGATACCTTTTATGATTGTAAGTTTCTTTCTGAACATTTGTGTTTCCCTTACCATTGCTCACTCTCTATCTCTGATTTTCAGGTACCTTTTGTAGAGTATGCGCAGCTCGCCTTTGTGGATCTTGAGCCGTACGATCTTGAAATTGAATGAACATATAAACAAAGGCACAAAACAAAGAGGTGAAGGAGTCACTTGAGTGACTCTGCACACATGGCAGAAGCATATGTTAATCGAGATCTAGATCGAGAAGGGCAACGCTTACTCAATGGGGACGACCAAATCTCTCAACAACTAAACCGTAATGTTAGTTTAAACTAACCCATTGTGGAGTTTGGTGTTCCTGACCTAGCTAGGCTCAACTCTGCCATCACACCCCTTAGACCTTACTACAGGACACTTTGAAATCAAATGTGTCAAGTTCCAAATGCTTAACTTCGCCAAACAATTTGGCGTACTCCAATTAGAAGACCCTTATCTACATCTCAAATCGTTCATGGAGGTTTGTAACGCTTTTGTCATTTCAGGAGTGACAACTGACACCCTCAAAATCAAATTGTTCCCATTTTCAATCAGAGATAAGGCTTGCACGTGGCTAAACACTTTGCCTACCCATTCTATCACCTCTTAAAATGATCTAGGCAAGCTAATCGACATTGATGCCCTCATCTACCACAAGCGCTACACCGCCTTGAAGTTTGAAAGACAGAATATCACTTAAGAGGGGGTGAATTGGGTGATTTAAATTTTTTTTTGAATGACCACTGAATTATGTACTAAGAACAAAGCATAGAAGGAGAATGATTAACACAAGAGATTATACTGGTTTGGTCTAAACTCTTGACCTATACCTAGTCCCCAGATTCCCTGGGTATTTCAATATCTCTTTCAATTGATTTCACACTCTGTAACTCTAAGTAATCCTCTCTCTAGGATTCACTCCCCCTTACAAGTTGTAATCAATACACCCACTCTCAAGGTCCCACTACCTTGAGATTCTTACAAAGATATTGATCAGAAATTTAACTCTCTAACAGAGTAGAATAATAAACACTGAAGATGAAATATCTGAAGATATTACATAGTAATGAATAAAATAGTAAATGCGTATAGTTTGTTTGAGCGTTTATGTTTCCAGTGGTTGAATCTTATTGAATGCTTCTGCTTATGTTTGGTGAGGGCAATTAATGACTTCTTCGGTTTAGCTTTACAGAATACAACATGCATTAACTCTTCAACAACACGAGTACGATTATTAAATATTTTATAAGCTTTACTCCTATTAGAATAGCCAAGAAATATACCTTCGTTTGACTTTGGACCAAACTTTCCTAACGAACCATTTATAGCCGTAGATGTGCAAATGAGCTAGTTTGGGATTTCTCCCTTTCTACAAATCATAGGGAGTTTTGTCAAGCTTCTTCTGGAGATATTCCCGATTTGAGATGTAGCAAGCAAGACTTATGGTGTCCGCTCGTAACACTTGGGAGGTTTGATTTTCATTCGGATTGCCCTTGCCATCTCAATGAGGACTCGATTCATCATTTCCACAACTCCATTTTGTTAAGGAGCCCTTAGGTTTGAGAAGTTATGATCAATCCCTTGATCATCACGGAACTCTCGGAAAGCATGATTTTCAAACTCACCTCCATGATCGGACAAATTCCTACAATAGAGAAACCTTTCTCGTTTCGCACCTTCTTGGCAAAAGCAACAAATTGATCAAATATTTAATCTTTAGAAGATAAAAATATTGTCCATGAAAATCTTGAGAAATCATCAACAGCGACCAACGTATATAAATTGCCACCAAGGCTCTTTACTTCAGCTGGTCCAATTAAATCTATATGAAGTAGTTGGAGTGGTCGATTGGTTGAGATTTCACTTTTTGATTTAAAAGATGATTTGGTTTATTTACCTTTTTGACAAGCATCACAAATTATGTCATTTTTAAAATGAAGTTTTGGTAAACTAAGAACCAAATATTTTCTTAGCAACTTGTCAAGTTGAAACATGTTGACATGAGCTAATCGCTTGTGTCATAGCCAACTCTCATCCAAGTTACCAATAAACGGTTTTTAGACACAACATTATTGCTAGGAAGGTTTAGAGTATAACAATTACCTTCTCTAGAAGCTCTAAATAAGGCTTTCAAGTTATATTTGTCTAGTGGCAGATCATCCTTGCTAACAATCATACATTCCTCCGAATCGAAGATAACCAAGTTACCTTTGTCATTACATTGACTAACAGAGGAGGTTGTGGCAAAGGCCTTCCACAAGGTAGACATATTTCATTTGTTCCTCAAGAATTTTAACCTTTCTTTTTGAAGAAAGAAGCTTTTAGCCAATTTTCAAAATTGAATGAAGAGAATTATATTCGAAAGAAATTTGTCAAAATATGGTTCGAAATCATTTACCTCTTCATTTTCAAACTCTTCTTGAGCCACGAGACAAATGTTAGCTATCACTTCTTCATCACCTTGATCTTCATCAAATGAACTATCACCCCATATGGCTAAGACATAAGCTTTCTCCTTGAACTTGTTGAATTTCTTCTTATCTTTCTCCTTGTTCTTCAAGCGAGGACATTCAGACTTGATGTGTCCTGGCTTTTGTTGGTCAATTTCCTTGATGGCAAGTGAACCAATTGAACAAGTAATAAAGAGTAAGTAGAGTATCGTACCACGAGAGACCGGATAGAATGTTGACGCCTAATCACAAATTCATTGTGTTTGAAAGAAAATAAATCTGATTTGGTTTGAGGTTTTATAGCTATTCTAAAAGCAAGAAATGAAACAAATGGTCGTGGTTGAAAGGATATCGTAAGAGATTAGGCTAAGCTCAAAATCCTCCCACTAAGCACATCAATCCCCAGTTACCCCTCACATAATGCTATAACATCTATGCTGCACTGGCTCTCCATGATGCTACATCATAGACACCGTTGACACAACTATTCAGTTAACCCACCACTCTAATCTATCAAAGCTCTCGCGTCCTATACGTACAATCTTAACTTACTTCTTCTATACATCTATGGCGATTTTCTAATTCGAAGGGATATTGCTGATATAAGGGATCACCTAATTTGTAATGGAATAAACCTTCGATACACAACGTGGATATGGCATGGTGAGGAAGTAAGTACCAGTACGTCCCACGAAAATGAACTAGAGGTAGATGATGATGGAATGGAGAGAATGATTCATGGTGTTGAGGTAAAATCGTTTGCACAATTGCATGAATATGATAGCGTCGGAGTGATGCAGACACCTTTGTTCCACAGGTGTACTAAGTATACACGGTTGGTCGGGACCTTACATTTGGTCAACTTAAAGGCAACTTGTGGGTGGACCGATAGCGTTTCATGTCATTTGCTTGAATTGTTGTGTGATATGTTGCCAGATGATAATGTACTTCCAAATCGTATGTATGAGGCCAAAAAATATTGTCTATGATGGGTATGGAGTATAAAAACACACACTACCTTAATGAGTGCATATTGTACGAAATGAATATGAAGGCCTTAGTAATTGTCAGAAGTGTAAAACTTCACGATTCAAAGTGAAGAAAGGTGGTGGTTACGGAGAAAGACAACAAAAAGGCAACCTTTGAAGGCATTGTGGTATCTTCCAATAATACCGCGGTTTCGGTTAATGTTTACTAGTGAAGCAACGACGAAGAAGTTGAGATGACATTCTGATAAGAGAGTATCCAATGGAAAATATATTTGGCACCCGGCTGACTCTCTGCAATAAAAGAAAATAGACGAAATGTTCCCTCAATTTGGCGGGTGAGCCAAGAAATCTTTAGCTGGGGCTTTGTACAGATGGCTTCAATCTGTATCGAACTCTTAGTAGCACCCACAGTACATGGTCGGTTCTCCTTGTAATATACAACTTACCTCCCTGGCTATGTATGAAACGCAAGTACGTGATGCTTTCTATGATGATTTCTGGACCAAAACAGCCCGGGAACAATATCGATGTGTACTTGGCGCCTTTGGTTGAGGATTTGAAGAAGTTGTGGGAGGAAGGCGTAGATGTGTTTGATGCATATAAGAAGGAGTCCTTCAAGTTGCGTGCAATGATTTTT